>OZ024743.1:31231814-31299314 GCA_964016885.1 Eledone cirrhosa | reverse complement strand
CGTATGTTTTCAAGTTGTTTACGTCATTTATATCTACATTAACTGGGGTATTTTCAGATGTTAGATTCTAAGCGATATTTTCACCCATGAACGTTTAAAAGAATGAAATTGATACTGCAATACATCTATTCAGTGAAAGTTATGTATGGTTTGCATTACAAAATCTGCTTTAACATCCCCTAACACACACTCACGCACATGCATACATACACACACACACTCAAACACACACACATACACACACACACATATATATATTTTATAATTAAAACAGAAAACAAAAAACAAAAACAAAGCGAAGAGAGTGAGGGTTGGCGTATGACGTTTGGGCATAAGCCCTTCATCAGGAGAAAAGTTGGTAGGAAAAGACTTCCGAGTGTGTGAGGAAAAAGGAGGAAAATTTAGACTGAGCGATATATATATATATATTGCAAGGTTTTTTTATATGAAATCGTGTGTCGAAACAAATATTGTTATACTTGGGGAGGGTCATATTGCTGTAATAATATTGCCAGAAATAATAACACTCACTGTTTGGTTGGTTTTCGTTTCTGTATCTTTTATATATTTTTTCTGGCAATATTATTACAACAATATGACCCTTCCCAAGTATAACAATATATATATAGAGAGCGAGAGATAAAGACAGAGAAACTGAGCCACTGCACACAGTGAATCTGTGATCGCTGATTTTTTTCTCATACCATTCAGAATCCCGCATCCAAGAAATGTGGTTATAAAGAAAGGCAAAAATTCTAATCTTTCCAAGTAAGGTAAGATCACGCTGCTTCAGGGATATCATTCCATGATGAAATTTTTAAATTTCGGTAAATATGGCATCAACATTGCAGTCGTAATGTTAGAGACGTTGTGTGAAGCAATGTTTTCCCCGAGGAAAGGAATGCTTGGTGCCAGATAGCAGCAAGATTTTTTTTCTGGAGGAACTTGATCTTTTCCACCTGATTATTAATTTATTGCCTTTCCTTGAAGAGAAAAGCCGGCAAATTATGACATCCACATCTTGTGTAGGGAATAGTAAACAGTTTAACTTGTTTGGTGTACCTCATTTAAAAGGAGTTTTGTAAACATTCTTCAAGATTTTACAGAAGAACATATAAACAGGAAACCATTGAAGCTTATAGCTGAGATTTGGTGCATTTCATCAATCCTCATATTATATCATATAGACAGACATGTACACACATAAACACTTGTGCTTGTGTGTGTGTGTATGTATAGAACGATGTTTTATTGTTTTGACGTGATTTAAGATGCATTGTGATAATTATTAATTTTTAGTAAAGTTGAAAGCCCAATAGAACGAATTATGACATTTGCTTTTATTCGAATCTTCAGTTTTTATAATTCCTTTTGCGTACAACACGTTAGAAATCAATATTTCAATTTTTCACACAAAAAGACAAAAAAACAAAACAATAGAGGTTAGGTGTTGCTGCATTATACGAACTCTAAACCTGATACTTTGCTCTATTCTTGGCAACCCCTGTTTATTACAACTGACGAGAATTATTGCACCGATAATATTCTTTCACTGAATATTGATGTAAATAATATCGAAACAAATTGCCGCTTGTTATGCATGATATCAAAAACATTTTGTGAAACTTCCAATGAAATGAACTTTGAGATGAAATAGTAATTGGCTTTCGTGAAAGTATTTCTGATATTTTTGATGTTCCTGAAAACTAAATATCGATACTGATAGACGAGCCAAGATTTCGCGATAGAAATATGTAACAAGAAGGTCAACAGCATGCGATGGAAGATTTCCAATAATTACGTAAATGGGGGAAAATTTATTTCAATATCTAACACTTTGAACGACAATAACGTCAAAGATCATCAATATTTTGTCTGATAATACGTTTAATGGTGGAGTGTTGTAGTACATATGGCCTGGCTTTATAGGCAGATATTGCTTTATTTTATGATCTAATCATGAAGGTAATAATATCATACACTACAAATACATATAGGAAAACAACATTAAAATAAAATATCAATACATAGAGACAATGCTATAACCTTAACATATATATATATACACAATTTGGATTTCATTTCCCTTCTTTACACGCATGTTAAATATACCTTAAACTATCTCATCCGCTACTCACATTTTCTACGAAATTAACTTTCAAATTAGGCACTAGCGGTAGTCGATGTGATGATGCATTGGGTGAGAAGCATTCCAAAGCTATATTTTGGTGATTCTTTAATGAAGCACATGCATTGCATTCGTATTCGCTATTAGATGCCGTTGTTGTATGGGAAAATAAATCTAGAAAATTCCACACGCCTACATTCTTGACATGTATTTAGTGCACAGTGTGTAATATAATAGGAAAGACAGGGCTTCATCGCGTAAATCAGGAACGAAACTGTATAAAGCTTGATTTCGATAACCGAAATGACTCGTGTGACTTTGTATACAGGGGAAGAGAAAATAAGTTTTAGTTGGTCATACGATAATTACATGTAAGAAATTAGCCTTTTCTAAAGATTTATTTTAGCAGATGATTTCTTGAGATAATCAATCGATGAGGTATGTATATGTTTTGTCAATAAGTAGGAAATATAGTCGCAGTGACAGAGATTATGCAGAGGTATGTCATAACAAAGTGTCATAAATTGTGAAGCCATAAACATATCTAGTGAGAGCTGCACTATATTTTGTTTTGGTCTTCTGCAGAAACTGATTAGTGTCGAACTGTTTCTGTAATACGTATAATGATTAATGATTACTGTCATGATTCTGTGGGAAGAGACTAGATTGAGATAATGCTCTTTGAAAATAGATGCATGTGACTGTTTTTCAAAACAGTATAATCAGAAATTTCAGTTTCATATCAACCGTTTAGATTGATGTTTATTTCAAATAAACACTGAAGCACAATGGACTATTTATAGACTTTCTATATAAGTATAGGCCCGTATATACTGGCCTATAATTCTGCAATGACTCCAGTTTTAAGAATAAGAAACACGGTAAATTCTACAGTTGAGTTCAACTCACTTATTTTAAATCTTCGCGAAGAATAATGTCTAGAATTACACACAATATTTACATTAACACAAATTAATCATTTAGCAATAATAATTAGCACTATACAGTGCACTGTCTCCTGTTTAGGAAAATCTATTACAGGATATTTAGATGTCAAAAGGATTCGACAACTAATAAAAGCTACACTGGTTTCTCTTGATGGAAAGACGTAGGGCGTTTTGGGGTTTTGTATCTTTGATCTGCGTATATAATGTAACATCTTCATCGCTTTGTACAGAAAGCTGTTATCAGCAACGTGCGTATTGTTAATAACAATGGTTTGTGTGCTTTGTATTTTTTAGACAATGTTCATCAAAGCAATCTGTATTACAAAGCTAACGCTGTATTGGGGATAATTTCACACACATACAAAGACATTACCCACTCATACATACACACACACCTGGATAAGTTCACCTGTTTAATATCGTGGGTAATCAGTTTTCATTGCTTACATAGGGTTCGACGAGGCACGAGACATAATATACCAGTCATTATTCAAGCCCGACAGTGACATCTCAGAAGGGATTGGGCCGACATTTGCTCTTCGTACAATCCCGAGTTATCGATTGCTCCGACAGGCGACAGGCCAGCACCTAGGTTTCATACGAATCCACACTAGTAAGTGCCTTTTTGCCTTGGCAGCAACATAAATGAGGTTGTATTGCATTTGGCACAGGTGAGGGATTCTGCTAACACTTCGATTAGTAGATTTTCTACAATAGAGTGGCGTATTTCTTATCACCGTCAGAGTTACTGAATGTACTGGCCGCGTGTATCTTGAGGCTCATGAACAATATAGAGGCTATCTTGCCACTGACAATATAAAATATCCTCTTGAATGTTTTGTGACTCGGGTTATACAAGGAAATTCCGTTCCTGTCACCAAACACTTTACAAAGTTTACTAGGAACATTTCTCCTCCTACAAGCACGAGAGAGTATCTTTGGCCAACGTCTCAACTGGAAAGCCCTTTCTGATCTATTGGTGGAGTCGAGAGGAAGTATGTTATAGGAAGGAGTAGTGATGAGGTACTATTTAATAGGAAAGGTTGGGAGAGGTAACCTCCAATTACGTGGGCGGTAATGTGTGGTAATAACTACTAACAGGTTACGTCCTCAAAGTTGTCAATTCTTATTATTATAGGAAAGGCTGGAGTGTGATCGTGGATAGTGTAAAGGGTTATAATTTCAGTAGACTGGAGTGGAGCTCATCCTGAATAGAATAACGATGAGATGTAACGAGATACTGAAAATTGACGTTTCTAAATTGGGGGGCATGAATTCGGCACAGGGATCGTTCATGGCACGTTTCATGCTAGTTGACATAGGACTAATCCTCGCAATCATTTGTCATTTCCTTTATGAGTTTCGGTTTCTTAAGAACGGACTTCTTAGACAAGCAGCCAGATGTACAGACGCAAACACGTCTGTGTTTACGTGCATGCGTGGAATATAATGGTTTTGATACAGGAAGAAGTATTTCGATGAATCAAAATCACCAGAATTGAATCATATCGGCTACAATTACATTAGTGATAATTTGAGGTATTAGTCGTACATAATTGAATTATTTCAGTCATTGATCATTCGGTAAATATGGTGAGACCCATTGATTTATGGTATTACCTTTTATTCTGTTTGGGATCTATAACTATTATGAAGATTTTATATTATGGCATTCATGTATAATTGAATCTATTTCCTATTTGTCGCCTTACAATATTTCAGAAAGCATCATTTTGAATGAAATTACATTCACCCATTCTTTGAATCTATGTTATGCAATTTTTCTCATTCTCAAATATCATTTAATATTACTGTAAATTAATACACTGTGTGCCTGTGCGAGAATATTGGAATATTGAGTAAATGCATGACGTATGAAGATCCACTGTTGTAGTAAATCACTCAACTATGTTTTAAACTAGTTATTTTGAAGGATGTGCTACATCAAACAGAAAACGTGCTATATTTCTAATAAATACAATAGATGTAATAGTAGTCATAGTCATTAAAATCTACTCAAGTTACAAATGTTTTTCATGACAGGTGCAATGTGTCCTTACACAGAACAGACGAACTCCCATCGTGATCGCCTCCATCTCTCTCGCTCTCCCCATCTCCCTGTATAGTGAGCAAATGGGGTCCCATGTGCTGACCGCCCCACAGACCCGGCAGACAGAATGGAGAAGGCGTTTCCCCGGAGGAAAATAAGGGAGATGCCATTCCATCTCGCGAGATGTAATAGTGTGGCATACAGGAATCTTCCAGCTAGATGAATGAAATATGGAAGTCTCAATGTTTCTTTTACAGAAAAAAGGTCAAATAGCTACTAACGTATATTTAAACATTTTACAATCATATTTAATATAAAATAGATATGCCTGTTGCTTGGAAAACTGCAATGCAAAGTAATGAGCATTTGCTACATACTTTCACATACACAATTATCGCTCGGTTATATTTTCTCCGTTATATTTTCACTGTACCAATAAAAGCTGAACCAGTTTTAAACTAGGAATGGTATATAGTATATGACGTTCGTCGCTATACATATGAAATTGTAATGGACCAGTAGGAGAGATACAAACAAATGAATACTGACATATCTATTCCAGAGGAAATTACTGAAGTTCCATGATTTTTATATATACATATATATCTGTTGTGCAATCCAAATTTAATGTGTCAGATATTGGGAATGATTTCGCCATTTCCATGATTTAAAACATTCCATCTATGCATAACACATGGAAGAAAGACACTGGTGTTTCTTCATGGATGTATAATATTCTAACTGGAATATGCTTTGTTCAACGGAATCCCATGCTGCAAATCAGATTCCAGAAGTATTTCGAAGACTTTTCGTACTCCTTTATATGTATTACTGTTTATACATTTAGAACATTAATATTCTTTAAAAAAATAGAATTAGTCATCAGTTAATTCATAAGTCACATCGTTATCTATATAACAGTGAAACAGACACAACATATTATTTAACTCATCCAAAGAAGCTAGATGGACAAGTTGATATTTAAACGGCTTATTATTTCAAATATATTCCATTTAAATGTGCTGAAAGTATTTTGTATATTTCAGTCTTACTACTTATTAACTCAGCTAACAGTCTTGTGAAGCATTACGATTCAGACCCGGATGGTTTTGCTGATATTTTGATGGGTAATTTGATAATTCTGTATCTGCAGGGAGATTATGATTATTGCTTCTTATGCAGACATTACACTGGAGGTTGCAGCAAAAATTATATTTCAAGTGCATTGAATCAATGTAAAAGGTGAGTGGATCCATGCAACTTGTTAAAGAGCCAGTAATGGTGGATATGTTCATATATGGGAAATTAAATATTCAATTAATATGAATTATTAATGTGAGATGAATGGCAAATATTGTAGCAACATTCTAATAATTTACTATGCAAAAGTCCCACGATCATAGCAATTAAAATATAGATGCATAATGCCAAATAAATATTTATTATTTTTGGAGGACAATCACAAAAGCAATATATTCCATATAGCATAAATGTCGTTTAAAAGCAAGAGAATTTGCATGAGTGTGAATATTGTATTTAAATTTTAATTTGCAAAGTAGAATTGCTCGCGTAAAACAATATGAGTTACATAGATTGGTTTGAATATGTTTAAAACGGAATACAAATCAAGCTTGGAATATTGCAGTGAAACCGAAAGAAAAAAAATTGGAACCCATATTTGTATGGCTTAAATATGATATACTGTCAACATTCTATCATTAATTCTATGGACAATATTTTTTCTTTAATTTATTCCATGATTTATGACACTAGCGATAACTGCTCCTATGTGAAAAGAAAATGTTAAATATGAATATGCTTAATTTGAATACATTTAATATTGCAATATTTTTCATATTATGAAAGGAAGCGAAAGAGAGGAGTGGAGAAATCAGTCTGAAAAGATATACATAATGAGTTAGAGTAAGAAACGGAACCTATATGTTTTATCGACTGATTGACTGGTCATTCAAACAACTGCTACTCATTATGATCTTGTCCTTCGTGTAGAGCTTTAGACGTATAGTGCCAGTGGGAAAACACTTATGGAAGACAACTTATATAACTCAGTTCAAGATATTTAAGGTTGTTCTTACAACACAAGTGTAAAAATGCATACTTGATGCCGCATATTGTCCGACACATCCAGGTTTAAAGATATTGGCCTGTTGGTTTAAACGGAAAACCTAGTGTTCTATCAATTTCCTATGTTAAGCTATGATCTTCTTGTCGAAGAACATGATTTACTTAGAAGTTTGATATGCGTTCATACGTGTTCTGCTCTAGAGACAAGGGATTTGTAAGATTTGTTCGAGATATTACATTTCCAAATAAAGCGCAAACATGAGTAGATCATATATCTGTGGACGGCTAGCAGGCTAATTGATGGGTTTCTAGGAAGGTCGTGTGAGATAAACCGGCAACGAGGAATACAGCCTAGTGCATTACAGACACAGAAAGGATAGAGGAGGGTTGCATTTCACATTTGTAATATTGTATACATGGCCAGGAGCATACCTCTATGCTTCACTCATGGGTAATTAACATATTTTTGCTTTCTCAAATGACCATTAACAAATTCTCACGTGTGCATATGGCACATTGCTGGAAAACATTGAGGTAAGGTAATATTTATCAGGCAAGATGTGTAATGTATTGTTTGCATTGATTTTATCTACCTCACAATGATAAAATTTAAAGCATACACCAGTTTCATTTGAACCGTAAATAAAGAGAATAAATTATACACGACAAGGTATTCACCCCTTTATATACTGTGACCAATGCTATCCTCTAATATCATATACATTTAACGTGATTTCACTTAAAGCAAAACTGTATAAATGAGCAAATGAGAATATATGGGGTTTATTTACTAACATCTAGGATCAGCAAAACATTTCTTCATGTTTTATGTCATAATTAATAGCTCTTCAGACACTTTACTCCTTAGATTTAAGCACTAAATACAGAAATCAAAAGTATGAAATATGAAGTCTATTTGAAGATTGTTCAAATGTATTTCATTTTAAATGTCACTGATGCATTAGTCCTAACATTTAAAATAGCGGCATAAGTGCCTTCTCCGTGTAAATATCTGATGTCATTAAAATCAAACCAGTTAATGCAATTATAATACGTGATAACTTTATTGATAACCAGATATATTCGCATGTATATATATATATATATAAACAGCTTGGGCACTGCGGTCGCAGTTTTATATCTCACTTCCCTATCTCCCTCCCTTCTATATATATATATATATATAGGTACACATACAAAAACATCCATTCCCCCATATATATATATATATATATATATATATATATTTATATATATATATATATTTATATATATATATATATTTATATATGACTATCGTGATTCTTGCAACTCTACGTGAAATCAAAATATATTTTAGCCTGCCAACAATATGAGGCTGATTACAAATATCCCACTAATGTTCAGCATAATCTGTTCAAGTGAGGCTTTGAATCGTGTGTCTAATATAGTAAATAAAGAATCGTCACTCAACTGATATCATTCAAATAATTTGTATTTAAAAGCAATTACGAATTTCACATACACATAAACACTAAATACAATGAATTAATAGAACTATATATATGAATTCATTGCTGAGATATACCTTCAATTCACATACTATATTATGAAGTAATAGTTCTACAGGAGTTGAGAATACTGCATATCAGTTGGATATATATATATATATATATATATATATAATGGAAAAATTTGAACAGGGACAACACAGAGAGGAAGTACAACGAATGTTTATTAATTTCACGCTCTGGAGAGTCGGGTGTTGGTGGGGGACGACGTTTCGGGCATAAGCGCTTCCTCGGGTACCAGATTATTCAAGTCGCTGGCTGGACTAAGAAGTCACACTCGTTCAGCGCATATATATATATATATATATATATGAATATATGGTGGATGCCAACTCGTTTTCGAGTACGGCCACTACTTTATATGTATGTAAAACACTCACCGATGCGCTGAACGAGTGTGACTTCTTAGTCCAGCCAGCGACTTGAAAAATCTGGTACAAACACTACACTTGTGACAACTATTAACACATAATGCTGGGCTCATGGTACCATGTGACGACAAGTGAAGAGCAATCTCCAGATATAAAGCAATGCCTGTGGCGTGAAGCTTTTATAGTGAGCAAAGGCACTGCACAAAGCCAGTCCCACTCTCTTAACCAAGATGATATTTACCAAAAAGAAGAACAAGTCAACATCATTGGAAACCATCACAGTTGCAGGTGTTATATCAGAGGTTTCCTTCTCCTAGAATTCTGCTTATACAAAGGCTAAGGGGTCATCAAACAAATATATTTAATTAGGTGTCACAGGCAGTTAAGTAAACAAATAAGGAATCAAACCCGGATAAATGACTAGAAAACCTTATAAAAGTAATCATTTATCCGGGTTTGATTCCTAATTTTTTTACTTAACTGCCTGTGTTCACCTAAGTAAATATATTTGTTTTTGTTTTTTTATTTCCGGTTGATTTTATTTATGTTTATTTACTACCGTGCGTAGTTTCTGTCTGGTTCTTATTAACTTATTCACACATGTCTGTCTACCAGCCATGTAATTATGTATACTTATACTATGTTTGTTATTTAATATTGAAGTTGTTATATCATATCACTGTTTGTAATCGTACTATAGATCTTAAATATTTACCGATTATTCAATGTACCATTATGTTAAATTTTGTAAATTCTGTAATATGTTTTTATAATTTTTATAATGTTTAGATAATATTTATTTGTACCAATTGTATAAAAACTTGACCTCCGTCTGTTTTGTTACAACGGTATAGATATTTTTCCAGCACAATTTTTTCAACACAATTTAGTTCTGTATGATATTTTTTTTTCTTACCCTGTGTGTAACTTTATATGATTTGTTAAGTTATATGCCAATATATTATAATATTGTTATTATAGTGTTATTGTAATATTTATATTGTTTGAGCAAATTGACCGGAGATTATAAATTATATAATTATATAGTATATTATATATTATATGTTTATTTTTATTCATTTCTTTATACTGTAAATAATATATGTATTATATTTATATTTAAACTCTTAATAAGTGTTACTTTGTGTTTGTATTGATGGATATGTGTATATATATATATATATATATATATATATGTATACATATGTATATATATATATATATATATGTATATTAGGCCTTTTAATTATTTTTAGTATTTTTAATATTTTTAATATTTTTAATATTATTAATATTATTATTATTATCTTTATCAATTATATTATATTATATTATATTATATTATATATCGTACCGTAATTCTCGCTTTATATCACCACTTGTGCTTAGTTTTAGTCTTTGCATTGTACTATATTTGTAATATGGTTCAAAATGTTATTCACTTCCTTAGCAATTTTTACTTCATAATTTTCCTATGCTTTAATGTATGTATACTCCATATTCTTCTGAGTTTCTGGCTTGTATTGGCCGATAGTTGTTCTTATAGCTTTACTTGCCCTGATGAGTCCTTAATAGGACGAAACATTGTTGGCCAATAAAGACTTTTGATGTATTGAAGGTTTCTTTGGTTTATATTCATAATTTTTCGGGTCTGTTTAATTACATTGAGCTATATCTTTACTGTCATTTCTATAATGCGAAGAGGGTGTTTAAATCCAACACAGTCTAGTATTTTAATTCTTATATATATATATATATATATATATATATATATACATACAGTCTTTTATTATAGCCACATTGCGCACCCTGTTTCTTTGGAGTTCCACCTGTGCACTCGCAGGAACATCAGATATATTTTGACCGATAATACTGTGAGTGCACAGGTTAATCTTCGGTTCAACTAGGCTATATGAATATTTATCCTCACGCACGTTAACATATGTGCGTATACCTATTCCGCCATTTTATTCGAATTGTTGACCAAATGCGCATGTGTATTTCTGAACAATATTTTTTCGATCACTTCTTTTTTTATTCTCTAACATTCTATTTCATCTCCTATTTCACATTATATATTTTGACGAAAGAGCTGTGGTCGAAACGTTAAACGCCTTGCTTCCTATAGAAAACGTTAAACTAATATATTTCCCCATCGAGTCGTTTGCTTCGTTATTTCTGTTTAATTTTTGTATTCATTATATATATTGTGAAAAATATTCGAAAGCTCACACTTATTGATTTCAAAATTTAAACACTCCTAGATGGAATGTTCTTCTGTAAATTGTTTGGATTATTTGGGTATATCAAATCACTATTTTTACATATGGTTGACTAACGTATGCGCTAGAATATACTTCAAAATAAATATTTGAAGTCTTATCTACACAGAAGCAACATTTATTTTGAAATTTGAATACACTATTCTTCAAAGTAATAGTAATACTGTATTTCTCTCTACCCCATCTGTCTGCCTGTCTTTAATTATGTAGGTATATATATATATATATATATTAGAAAGTGAGGTTCTTTTTTACAAAATGAAAAATAACCGAGGTGTCCTACACGAGTCGAAGTATAAAGAAAAAGGGATGAAATCGAAAATGCAACTGAAGTCTTATCTTTTTTTTAAATATATATATTTATTTGGTTCCTTTACCGGTTTCGCAGTTCTTCTGCTTTTCAAAAGGTGAGTTGAGATGGAGGGTCTGTGGTTTTTCTCACATTTATATTAGACGCAGTTAAACTTATTCTGGAAAACAACACTTTCTTCTTCAATGGAAAGAATTACATCCAAATTAGAGGCACAGCGATGGGAACGAAGTTTGCTCCCGTTTACGCGAACTCTGTAATGGGATACTTAGAACAACAACTCTACCAAGAAATAGAGGAAAAATATAGTACTGACTTTAGAAAGTACATTGAAAAATCTTGGAAGAGATACCTTGACGACTGTTTCATCATCTGGACAGAATCTCTAGATACTCTGGATGAGTTCAATATCCTCCTGAATAACCTACACCCATCTCTCCAATTCACAAAAGAGATGAGTAGGACCAAATTACCATTCCTAGATATAATGATAATCAAAAACGACACCACCATTACCACGGATATATATTATAAACACACAGACACCCATCAATAATCAAAAACGACACCACCATTACCACGGATATATATTATAAACACACAGACACCCATCAATATCTGAATTTTATGTCGTGCCATCCACCTCATACAAAACGCAACATCCCATACTGCCTAGCCAGAAGAATTTGTACCATTGTAGAAGATACGAATACCAGGTACAAACGCCTAACAGAACTAAGAGAATTTTTGCTCAAACAAAAATACCCATCTCTACTTATAGAAAATGGCATACAGCGAGCTATAAAAATACCTATACAACAACTTAGAACAACCAAAGGAAGAAGAAACCAAGAACTGGTCATACCATTTATAATGACACACAACCCATGTCACCAGAATATATTGAACACTGCCAAAGCAAACCTATCGATCATTGCTCAAAGTAATGAATTAAAAGGCTTAATCACAGATCGATCTTTGACTCTTAGTAAAAGACAGCCAAAAAATTTGAAGCAATTGCTAACAAAAGCAAAGTTTGACCTCACAGATGTGAGAAAAACCACAGACCCTCCATCTCAACTCACCTTTTGAAAAGCAGAAGAACTGCGAAACCGGTAAAGGAACCAAATAAATATATATATTTTTAAAAAAAATAAGACTTCAGTTGCATTTTCGATTTCATCCCTTTTTCTTTATATATATATATATATATATATATATATACATACATATATATATATATATATATATATATATATATATATATATATATACAATGATATTACATAAATGGAAACTATATTTATAAAACCATATTTATTCTATTATATATATTTCAAGGGTACCACAAACTTCGGTACGCTTCCATCATATAAAATACAAAATGTGTTTTATAAGGAAAATTCAACTGATAAGATTTGTTTCCTTGGCTATGTCAACATTTATAAAACACACTTTGTATTTTATCTGATGATAAAGGGTACCATGTTTTTGGTACCCTTGAAATATAATTAATAGAATAAATATGGTTTTATAAATATAGTTTCCAATTATTTAATATCATTGAAAATTTACTCCAGATATCTTGTCGAGTGTTCTGAATCAGTTATAAACATTTATATTTGTTGAATTTCCAACAAATTAAATATCCCTTCTACTTAATATATATATATATATATATAATTGAATTTCGTTTGCTGTAAACATACGTAAAGTACTCAGCGAGTTGTATTACTTAGAATGTTATCGATAAGGTATCAAGAAGAGTTAGTGTAAAAGACCTGAGGTCATTATTGAAGTTCTCTGGATTTCGCAAAATAAATAATATTTATTATTGGAGAATGTAAGATATTTCACCGAAAAAGTTTGTATGCACTGCTTTGTTTCCACTTATGTATTTTTTTTAATTTTATTTATTCATTATAAATATAAACTGTTAGCATTCTATATGAATTTGTCCCATTCTATATGTCCCTTCATCTGGAAACCAATGTTTTTATACATTGTCCGCCCCTATATATATACATATATATATATATATATGTATATATATATAATTCCAATCATTGTACGTTTGAATCTAACTGACATGCTAAAACATGTATATAGGAATAAAGTAAGCCCAAACCATAGTATATGCAAATTCCCACAGAGAAGAAGTAGAGGGAGAAGGAGAGAGAGAATGAGAGAGAGAGAGTTAGCTGGGAGGAGGAAGGGGAGTTAAAAATGAGGTGGAACAGATTACAGGTTGCTTATATATATATAATTCAATTTCGTCTATTGTAAACAGATGTAAAGCACTCAGCGATTTGTATTCCTTAGAATGTTATCGATAAGGTATAAAGAAGAGTTAGTGTAAAAGACCTGAGGTCATTATTGAAGTTCTCTGGATTTCTCAAAGTGTGTTTTATATATATATATATATATATATATATATATTTATATATATATATATATATTTATACAAAATGTGCTTTTTATATATATATTTATACAAAGTGTGCTTTATATATATATATATATTATTGACTTCCAAAAACAATGGTTGCTTTTTAATAGGGTACGTCAAAGCTTATTTGTAAAACTGTTATATATTGTATTTTGTCTGATGAAGGCATACCATAATTTAATTTGGTATCCCTGAAATAGGTATAATGAAATAAATATGGTTTTATAAATATAGTTTCCATTTATTAATATCGTATATGTATATATATATATATATATATATATATATATATATGTTCGCCTATTCTAGTTATACAGAATTATTTATAGTCATTTGTGAATATATTTCTGTTCATGTTCAGCAATTAACAAACCTGACAAAGTCGTGCGTTCGTTCCCTCTGCACTTCTGCAAGACGTTATTTTACATGCCCTAATCGACAACTCACACAAGCCATTGGGTACCACACTACTGTTTAGTTATATCAGCCTTTCTCATTCCTTCGTATTGCATTGGAATGTTGAGACGAGGTAAATGTGTTTACCACAATAGCAGATTGATCTATACTTTATGAGTTAAATTTGGGCCGAAGGAAATTGTAGGGAAATCTGACGGACGAATTGTATCTGTAATTGAAAGATTAGTCATGTTTCATATCATGTCAATTAGAATATGTTTCGGCCTTACGTAAAACGTGCGCGTATCTGGGGAATACTTAACCACGTATACGACATTTCACATTGTTCACCTCCGAAACAGAGAATAATTATCGCAAAAGGAGAATAATTATCGTAGTTTTATACTATGTTTGATACAAGGTCAGCAATTTTAAGGGTGGGTATGTCGATTAAATGGACTGCAGTCCAATTACTTTTATTTTATGTTATCGAATGCGTAAGGATTGTTGACCGATTGTTGACCGATACTATTCTAAAACAGGTAATCCTCGACGCACTTACAATTTACACTTAGTAACACAAATAATTAATAGCTCCGTGTTATGATTTTAAAAATGTAACCAGTCTTCCCTGAGACGTAAATACTTTTCTATTAACAAAACATAACATCTGAAACATATATCTTTACCAAAAATTATTGAATTTTTTGAATCCTTCCAATAAAAATAGTAATTATCTAAATGGCATTTGGAAAAAAATATTTGTATAAAATCGCACTATTATATTTAATACATTATTCTAATATTGAATAGCATTATTCCTACAAATGAAAAGTCGTAACGATATACGATTGGATGAACTTAACACATATTTATAGAGATTAACAAATCAACCCCACTTTAATTGCATACGCGTAGACCGTTTAGAAATTTAATCTTTAACTGATTACAGTAAACAATTTTCTAAAACGGTTGATCAAACTGAAAAGTCAATCAACATAATTACTCAGCTTCTATAATTCAGTTAATGAAGCAAATCTCGCATAGATTAAAATCACTATTAAATTTATAATAGAAATGAACTATCATGATGTAGCCTCTGACTTAGTATCCTATTAAGGTTTTGCGAAAGAGTCACACAGCCGATAACAGCTTTAATTATTATATTGTGTAAGATCAATGGATGGACAGATTGGTTAAAACGTCCGTAAACTACATGGCTGCAGTGTCCCGAATCGTTAGCTTGTGTGGTCAAATGCTCTCAGGTAAAATTTGCCTTTCATCAACTTTGGTTATACAAAACAATTGCTGGTCTAGCGCTTCAATGAGGAAAACAATGATTATTATATAATATTTAAACAAATAAATAATTATTACATGTTTCCGCACCTTCCAAAATGAGTAATTTTGACAGGAAGCTAATTGATAAAGGCAAGTGTGGTTTAAGTAGTTAACACCTACTTCGTTGTGTGAAACATAAAAAGGAAAGTCATGTAAAATTGAGTGTTAATAAGAGGGAAATAGTGCCCATAATATCAGATAGGCACAGAAGCGTACATTGTGTTAATATGTCACTGCAACAAATTGTAATGTGCTGCCTACACGATATCAACCGTTTGCACATATATATATATATATATCTACGCCCCTGTGGTTTTTCTCACACACACACACACACACACACACACACACACACACACACACACACATACATACATATATATATATATATATATATATATATATATACATATATACATATATACATATATATATACATATATATATATATATATATTATAATTGGCGCTCTGAAATAGTTATATATATATGAATGTATATATAGTATATTTTGCAAAAGACTGTATGCTTAATTAAAAGCATTTCGAAGACCATATGCTATTGTTTTAGAGTAGTGACAGTCTCACATACTTTAAATTTTCAGCAAACAGGGGAGATAAAGCTGACAGAGCTATGTTTCGTACTGATTGCTACTTATCAAAGCCAAGTACTCCACCTGTTTGCTGAAAATCATAAATGTTTGATTCTTATAGAATTTCTAGTAATAATCTGTAATAATTTCTGTATAATCAATTTCTGATTATTACTAGAAATTCTATAAGAATCAAACATTCATGATTTTCAGCAAACAGGTGGAGTACTTGTCTTTGATAAGTACCAATCAGTAGGGAGTTAACCCTAGGGCCGAGGACACCAGAAGTCTCCACTGCCAAGGGTACAACCGCAAACCTGTAGGTTCGTCGCAGGCTGCACGAGTTTGCGGCTGGAGAAAGTGTCTGTGCAAGTGCCTTCCAAGACGAGGGGTTTGCCACCACGGAACTGGAAATGGTCATGCCATCTGGCCTTTTGCCGTCCCCTCGGTCCAGCCCCACCAGCTCGAGCTGGGAAGGGAAGCGTGCAGTGTCCAAGCCATGCTTTATGTACTCGTTGATGGCAGCATGGTGTGGAAGGTGGCGACAGGAAATCATGGATCCACAGCGACGTTTATGTGACTCGCAGATCCGGAAGCCAAGCCTCTAGGAAACGCGGATGCGCAGGCTATCCTTATCTAGCTGCGTGCCAGTGGAGATTGTCTAATTATCGTTGATAAGCGAGACTATAAACGGCTAAGTTGATGAGAGACACTGAGTGCTGACTGTAGATATTATTGAAAGATTTCTAGCCATTGACATGGACTAGATCCATAAGACTGTCGACAGTGTATCAGCGGAGCAGAAGATTCCAGATAGGCCTGTTTGGGATTGCGCCAACTACCCATTTTCGGTGAATCCACCGAGGCCATGAAGCGAAAGTTACTCAGTATTTAGTAGAGTTAGTCACCATAAAATACCACTCTCTTTCTCAGCTTCTGCTACCCGACCCCATTGAGCGAGTTATGTTCATCGATAGGTTAGACTACGAGGCATTCTCGTGACGATTCCTCATCGTTTCCAGCAGAAGAAATAGCGCAGTGTCATTCTTACCGCAAGTCTGACATTTGGAACGTTATTCATATTTGCATTTTCTAATTTGCTTGCTAGCTCCATTTCTATGCTATTTTTCTCTATCACTACAACTTTGCTAAATTTTATCATCATCATTACTCTTATAATAAAATCGCCCAACAGTATCACCGATACACCAACCACCAACACCACTGCCACCATAATCATCATTATAATTATGTAAATTGCAGGCATTATTTTATAGCTTACTATAAAATAAAGTACCAGTAATGTACTGGTTAATTGCTGGCCTTGTGCCTAAAATAGAAACAATTATTTAATAGCTTACTGTTACTACATTACTGAGCGCAGTGTTTTATGTTGCAGTTCCTTTATTTCAGTAAAATTGTTTAATAATCTACAGTGCTTCTTATGTGTATGTTATGTATGTTGTGCACATATGTATACCCTGTGTTTTATGATCATTATATATCTGCGGTAGATTGGCAGTATCGGTAGAGTGTCGGACGCCATGCTTTGACGCATGGAGTTACGGCCCTTGCCATTCTGAGTTCAAATCTCGGCGAGGTTACCTTTGCCTTTCGTCCTTACGGGGTCGATAAAATCAAGTACCAGTAATGCACTGGTAATTTGCTGGCCTTATTTCTATAGTAGGAACAATTATATATCTGCGGGATTTGTATCATTCCTAAGACATAATGTTATATCTATTATTGCCGGTTTTAACGCCAATATATATATGTCTGTTTACACACACACACACATATATATATATATATGTGCGAATACTTTCTTTGAGAATTATATTATCTTTTGTTGAAAGGAATATATTAATCATGAGGCATTTCTTTTACTGGTTAAAGTCTATTATTCCGAACTATCAATGTGTAAACCTTTTTTTATATTTACTGAGATATTTTCTTTTGTCTACCCATAATACCCACTTTCACACCGTAACTTCCACTAAATCTACAAGGAAATCAAAACTATTTCATGCCTCTAGATTTATTTCTACTTGACTATGTCTGGCCATTTAGTGACAGTGCGGTTAATTACTTCTCACTCACCTCGACATATTGTGCAGTTACTTAATTCGTTGTCTAATTAGGGACAGTCTGCGTAATTTGTAATATAGAATAATTCATTCTCAGAGTTACATCCTCAGCTTTGCAGCCAGTATTTTAATCACCTTCGATTAATGGCCGTATCCGGTCATTTTTGTCACATATAAGAGACAGAGAGTAGCTCTATTTGAGCATATATCTTATATTTGGAATGTTGATATTGATTTCCGTTTATTCCTTGTTATTATATACGAATTTGTTTATTTATTGGCATATTACTTTGTTTGTATTGTGTATATATTTGCTTTAGCCTCCCAGTACGATATATCCTTTTCACAAAGTGGTTATTTTCTAATAGCTTTCTAGAGGCATAAGAGCTACCTCCATGTATGCTTAGAAAATATAATTATATATCAATGTGCGCTGTATTATACTTGGCAACAATGTGTCTTATCTCACTATCTAAGCTGCCTAGTTTACCTAGAGTCCGATTATGTGTATTCTAACTATAATATGTTATTTGGATAACCAGAATATTAATGTATATTTCCTTTGTGTACTATATATCCATTGAACTATTTCTATCCTATGTATCTATAATATCCTTCATAATATTTGTGCTCAAATATGTGTTGAACAAAGTTTATTAAGTTGATTTGAAAGAAGTTTCCTGCTCCTGGTTTATTAAACGTTCTAATTACAGTTTCTCTCTCTCATATATAGCAGTTTTAACTATTCTCCATGGCTGATTAGTCCAATGTTTCTAATCAGAATCTTAATTAATCAATTTCTCTGTTGATCCCCGTTCTCTCTTCGAGTGTGTTATTAAATGTATATGATCTGCAGCGTTGAGAATTAAAGGAGACCGTGCTAAAGGTACAGTACGTCTAATTGCCAGTCAATTTCGACTGTATCTAAAAACATGCGTACGACCCCATTTATATATAAGTATATATGTGTGAATGTGTGTAAATATATATATATATATATATATATGTATATATATATATTGGAAAATGTGTGAGATCCTTGGTACAGTTAGGTATATTTGAAAAAAAGGAAATGAATGACTTCACTTGTTCTAAATAATTTGATTTAATTTTATAATATTATGAGTTGGTATAACTAGTAGATCTACTAGTCGATCTTCTAGATCTACCAACTCATAAACTCATGATATTATAAAATTAAATCAAATTATTTAGAAAACAAGTAAAGTCATATATTTACTTTTTTTTTCAAATATATATATATATATATATATATATATATATATATATATATATATATATATATATATATGTGTGTGTGTGTGTGTGTATTATAGTTCAAGTCTATCAAGTATATACGAGTCAAACACGGTGAAGGAGAAATACAAAGTCTTGTGTTGTAGACAATTGGGAATGAAGAAAAATAAAAGAGAAATATGAAGCAAATAATCGTCTCATCTTGTTGGAAACACATTTTTAATCGGGAAAATGTAAGGTTCTGAGAGAGAGGAGTTTGGAGAAATTGAGCCTCTGATTTAGTAACATTAGTGGATGCGCATATTTGTCTTTGTGTGTGTGTTTTGTATATCCTTGGAAGTGTATGTATGTGTGTATCTATGTGTGTATCTATTTTTAAAGTATGTTTGTATGTGTGTGTACAGGTGTATCTGCATGTATGGTCATCTAGGTTTGAATATGTATGTGGGGGTGTTTATGAGTGGAATGAATGTGTATGTGCTTGGATGAATTCATGCCGTTATTAGATTGTATAAGGATTGTATAAAGGGCGGTGGATTGGCAGTATCGGTAGAGGGTCGGACGCCATGCTTTCCAGCATAGTTACGTCCCTTTACGATTTGAGTTCAAATACCGCCGAGGTTGACTTTGCCTTTCACCCTTACGGGGTCGGTAAAATAAAGTACCAGTAATACACTGGGTAATTGCTGGCCTTGTGCCTAAAGTAGAAACAGTTATTAGATTGTATAAGCCTGTATGTTACTTCAGCTTTCTGTATAAGCTTGTATGTTTCTTTGTATTCGCGCGTATTTGTCTATCCAATAAGAAGAGAGAGGTGTTTACTATCTAGAACTGTGATTGAAGTATATGATGGTATGATGTGTAGTAGCCACTTGTCTGTCCAATTTCAGGAGGTGACCAGTTACGAAGTGGAAGATGGGCTGGATGCGTGTAGGAAACTGAAAATAGAAATACATTTAGAGTATATATAACAGAACATGTGGTTGAATGTGTGGTGACAATGGATGAGGAGTTATAATAGTCAGTGGGAAGGCGAGATGCGTCTGTTTGTGATAGTGGTGGTTGATTGAGTGTGCGTGTTTTGTCATGTTAGTTTGGTTGTAGAATTGTGTAGGACCTTTAACTAATAGGTTCTGTTAGTAAAGAAGTGGTAGTATTGTGTTTAGTCTTGTTAGTTCAGTTAATTAACCCTATTAATACAGTTCGTCGGTCGTGTTAGTATAATTGTAATTATATATGTACGGTCAAGTAATTAATTAGTTGTGCTGGTTTGTGTGCTTTTGCGTGTCTATGCGTGTTAGTGTTCGTGTGTGAGTGGGTGTATTAGTGAAACTAGTCATTTGGTGCTGAGGATGTGCTTGTGTTTTGCTGTGAATGTTTTGCAGGGCGATAAACGACTATGAGGAGAGTGGCCCTGCATTTCTGCATTTGTAAAGGTTTGAACGAACAAATATAATGTGCTGTCCTTTTCTGATGTTCGTGGAAACAGACAACGCAAAATCTATGAGAGGGATCCTGGGGTGTTTGGTGGAGAAGGGATTCGATCTACTGCCAGGTGAGTGAATTCACACCGGTACTGTCGACGATATAACGTCTCAACAAAACCAACATATATGTTAGCGTCACTGGGACCTGATTGTATGGCTTAGGCTACCTCGATTAACTGCTAGTAAAACTCAGCCGAGAAGGAGAAACAATTGAGTGTGAGAATCAGCTCAGCAAGGCTGATGTGGTTGAGGACAGAGACCCAAGTGGGGGGCTGAGAATAGAAAACGTGTTGGAGTGTGTGGAGACCAGCATGGGTTGGCCAGGTTGTATGAGGAAGGAACCGAAGAGGTGATTACTAAGTTAGACACAAGGATAGGAAATGCGTGAGAAGGCGAACGTTGATTAAACAAGCGCCTGTGTTTAACAGCTGCTTTAAATCATCAACACCGATGATATGCAAATTTGATATAGGCGGGATATGAACTCAGAATGTAAAGGTCTAAACACATACCTCAACAGTATCTTTTCCGAAGCACTACCAATTCAGTCAATCGTTCATATTCAGCAATATTATAATATTGTACCACTCCACCAGATATTTTATTGATATTATATAGGAAAGTATACATTATATGTGTATTGAAAATATATTTAAATCTATATTAGCTGAATTGCAACGGATGGAAAAGTTTGTTTTATTTCGTTTAATAATCGTTTATTGATACTCAAGGAAAGTGATCTGATGTAAAACAGAACTGTGTACATTCATATTAAATACTATTAACATTTTTATAAAACTATTTAAACAGAATTAACGTGGTCCTCATTAAAACATTGCTCACTAACTTAATATTTTATTTCCCAGCAACGCTACGTATTTTTAAAGTAGTATCAACCGATACTAAACAGCAGAACTAACGTCAATGTCATTAACATAATACATGTGTAGATATATAATATTAGAATGAAACATAACAATTTAAATATATAGACAAAATAGTCAAAACAGCTTAATATAAATAGAATTAAATATTTCACACAACGAACATACATCCATCTCAGTCAACATATGAGAAGGTAAATGAAAACATGGGTGAGAGAGACGGAGGAAAGGGTGATAGAGAGAGAACAAGATAATAGGAGAGAGAAAAAGAGAGTAATATTGAGAAAAAGGAAGAGAGGACGTGAGAGGGAGAGAGCGAAAGAGAGGGACAGAAAGAGCGAGAGAAAGCACGAGATAGAAATGCAATGATAAAAGCGCAATAATTGGACCCCTTAACTTTCCAAATTATTAAGAGTATCTGTTTAATATTATCTACTCCATGTGTATATATTGTAATTAATTGATTGCCAGGCAAACATCAAATTTCACATACTGATTCTTCATACTGCACCCATTATAGTTCGAATTATCACCTGTTTACAGCTGACGAATACCCGCATACACGATCTCACACAGAATAAGGCAGCAACATATTTGCACAGAATAAGGCAGCAACATCTTTGCCATACAAGACAGAACAAATATAATTAAAATTACTCATAGAAATATCTATATTTCCTACAAATTCTATGACCAATCTTACGTGAGGGATGTACCTATTAAAGCAGGATATTATATGAATTTTTCCAAGAAAAGCTTCCACGAAATTTGATAGTAGGCATCATGGTATACAGTCGGACGTAATATGACACGTAAATGATAGTGAAACGACAATTTTCAACGAGGTAAAATACAAGGCTGTATTTTTTAAAACTTCAACCACATTGAACATCATAGTTTCTACAAAAATTAGATGAAATTTATTGGAGCTGTAATGACCTCCATATTAATTCATAGAAAGCCCGGCACTTATGACATACCATTTTTAATTGTTAGTTGGAGAGAAAAAATATCACCTTAGTAAATGCCTAAAGAGATTATTTATAACGCTCTTTCAAGGCATGGTATGTCATTCTCACATAGCCATTATTTAACTCAAGGAATTGTATGAATATTTCTATACGCCGTACCTAATATATTGTGATGCTAATATCCAACAGTGTATCATATAATGAAAAAAAAACAACAATAACTACAATAACAAACCCCAAAACAAACAAGTTAATTCCTATAGATTGCTCCCACGCTGATATATATCCCTTTCTTAATAAAGGGACCGCGTGCGAAAAATGCAGCAAGTTGAAACATTTTACAATTCGAACTGTTGACAACCAAACAAGAATAAAGAAATACAAATAAAGTAATACCGGCCTTTTCGCGCGCATTGCACTTTATACAGACTTTTTCTTCAGTCCAAAGAACGAATATTCCTATATCTATGTGATTCATGTGTATACACCTTTCGCTCTATAAGCACTCGTAATACAATCGATCATTTTTTTGTTACATGCATTCAAAGCGTTCATATTATAAAAGTAGCGAAATATATACACAAAGGAACCACATAGATGTACGGATATTCGTTCTTCGAACTCAAGACAAAAGTATACGAAAAGCTATACGTGCAGAAGCGTACAAAATTAGTTGTTCAAGCGTAGATACCCGACAAAAATGATATTATTCCAAAATGATATTGGACTTTACCACACGGCCGCAAATAAAATCAAAAACACACAAATAGGCCCGTGGGGAATATGCTTTCAGTTTTCTTGGCATATTATAAGGCAATATTATACATTAAGAAGGAAAATACAACGACACCCCGACACCGTCAGCCCAAAGTCAACAACTCGTGAGCCGCAAGCCTGTGCAGCTAGCCAGCTTGCCTAGAAGGGAAAAAATAGACGCACCAGGCTGGATGCTTTGTTTTAATGTTGATCTTCGCCGCCCGGAGTCATGCCGACTATTCAGATCGCCAACTTTACACCGTCTGTCTTTACCACGCTACCAACCTCAAACCAGTTCCCTGCATTGACACCTCAACCGGTTTAAATAGGAACCCCGTACATAATGCTATAAATCATTCAGAAGCTCCATTGTTCATTTTCCCCCCTCTTTATTTTGTATATCTTTGGAGCAGTATTTCGTAATTAAGTCATACCATTTCCAGCTGATGATTGACTTTACCATCTCCTTCGTAAAACCTAAATGACATGCAGAATACTAAGCAACAAAGACCGATGCTACAAATGAAAAGAAATATGTAGAATAAATATGTAGAAAAAACTCTAAGACTACAATAGGATAACGCTGGAAATAATCTAAGAACTACAAAGAATAAAAGATCTCTCTATGGACCAAAGATAAACATTGATAATAACATGACAATTATAAATAACGCTAATCTAGTCATCATAGACGTAATAAACAGAAATAAAACATTAGCATCACAGGACTAAATAATAAAGGCGGCCAATTTACAGTCGTTAGAACGTCCGATAGAATGCTTTGCGGAATTCATTTTGGCTCTCTTCTCTCTGAGTTAAAATCCCACCGCTGTCCACTTCGAATTTCATCCATTTTACGTCGATAAATAGAGGTACCATTCAAATACTAGAGTCGTTTCATGCTCTACATTGTCTTCCGACTTCCATTCTCCCTCTATCATTCTCTGGAATAACATTCTGGAGAGGACGTGGTCTCTGTCAAGTTACAAAACGCCGAAGAAACGTCGTATGTCAACGGCGCCCCTTCGACTTCCTCAGGAGTTACTGGACCATATATGCATGCAGGAGCCGATGTTGTTAAAAACGATAGAGTGTACCACATTAGATGTACACCAACCAATAAACGAAAAAAACACACAAATATGGAAATTAAAAAAAAAACCATGATAAATAGAAAATAAAAGAAAAGAGCTTTCAATCTTAAATGAAATAGGAGAGAAATCAACAAAACAAGGAGTAGGAAAGAACATAGAAATACGGAAGATATACAAAATAACTGTTAGGAATATCCTGCAAACGAATAATTACTAACGTACAGCTAATTGGAATATATGAGAACAAAACACTGGACTGGTTCAATAAGGAGGAAAGTGCACTGATCCCGAAGAAGAAGGACATAGCATAACACAAAAAACTAACGGCTCATACAATAGCTGCCTACTATATACAAAACTTTAATTGCAACAGTATAGCAGGAACTGAAGTAACACGTGTAAAAAAGCAGCATGATTCCAGAAGAACAGAAAAGATCCTGAAATGTCTCATATGACTCTAATGACCACTTAATAATCAAGTAAGCAGTGGATTGGCAGTATCGCTAGAGGGTCAGATGCCATGCTTTCCAGCATAGAGTTACGTCCCTTTATGGTTTGAGTTCAAATACCGCCGAGGTTAACTTTGCCTTTCATCCTTACGGGGTCGATAAAATAAAGCGCCAGTAATGTAATGAGTAATTGATGGCCTTGTGCCAAATGTAGAAACAATAATCAAGTAAGCCATAACAGAAAGCTGAAAAAACAAAAGGAGCCTACTGAAAATGTGTTTGAGAGTGTTTCACATACATCGTTACTATACACACTAGGCCTCAATAAAGCATAACTCGCCATAGAAACATTTATGAAGGATGTCATGAGTAAGTGGTAAAAGGTTGTGCAGATAAAAACGAAGGAAGTAACTATTAAAATTGAGCTCGTCCCAAACAACGGGGGGATATTTCAAAACAATGTTCTAAAATATTTACAATATTTACACATGCACAATCATAATACCAATATTATGTGTAAGCATGATCACATATGAATAACATTATCAAAGGCACACTATAAAATGTGTACTAGAGTTAGGCGCAAGAAAAAGAATATATTCTGCACAGCTTATGGTCAACAAAAAATACAAAAGCGTAACCTACGTACTGTTCTATTCCAATTTCATTGCGAGAGCAGCCGGAATATATAAATATTGTGTGTTTATTTTCTTTTTCTAACTTATATCTACATCTAATTGTTTAGTAAATAGTGATAAACCCATATGTTATAGAGACAATGTGCCTGTTTCCTTTTCCATCATATATATTGTTACTAGGGTCAAAGATAGCAAACAAAGAAATCCCCCCCCCCTCTACTTATATCGACGTATCTTCCTCAATAACACACTTATTGCATTGCTTCTCTTAACGAATATTTCCTAGAAACGAAACAAACTAAAAAACATGCCTTTCCTGCAGCAGTGCAGCATGACTATCAATTACATCAACCTCATCAAATATATTTCTCGAATTCTTTATTTACGAAATGCAAGACGCAGGAAGTGGGTACTGTTCGAAATTAATTTTTACGGAACACAAAGGAGAGCACGTTCCATGGCATATTGAATAATGCAAGGGTTGCCGAAAAAAGAAAAAAAAAACAAAAAGAACAAGGAGCGCTTGAATAACATTTTTCAAATATTCATTTTATCAGAATGCACAAATAATAATATTAATAATAGGCATCAGCGGACCATACATTTTACCCTGTTTTTGATTAGATCTGCGGTACTGCATTATTGTGGATAACTCCGGCAAATATGTCATATCAATAAGATACTTGCAGCTGTGCCAATTGTTAAACGTTAGCAATATTCCAGCAGATATTGTATTAAACATTTTATGTCTTACTACCAGGTCAACAAACGTATACTTTTTCAAATAGCTTTGTAATAATGGAACAAAGCAAGAACTAGAAGTTAGCAATATGTCCATTGATTAGGAGACATCCATTGAGAAAATATGTTCGAAAATAAAAACTTAATCATTTTTGGTTCGGATAAAATGTCACTATTGGCTATAGTTGCCGAAATACGTTTGGGTAAATGATTAACTTTCAAATATATGTTCATGAAGTAACAGGAGAGCATAATCCATGTTAACTACATGATGCTTTGCGACAGAAATTGCAACTCCGAGTATAGTAAGTTACTGAAAGATAAGAGTATATAAAACCCATTGTGGGTGAACATATATCTCTTATAATTTATAAGAGTATCAATTAAACATTCGATAATATCAATCTAAAATCCAGTTAAACACTGAAACCGAAAACCTATGTTGGAAATTGTTCCAAATACAGCCGCATGTAATTTTGTCTAGTTGCAAACATTTTGCCAAGAGTAACATTCTTTCTAAAAAATCATATATGGGACATGGAGGAGATCTATTACTCTAACAACCTGTATGAGCGACCGACCACATAGAAGCCCCACCATTACCTCGACAATATATACAAAATAAGAAATACCATTTCATTATAAAAGTAAAAATTAATACTTCCCTTTTTAGAAACAATGTTTTACATAATTTTGTGATATATATTTTGAATGTAATAGATTGTAATATTTCAGAAATATATGATCGTAAAAGTGCGTATTGTTTAATGCAGACATGCAGATGGCATAGACATAAAGCAACAAAACAAAGAAATCTTAAGCATATACAAACCTATAAATACTATTTTCAATTGCTTTCGTCATTCCTGTGTCCGCTGTGAAGTGCAAGAGTTAATGTTTTCTCAACTAATATAGATAAACGACACACTATGAAGTTTACAAAATAGAACCACAATAAATTGAAATCCAATTATATGCCATGTATCGAAATTATTTCGTTGCTGTATAACTTCTGAAAGGTATGTATAACTAAATTCAAATATATTCATATATCTGAAGCACGTTAAGTCTCCTGCAACTTCCATTGGAACGATGCAAAATAATCATTGGCATTCTAGTTATATATGTCTTCATGTTACACCGCTGTTATTTCGGTCCAGCACGTTGATTCAAAATTATGGAAATTCTATATGAAAATGAGGCAGAACAAATTTGTATTTTTAAATTTGTAACTAATGAAGTCTATCTTTATTTGTTGTCCAAGTTGTTCACCTCTAACGTAGATATCAATCTAAAACGGTATCAGAATCCCTTCGGAATGTCTTACAGAAAATGTAAAAAAATTGTACGTGAAATAAATGAGTGGATATCTATAAACATCATTCTTAAATAAATATAGTGAATATGAATAATATTTAACGTAGCTTAATTATTGTACCAATATGGATCCTTCCCAGCCTAAATCATTTGCGATCGACACCTATATTTATGATGAAAAAATACATTTCATGTTGTGTTGAGATTCTAATCAAACGTTATTCAACAAACCTACTATTAAATGATATTTTACCAAGGTTAATTGGTTTTAGTCATGTTTCCAAACAAAATAGATCTCCATGAATATTATCTACGGAACCGTTGCTCAATTTAACATTGTTGGGTTGGTGGGATGTTTGGTTTCCAGTTGTTGCAGTTATGGTGACATAACGTCATCAATATATATGCTCACCACGGAAAAATCATAAATTGAGTCAGCTAGCCAAAGGACCAAAATCTGTGTAGTGGATTAATCCAGTAAATAAATCGGAATTATACTGAATTATACTCCACCTATTAAAAAGATGAAATCATATATTGAAAATTATCTCAGATATGTAAACATTACTTCAGGTTAGTGGATAGAATTAATAGGATAATAGGAGCTACCTATATGTGCCTCAGCTGATAATTGACATTAACATTATAAAACATATGGCAAGCAGTTTTAAATCTATTTTCAAATGAAACAACTAAGGGTCGGCAATATATATGAACTGATGTTCTCTTATTCTGGAGACTGATAATTTATGCATTTAGTTATTCAGCATTTAATATAAAGGTAGAGAACAATATTTTCATTGTGATGGTTATACAGTGTTAACATGTTTAGAGAAGTATTATTAGACTTGAAATATTTGATGTTTTAGATCAATACATTTCTATGTAATTATATATATGCTTGGAAACACGAACACATCGGTAATTAATTATTTCAATATTTTTAAATATTTCATTGCAGCATTTTAATTAGGGTATTTGATTTCGATAATCACTACCTTATTGAAGAGATGTTAATTAGTCTGCCGGTAAATCTATTAATATTAATCATACAGTGTGATATAATTATTTAGATTTAAACACTAAATTACGATATTTAAATTATTTTACAATGCCTATGTAATATCAATGTTGAATTTCTAGGAATTCTTTTAACTGCGAAAATTATATTAATATTTATATATGCATTTCAATTGAAAGAGTAATTCCACATTGATTTGTTTAGGTATTTTCAGAATTCAAGTAAAATTTGACACATGTTTGTCTTGTCTTAAAATGTAAATAGACGCATATGTGTATTTTTGTATGTATGTGTGTGCGTTTGTGTGTCTCTGTGTGTATGTGCGTTTGTGTGTGTGTGTGTGGTTGGTTCTGTGTGTGTATGTTTGTGTAGACAGACAAATGCGAACACAATACATGAAATGAAACATGTGGATACATCTGTCCATGACACCACTAAATGGACGAAAGGTTCAAGATGGGTATATATTGTTTCATAGGTCTATTAAAACCGATTTGGACTGGAGCCTTATAAAATTTGTTATATATTGCTATTTCGTTTATTATTTACTCGGTTTTATGTACAGAAATGTTGTTTGAAAGGCCCATTATTTGGGGCAATTTTTTTAAAATAAACATAGCTCCCAAATTATAATGGATTCATTTATATTGGATTCATATGTTCCACTTTTGTATAATGTATCCTTGAAGCTAACAAATATGTTCTCCTTACCTATGTGTTCATAAGACTCTGTAACATATTCAAGCTTATTGTTGATTACTGCCCGTGACTCCAGGTTCAGCACTCAATGCTATTCCAGAAATTATGGAAGGTGATACTCAAGGAATTTGTACTACTCACGGTATCCGTGTGTTGTGCTTGTACTTAACAGAGTGTATAAATTATATACGGGAAATGTTTCCAGTTGGAAATATTTTGATTTGAATTTACACGTCTGCTTAGTAGATCGATAATGATATCAAGTCTATCACTCAAATAAAGAACTCACTGCAAAATATTCTCCAATGAGTCTAACGCCACTTCTCATCTATATCCGTCACGCGGCCATATACTTCTTGAAGGATTCTCCCAAGATTCTCCGCAGACCCATCGTCACGTATCTTCTGATGGCTAAAATGTCCGGAAAACCGGTCTACATTATGGCCCTTACTAGTCATGACTCTCGCCAGCAAATCTGATTCGGTTTCAAGACGCTTGAGCATGTACTGATTCAACTGCATCAGCCGTATCTTCCGTCATTGTTCAGCAGATATGGCACCATCGTTGAGCATATCTTTCACATGCTATAATCCTCGGTGATAATTTTTCAGCTCGTTTATGCGATCAGTTAAACAGTCAACCAAAGATCACCAGGCACCATCTGCCACATGCGCACAACTCTGTCCTCGGGCCAGTTCGTTGCAGGCTTTCCGCTAGTGGAATTGCCTTCCCCATCATCGCGTCCTTGTTTGAACCATTTGGGCCTCTCAATGTCCCGTGAGCCCAACATCGTCTCATATCCGTACACTTTCAGTAGTATTCAGAGAGCTTCTGAGAGAGATTTTCCACCCGGAACAAAAACTTCAGGTTTGTTCGTTGATCTCTACCCATCATTCGACGGCCTAAGTTTAAGGATCTGTTACTAAAAGTAAGCAAACATTTAACAATGGCTGCAAAGAGATTAGATCGCAGTTATAGTTTCCCGGGATGACACGTCAACGCAGCTCGCTAATTCTTACCCAACTTATATATCACGCAGCACACTAAATATTGTAACTTTTATTACACACACAAAATATATAGACATACTTATATTTACATATATAAAAAAATATTTACACTTGGTAAATTACGATTATAATTACAAATTATATAAACATTGCACACATATATATATATATATATATAGAGAGAGAGAGAGAGAATGAGAGAGAGAGAGAGAGAGAGAGAGAGAGAGAGAGAGAGAGAGAGAGAAACAGGAAGTGAGAGTGATGTGATGCTGACATTGACGAGACTAGTGATCATGGGAGTAGACGGTGCATGGGGAGAGGCAGAAAGCGGATAAAAATATGTAAAATCCCAACCACGTACCAAGCTGTTTCGTCCTGTGTCACTCAGTGTTTCTGAGAAAGAGCGCCGATTGAAGAAGGATTTCCTGACTAGAAATGGGTAGTAACTTAACCACTACCATGGTAGTTTTACATCGATCTCCATAGTTCAATCGACCCCCGCCTCCTTCCCCCTGAAACTATCGTAAAATTATGAACGATCTACCTACGCATAATTCCTGTTACTTTATTGCTCTATGCAAACACACACAGACACACACACACACACACACACACACACACACATATATATATATAAGTGTCTTGAGCAAGACACTTTATTTCACGTTGCTCCTTCTACCTGGAGTTGCGACCGATAGATAGTATTAGCAATTGGAAAGACCAACGAAAACATTGTTCCCTCGGTCCGATTCGACGAAAGTCGATCGTTCCCCCCCCCCCCAAAAAAAAAATATATATATATATATAAATATATATATATATATATACATATATATATATATATATATATATATATATATATATACTCTCGAGTGCTACAGTAAATCCTGTCTCATGGTCGGGTCGTCGCCGACTAAACCGGCAACCCCACCAAGCTTGCTTGGTGAGGAGTGTGATATTTGGTCACCCTGCGGGATGAAATACAAGACCTGGCAAATGGTGCAGGAACTCAACAGTGTCAACGGCTATCCAAATAGAATTATTATTTTTTTTTTTAAGGCTGTCGCTGTATTTTCCGTGGCCAACATTTGCACCGAAAATATGTGTCGTCAGTTACAAAAGGTGCGGTTGGTCTTGCACCAGCCTTCCCCACTTAAAACAACACTTTTTGTGGGTAGTTCAACATCTGTTCACTTTCTCACATTTAACTTTTGTTGGACACCCATACGTCGGATATTGAAGCGAGAGTCCATCATATATATATATTACAAACATATCATATAACTGGCATCAATAGCAATATATTGCTACTGAAGAATCATCCACAGAAAAAGATGATTCTTTCCACTCGTGTATTCTATATATTTGACTTAAGCTCTATATCTCCATTCTTGTAACAAACGTTCGCTTGTTCTAAGAATTGAAAGGGAATATTTAATGTACTCACACAGACACACACACGCATACATATGTTCATACATATCTACATACACACACACACGCACACATTTACGGTTTAAAAATCGTTGAATTCAGTACAGTAAAGTACTGCATAAAGACCCATACATATTGACACACACACACACACACGTATATATATATATATATATATATATATATATATATATATATATAGAGAGAGAGAGAGAGAGAGAGAGAGAGAGAGAGAGAGAGAGAGAGAGAGAGAGAGAGAGAGAGAGAGAGAGAGAGAGAGAGATGCATACATATAAATAACACTGATCAACACACTTTCTGCTGATTTAGGTTTTGTTGTTAGTTTTAGATAATTCTGAGATGCTGATTTCAAATATGGCATCCGTCTTTTCCTAACACATCAGGTTTTAATTCTATACGACATCTTTATTTTAATATGCATTGCATGAATAATAAACTTAGAATAGATTACTAAGTCTAATAACTTGAAACCATACGTTATAATTGCTTCTACTTCTGGCACACGGCCACTAATTATCCCAGCGTATTACTGGTACTTAATTTTATCGACCGCCGTAAGGATGACAGGCAAAGTTAACCTCGGCGGGATTTGAATGCAGACCATACGTTATAATGTCAATAGATTATGATATGATAGAGGAAATATAAGATAATATCAGCTTTTATTAAATACATATTATTAATTCTCAAATATAATGGATTAAACACAAACAATCGTACACTAACCAACATATTAATGGAAACAATTTTCGCTTACGAGTGTGCCTCGAGTGTTTCATGCTTACAGTCTCTTTGAATACTCCAACAGTTGTGTGCCACCATTTGTGTGTTTCATCTACCGTTATATCTCTTCCATAACCTTGATATATTAATGGAAACGATCGCCATGCTCATCGCTCAAGCTTCTAAGATTAGAAAGAAATTCATCGAGATGGCTCTTTGTGGAATACCAATATTTGACTTACCAGAGATTGTGCTGTTGACCAGGCGTATGTTTGCCTACATTGGTGGGTGGCTTAGAATATCTCTGGTATCGCGGTAGAAGGGGCAGAAACACCTACAGAGTTAATTCAGAGCCTGATGAGACGTCTCATCAGGCTCTGAATTAACTCTGAATTAACTTAAGGGGGTCGATAAAATTAAGTACCAGTAATACGCTGGGATAATTTCTGGCCGTGTGCCAGAAGTAGAAGCAATTATAATGTATGGTTTCAAGTTATTAGACTTAGTAATCTATTCTAAGTTTATTATTCATGCAATGCATATTAAAATATAGATGTCGTATAGAATTAAAATCTGATGTGTCAGGAAAAGACGGATGACATATTTGAAATCAGCATCTCAGAATTATCTAAAACTAACAACAAAACCTAAATCAGCAGAAAGTGTGTTGATCAGTGTTATTTATATGTAAGGATCTCTCTCTCTCTCTCTCTGTCTCTTTCCGTCTCTCTCTTTATAACTATATATATATATATACGTGTGTGTGTGTGTGTGTGTGTGAATATGTATGTGTCTTTATGCACGACTTTACTGTACTGAAATCAACGATTTTTAAAGTGTAACCGCAATGTAAATAAATATAATCAACTCATCACACCTATTTTAATGTTTTTGTTCAGTAAACCATAAATTATTGTTGCTGTTACACAATCTACAGCATTTTCTTCAATGTCAATTAAATGTCTGCTTTGTTCTATAAGGATATGTGAGAGAGGTAAATGTTGTGCTAGATCTTAACTGACATTGACATCCTAATTTTGAGTCTTGCATTTGTTTGGAAATGTATCTAATTGAATAAAACATTTTATATCCTCAACACAGCAAATATTAGAATATTTAATTTATAATTAGTCTTTGAATTATTAGCCACACTCAGACAATAAACTAGTGACGGAACACATTTCGTCTTTCACTTTGTAGACGATGAAGAAATGAAGAGATATAATCTTCATTTTTTCACAGAGGTTAAGCCAGTTTACACGTGTGTCCACAGAGAGATTCATAGCAGAAGAAGAATGTATTGATCAAATATATGAAAATACTTACGAGGAAAGAAAATCATTCAACAAAATTCTGAGACGTATTTCAAAACTCTCATGCAAGGAATAATAAATCCTTTAATACCAGAGAATGGATCAGAAAATGCAATGACAGTAAACATTTGAAATACAATGAAAAAGAACGCAATTACCTTCAACAGACGTGTTTTCAGTTTCAACGAAGAATGTAATATATTTAATAATTTTCCTATCTCGCATAGATCTCTCCATATTTCCACTACAGATTCAATAAATATTAGCGATATTACTACTGAAAATCGGGGTGCTTCTTTCTCAAAGTTTAATATTAAAACTATTCTAACCCCAGAATAAACTCAAATACATATATTAGTAGAAATATGAATATAAAACGAAACATAAAATATGATAGAAAATATCAGACAAATGAAATCACTGAAATAAAAAGAAACAAGCACAGATATAATTCGATATTTGTCCCGATTTCAATATCGATGTGATTTTACAACACCAATTGATCTCTAGATAGGATGTGACCTGATGAAGAAGTTTCAAATTATATTATTTTATTGCAAGCTACTACAAAACATGTTTGACTGCTAAACATTTGAAAACACTAAAAGATGGGAAAAAAAGATAAACACTAAAAGATGGGAAAAAAGGGATCAGTGTAAACCGAGTCCGTCAAAATCACATATGGTGTATACCAGACGGCCATGTTACTATTACCCCAAAGCGAGTGTAACTGTTTATCAGTCATTTTACAATCTTAGCTATAAAGATGATCTAGACGATCAATCAACCATTTTACCAATTTTTGAATATATTACCATGCTGAAAGCAACTATAGCGCATATTAAGTAGATTGAAAACGTTACAAATCTGACGTGAGTTCAATGTGTTCCCAAAATGTTTGGCGTATAATGAAACATGCGTTGTAGCAGCTTATAATACGCTAACATAGAACTATACACATTTCCTATAGTCAGTTTCCTGATATATATATATATATATATATATATATATATATATATATATATATATATATATATATATATATATATATATATATATATAGGCTAAAAGGATAAATAGCTCGTTTAGTCATTAATGAGCGTGGTCTTTGCACCTAGAAATCCGGTCAAGATAGTATATGGAGGACCAGCACCCGCCCATGCATATCCCTCTCCTCTCTCCACACCACCGATGTTGTCCAAAGGAAATACAAAGGTCTATATAGCTTGGCACCAGTGACGCCGCAAATCATGTTTACATCTGTAGAGCAACGCGTAATAAAGTGTGTTGCTCAGGAACACAACGCAAAGCTCGGTCCGTGAATGAACCTCATGATTGTAAGCGTGACGCACTAACTAGTAACACATGCGTATCCACACGCTCAAACACACACACACACACACACACACACACACACACACACACACACACACACACACACACACACACACACACACACATATATATATATATATATATATATATATATATATATATATATATATATATATATAAAATACGTAGTTTAGAAAGCCACAACAATGCAGAGGGAAATCTCGAGGTAGGAAGTGTATGATAGATAGGAGAATAGGATAAAGTGAAAATTGAGAGAGAGACAAAGATGAAAACAAAACAAAGGTAGAAGGGTTACCGTAGTGGAGATTTAATCCCAATATTTCGGGCTCACGCCCATCAACGGGTGAAAGTTCCAAAACGGGGTGAACAGGCTAAGCGGAGAAAGTTGTGATGTCGTTAAAACAGGAATGCCGTTATGGGGGAGAAACATTATTTTAAATTTAAATGAGGGAAAGAATGCGCGTGCGCGTGATAGGCTGTGGCAAAAGCTACTGACCAAATGGGTTAAATATATATATAGTTATGTAATAAACAACATAAGGCAATTATTCCATTTACCAGTGGTTTCTTAAAAGCCAAAAAAATTGCTTTCAATCCACAGAATGAACAAATCCTGGTCTGTTTATTGAATTTGGATTTTAAAATCCAAATTCAATAAATAGACCAGGATTTTTTCATTCTGAGGAATGAAAGCAACATTTTTTGCTTTTAAGAAACCACTGGTAAATGGAATAATTGCCCTATGTTGTTTATTACATAACTATTAAGCTCTGTTACCTACATAGAGCACTCTTTTTTCCTGGACTTTTCCGACGGAATTACTTCATTTATATATATATATATATATATATATATACACACAGTTCAAGAGTAACCAATCTTAAAGAGAGAGATTGAGATAGTAGAGGAGATATGATAAGAAAGATTGGTGAGTTAGTTAGAAGCCAAAGCGGAAAGGCATGTGCTCAGTGTGCAATATGCAGTAGAAAGCAGCTAGGTGGTTTGGTTCATGTAGAGGTTAGGTGCGCAGAGCTGGAAATATTCATTAGTTAAGCAAAACAAGACCACAAATTTCACAAGGAAGACATTATTAAAAGATTGTCAACATATTTAGTTTGATGTAAGGAATGTAAAGAATAATAATAATAATAATATTAATAATAATAATGCCCGTTTACAATTGTTTCGCTACTCCGTATAATATTTCTGGATCAGATGACTATGTATCATAATTTATCTGGTTCAGTTGAAAATAATTAACATATTTAAAAAAACAGAGTGGCTCATCGGAACTCAAAGGAATATAAATTAAAATAATGTCACATAATATAATGTTCCATATATTAGTTTTTACTATGCTGCCTTTGTTTCATCAGCTGTCAGCCATAATAAAGCAGTACTCATCTGTCGAGGCTGCCTTGTGTGAGATCTGCCTATGGGTAACAAGATGGCTGCCAAAGGGCATATTTACCTTACTAATTAGAGGATAGTTTCAGGGGCAGTAACTTCTCGAGAGATTAGAGATTGTGTGTATTGTATAGTTAAGTGCTAGTATTTAAACCAGATCAATTATGATACATAGTCATCTGATCCAGAAATATTATACGGAGTAGGGAAACAATTGTAAATGGGCATTATTATTATTAATATTATTATTATTATTATTCTCTACATTCCTTACATCAAACTAAATATGTTGACAATCTTTTAATAATGTCTTCCTTGTGAAATTTGTGGTCTTGTTTTGCTTAACCAATGAATATATATATATATATTACGATAAATTAACGGACCCATAGACTCTCGCTAGTCCACTGGTTACCGCACGCTGTGAATTCTCTCTCCTACGTGTGGCTAGACTGTCGCTTTACATTATTTTAGTGCTGTCTGAAATGTATAGCCTTACACACGCTGATGAACCATAGGCTAATAATTTCTGTCAACAAATTAGTTACTGAAACAGATCCTTTTGGATTTGTACGTGTGTGTTAGATAGTTATCAAGGTATATGTTTGCACTTTGATTTATACTTTTAATTATTGTGTATCTACTTTGTCTTCCAAGGGCTATAGATTCCTTACACTGGTGGTTTTTCCCAGTTTGACTGATGCTGCACTGTCTCTCTGGTGTGTTATCATTTTTACATTTTGTATATATATATATATATATATATATGTAGATATTATTAGAGTAATGAAGGAGTCTAGGAGATCGTATATGTAAGCGGATTGTTAAATTGTCACGGTCAAATCGACTATTAAACATGTGGGGAATTGATACAGTTGTTGCTGAGATCGAGTTTATTGAATGTGGTATTGATTTTTGTTCATATTTCTCTTTCGTAATTATATGTAGTTTTAAATGCAGTGAGAAAATGTTATTTCTGTCGTTCTTGAAATATGAACTCTATAAGTTCTAGACATGTGTCATTATATACTAACAAGAGAATGTTACACTCGGCAAATTTTACCTCCCATGTAATATTTTAAAATAAAATATATCATGCCAAGGTCGCAGTGGACACCAACCTTTTTAGCATGTAAAAAAAAGGTCAACTCATCACATCTATATTATCAAACTTTCTTCATAGTTAGATATTTTGTACTTTTGGGATTCTTTAATACACACTTACATACATCCCCCCCCACATATATCTCTCTCTCTATATATATGTGTGTGTGTCTGTGTGTCTGTGCGTGCTTCTATGTGTATGTATGTATATATATATTGCTTACTTAAAGCAAACTTTTCTGTAGACAAACACTAATATTTACTGAAAAACATAAACAACGGATCATATAATTTTATATCGATGTACATACACATATTCACAGGCTTATTTTCATAGAATTCTTATAATTATATAGCGCATACACAGGCATATATAGGTACCACTCGCACATTCATAACCACACATATTCATGTATATATCAACTAACATTTATAATTGTTCCCACATACAAATATTCTTATTGATATATTTTAAATGAGGACGATGGAGAGGAAATTACGAATTCTTGATTAATCGTTTAATATTCACGGCTGCCATCTAGTGGACGTCTTTTCCACTCCACTGAAAAGAGATATCCTATATAAAGCAGTGTGATCATTGCATATCATCTCAGTTTCTATATTATAAATCAAAGTGTTATTTATAATCTACAATATATTGCGATAGCCTATAGGTGTGTTGTAATAAGTTAATCGATTCGTATATCTTAGAAAACCAATTTAGTTCAATCTACATTTTATACACACATACTAACTATCGCACCCACCCACATATATATATTTTCACCGAAAACTATTCATTATGCTTCGCAGAATAATGTGGAATGAACTAAATCGTCACTAAACATACTTGGGATCCAAATTAAATATTCATACTTAGACTACACATATACTAACCGCAACAAAACTGGCACACACACATCCACATACAAACACACGCACACACACATACACACACGCACACGCACACACACACACATACACACACACACGCACATATATATATATATATATATACATATATATATATGTATATATATATATATATTTGGAAAAAAAGTAAAAGAATGACTTCAATAGTAGTTCTAAATAATTTGGTTTATTTTTATAATATTATGTGTTGGTAGATCTAGTAATTTCTTTGTTAACTTTCTTGGAGAACTTTCTCGCATTCGTCGGTGGCGGTGTCGATTGTCAAACTGAGATCATATATATATAAATGTGTTGGGGTGTATGGGTGTGTGGGTGGTTAAACGTAGCGTTTTGGGACAGCTAATATTCGTTTCCTCTACATCGTTGTTGCCTTATAATTCTTCAAACACTGAACAAGCCCGTTGGGGATCATAAATACACTTTAAATAAGAAACACTGTTGCATTTTAGGGCCAACGCAAATACAGAAACCAGCATATCTTGTATGAAATCCCAACATTTCTTTACTTCAATGTGTATGGCAGAAGTTTGTTAGAAAGACAATATGGTTACCAAAAAGTAACTCACCCACCCGCATCTAGAAACGTTAGATACTTTCATCTATTTTGTCGATATTACCTATATAGTTTAAGTTGGAATATGAAAGACAGTAAGCCGAAACATAATAATATTGAATAGACAATGAATACGACAGATAGATAAGTAGAAAGACACTTTGGGAAAGAAAATCCAAAAAAAATGTACATAGTAAATCCTAACCGTAAGAAATATGAAATGAAATAGGATGAACAAAATAAATTATAAAACAATGGATTAAAAGCAACGTAGAAGAACATTAATGTTGTACGCAGACACATTAGCTAAATAATATATAATGAAACAATAAAAGCCTCGTGACAAAATAATCATAATAAAAACTGTTATGGAGATTAAAATAGAAAAGAAACTCTGGGTGGAATATATTACAATGATACATATAGAAGTTATAAAATATATAAACAAAGGATGCAAATAGTACGAAAAGAAATACGTAAATGGTCGAAATAGTATGAAAGGAATATAGAAAAACGAAGACTAGAACTTAGCAGAATGAAAACGGCTGACAGAAATGTAAACGGAAAAATAATTACGCAAGTGATAGCTTAAGAGATTTTATGGGAAAATAGACATCTAGAATACACCGAAAATTTTTAAACAGAAAACATCATATTCGGAATAAAAGAATACATACGTGGGGCTTCTTAGAAAAAGCGAGTAACACAATCTATAGAATAAGTAGAGCTGACCGAAGATGTTAAAAACAAAAAACAAAAAGTAAACTTAGCGAAAGATATGTTTTGAAATGAACGAAAAGTGTCAGTAAAAGTAAAATGTTGCTTTCATTTGTCATGACTTGTCTATGTTGACGCATGAAACATTCCCCAGAGGTAATATTTCAAAGTTTTATCTATCGGCTGTCTATTCTATAATTATTGAGTCTTTACATGTTGTCACCAATATAAATACAAGATTCAACGTTATTACATCACAACCATTTCTTCAGTAGATCTAAGACTGTGACATGAATAATGAATAGCAAAATTGTTATGCAGATAAAAGAATTGTAACCACCCGTATCCAATCGCATATGACCACATTAATTTGTATGTACATTACAGTGAGAACCTTCATTAGAACTTTCATATCAGAGACATTTAAGCTATGTGGCTCTGATTAGTACATATTTGGTCGGCTTCAGGAATGAGACTGTAAAATACAGCATGATATACTTATTAGACTTAAGGCCGGTGGATTGGCTGTATCGGTAGAGGGTCGGAAGTCATGCTTTGAAGCATAGCATTACGGCGCTTTCCATTCCGAGTTCAAATCCCGCTGAGGTCAACTTTGCCTTTCATCCTTAAGGGTCGATAAAATAAAGTACCAGTAATGTACTGGATATTTGCCGACCTTGTGCCAAACGTAGGAACAATTATAGGGCGGTGAATTGGCAGTATCGGTAGAGGGCGGACACCATGCTTTCCAGCATAGTTACGTCCCTTTCCATTCTGAGTTCAAATCCCGCCGAGGTCAACTTTGCCTTTCATCCTTAGGGGGTCGATAAAATAAAGTACCAGTAATGTACTGTGTAATTGCTGACATTGTGCCAAACGTAGGAACAATTATTGGGCGGTGAATTGGCAGTATCGGTAGAGGGGCGGAGACCATGCTTTTCAGCATAGTTACGTCTCTTTACTGTCTGAGTTCAAATCCCGTCGAGGTTAACTTTGCCTTTCATCCTTACGGGGTCGATAAAATAAAGTACCAGTAATGCACTGGATAATTGCTGGCCTTGTGCCAAAAGTAGAAACAATTATATACTTATTATAAAATTAACCTGTGAGAGTGTTTCTACGTGATCAGTTAACCAGACAGCAGTAGCAATGAAAACACCCACGACGTACACAATTTGATAAAAACAAAAGAGGAGTACAATTGATAACTTGATACAAAGTAAAGGATGTTCGTGGAAGGATGGTTTGTACGTGTATGTGTGGAGTGTATATGTGTGCGACGGTATGAGTTTTGGTGTGTATATACTAACCTTGTATATACTAACGTCTACGGTTTAAAGTACTTGTGTATTTAGCGACAGTTCATGTCCCGTACCTAAGAGCTTCATCTAATAAAATTGATGAAATGAGTCCTATATTGACATGGAGGCAACTGCACTAATAAACAAAATTTATTGAAGGTGTTCTTCCTGTCTGGCCACAATCCAGAAAAATAAAACAGTAGGCATAATTTAATAAATGACACACAGAAAGTGTAATTTCATCAAAGGCCATTGAATAATGAGTGAAAGTCTGAAGTAAAAAGAACGAGCATGGAACTTCATTGTAAATATAAGAAATTAGAATAGAGGAATTTAATCAATATTTGATTCATAGGAATTTCTAATCAAATTGAGTCTCGGAGAATCACAATATGGAAGCATTTAATAAAATCATTTGATGAAAAAATTATTATGTAGACAGAAATGAGAATTTTGTTTTAAAAATAGTTTCTTATCGCAAAGCGTAGCTGACAGCGTCTATTATACATCAGAAATTGTCCGTTGTAGACATAGTGATAACAGATATATTGTCTTCTAACTTGAGTTTCACCTATTCTAAACTAATTGTTCAGAAATAAGTATAAAACAGCCTGATAAATCTATTGTCTCATCTCTTGTATCTACACAGCATTCATAAAACCATAGTGGAAAAATGTCATTTTAAAGACATTTCTATGCGGTTGTGGAGTAAAATGAAATTCTTGAATGCCTCGGTATCAAATTCATTAGGCATATTGACATTTCCTATAATTATTGTTAGAAGATTCAGTACTCCCAACATTAAATTAGAATATGATGTATATAGCTTCCACACGTATTTCAACCAAGATCAGCTGATATGCACATTAGAGATTCATGCTAACTCTTCATGAACTACAACTATAAAAGTAGAAAACGAAGCTTGATAACATTACTTCCGTACACGGTAGCTCGAAAATATTCGCCCAAATTAAAAGTAAAATTAGTCTCATGATTTTCTCATAGCAAGAATTGTTCTTCCTGGTTTGTTAAAGTATGTAAATGGATGTAATTTATTCTCTTTGCATACAATTCTTCGTGCCTGAAGTAAACGTTTTCAAGTGTTACCGTCATGTCTTTCTATTTTTTAAATGAAACTTTCACTCATGTTTTTTTCAGACTTGTTTATATTTGCGTCCAAGAGTTGATATATCTCAGTTTCAGAACAACCCGCCAAAGAGGGAATGCAGAAATCGTTTGCTTAAATAAATATTTGCTCTCTCTCTCTCTCTCTCTCTCTCTCTCTCTCTCTCTCACTCACTGGCTCACTCACTCACTCACTCACTCACTCACTCACTCACTCACTCACTCACTCACTCACTCACTCACTCACTCACTCACTCACTCTCTCTCTCTCTCACCACACACACACACACACACACACACACACACACACACACACACACACACACACACACACACACACACACACACACATATATATATATATATATATATATATATATATATATATATATATATATATAGTAATAATAAATGTGAAGACTAAAATCCGAAGAAAGCTCGACAAGGATAACATATATATCAAAATATATAAAACTATAGAGCTAATATTTATTGAAATAACATATTAAAATTTCAGAAGATCCCGTTAAAGGTTAAAGCAGCGCGATTCTTTGCTTAAACTTTAATATATATATAACAATGAGGGTGTAGTAGGACATCAGGTGGACCATAACGCACCAGATTACTCAGTAATAAGTGTAGTAGACTGAGTAACAGGAAAACAGCTCCGTGATTTAGACAGCTAGATTCGAACTGTTCAGATCTATCTGTCGAAACGGCCGGAGGTCAGCCGTCGGGGTCCTGACTAGTTTCTTATATATATATACATATATATATATACATATACATCATTTAAAAAACAGAAAGACATAACGGTAACACTTGAAAACGTTTACTTCAGGCACGAAGAATTGTATGCAAAGAGAATAAATTAGATCCATTTACATACTTTAACAAACCAGGAAGAACAATTCTTGCTATGAGAAATATACATCTATATATATATATATAAAAGGTCATTTATATATATGTATACATATATATATGTCCTTTTATATATATATATATATATAAAAGGGCATATGTATATATATATATATATATATAACCTTATATATACATCGTTTCCTTACACATGATTTCTGCAATCACCGTCCTCGCCAATAAATTTTGATAGGGTTGCGGATTTAGTCGAAAGCAACCCGACAGTGCTATACATTTTCCTGGTTTACGTCACCTTTACTGTTCAAGAAGTAAATGACTGATTAGGGAAGTACTATGTGCTCTACGATACTGCCCTCATTGCTGAAACCGATGCTACATTGCTGAATAGTCTATTAAGAGTGTGTGGTCTAATCACTTTGAACATTAATGTCAAAAAGACTGGGTAGTTGGCGGAAGTATAGACTTAGCTTCAATCATAAATGTGAATCAAAATTCTCGGAAGGGAGGCGATTAATTAATTTTTTTTTGGGGGGGGGGGGGGGGTAACATTATGCAGCACGCTATTTCTTGATGACAGGCTGAGCGTCCGAATTGGTAAAGCTACAGCATCATTTGGGAAACTTAGGAAGTTAAAAACAAAGCCTATATTTCTCATCTACATGTGTTGTTACCTTTCAATTGGAATGAGATGTATGAAATGTATGAAATGTATGAAATGTATGAAAACTGAACAGATTTGACATGCGATTCCTGGGAATGATTCTCAATATCGAATGGAATTTTAAAATGTGTGAAATAGCTGTGATACTGAAAGCAGGTTTTCCCTCCTGTATTCAAATGTCGATGATGGCTTGCTCTTCTCTCAGAAATGGTTAATATAGAGATATACAAACTAGTCAATTATGGAGCACTAGCAGATTGAAAAAGGATCAAACTGTGCCCTAAGATACGATTTAAATAAGAACGATTTCTATTGATGAATGGAAATGTAAATAGTTAGCAATTGGATAAGAGGAGCCAAACTCTTTTCAACTTTGCGCTTCCAGCATAAAGTTTATGAAAAACAAAGAGAAATGTTCCTCACATTGTAAGACACAACCGCCTCAACATCGCTCGATTATGGAAATTGTAAAAAGCCATGTCGGGTGCATATAGGACAATCCCGGCACGGGAAACGGTGGTTGGAAAGTAGACTGGTGTTAATATTTAAGATGTTACCGTCTCGGCACGAACGTCGATCACCGACAAAGAGCCATATACACACACATAGATACACACGCATAGATGCACACTTACATACACACGTATACATGCATACATGTATACAGAGACATATATATATATATATATAATCATATAAAGGTTTACATATACATACATTTATATATGTTACAACCGTTCACTTTTTAGCTCTATGAAGAATTAATAAATTAAATACTCAGAGCAATATATTATTATAAATCATGTCTACAGAATTATTAGATAAACAAAATATATACTATATACAAAAATCAATTATACTAAGCCATATGGCTTAGTATAATTGATTTTTTATATGGTTGATTGTGCTGTTTGGCAGAGGAAATGGAGTATATATTTTTTTATCTAATAATTCTGTAGACATGATTTATAATAATATAGTATACTTTGTTAGTTTCAGAAGATCCCGTTAAGGGAGAAAGCAGGGATTCTTTGCTTAAACTTTAATCTGTTATTTTTGTAAATATATATATATATATATATATATATATATATATATGTATATATATATGTATATATATATATATATATATATATGTATATATATATGTATATATATATATATATATATATATATATATATATATATATATATATATATATATGTATATATATATATATATATATATATATATATATATGTATATATATATATATATATATATATATATATATATATATATATATATATATATATATATATATATATGTATATATATGTATATATATATGTGGTTGGTCTTGAAATGCGGTTTTGAAATGTCGGCCTTTTACTTGATCTTTACCTCTGAATTAACAAATACGACGTCTTATCTATTCTACAGAGTAAACAATAACACTATATGAGAAAACATGTGCATACATAATTTGAAGATATTCTCATTTGGATGATAACATAATACACTAAAAAATCATAGTTTCAAGTAAATCACATAGGGAATTAAATGTGCTTGTGTGATTTAACTTCCGGAGGAAACCGTATTCCTTCCAATACATATCACTGTTCATCGCCTAAGTTGGGTATGTATATATACACAGAAGTTACTAATCCTGTTCATTTCAGATATTGACAGAAGTATCATTTATATTCTAACAGAGAGTTTAACACCATTGCTAAAAGATTCCCTAAAGTTACATTTCAAACGTGATTTGCACTTGGTAATCTAAATTACATCTTCTAATTTCTTAATCACGGCGATTACTGGAACCGAAGGTTATGATTGATTTCTAAAGAATTAGCGCATTCGGGGCTAATACCGTAGAGTTTATGAAAATGATAAACACATATTTTTATCCAAATACAAATATTCACTATAACTCTATTAGCAGAATTGGAGCGCCAAACGAAATGCTTTACGGTACATAGATATGACCACGAACGATCTGATTTCTAATTTCAACGATATCTAACTTGGCTTCCATCCTTCATGTGTTGATAAAATATAAATCCAGACAAGTGATTGTGATTTTTGCTATAGACTTGGGACTGCTCATGCTTTGTATATAGGACAAATATAAAGATCACATCAGCATTTTAAACGGGTTTAAGGGAGAAAATCGGTAATTTTGCATTGTTTTATTTACATACAATGTGGAACGTTATTGCTACTATATGAGACAATGGAGGAAGTTATGTATGGTAGTTCGACCGGCTAGAAATAGCACATATTTGAATCACAACCCACTGTATTATCTAGTTCCCTTTATATATTGCATTCACAATCATCTGTGTTTGCTTTTATAATATGATTATTTGGTCAGACAGAGCAGTAGACGAACAAACACTTGTACGGTGATTTATTGTTTTTCTTCCTGGTTAGATAAGAAATTAGCAAGGATATGATATTGTTATGTCATTTAGAAAGATAACTGATCTCTTCAGATGTCATAATCCAATTTTAGTACATATTTAGATTAAATAGCTCAATGTTTACCTATTTCTGAAACTGTAGGATGTTTTGTGAATGGATTTCACCGTAATTTCACTAACGTAACGTGAGCAAGTATACTATCCCTATTTGAATCATCAATGTTTAGTATGTGGGATGTTATTTTAGCAAAGTCATCAAGGGTAAACATCTACGATTTGAGATTGTGATATCGACTTACATCCTTCCAATTTCATGAAGAATATATAATTGCCTGTTACATACATAACGAATGCGTAGTGTCGTTACATAGAATATGCTGCGGTAATTGCTACGACTCTCTGCAACTGCGTTCAAATGCAACCGCTAGGGAAGTCGTCTATCATTCATTCAGGTTCAATAGACTAAAGAAAATCTTCATGACAATGGAGCCTTTGGATTTTTCGAGTGTCAGTAGCCAAAGGCAGTAGTAACTGATTACAGATTTGGCGTTCTGAATGCAAGTTTCCTCTAGGTACTTTAATCCAATAGATGTCCAAGGCTTATTTCCCGCCGAAGGAACCATAGTTAAGTATGGTGACTGCATACGGTGGAGGAAGATTGTAGATACTTGCTACTTTAGTTGAACGGTGATGATGATGAATGGCTGTTTGGTTGGCAATGCTGCACATTTTCGATCTTATTGTCATCTGGACTAGATTCATTATCGTCTAACTTCTATTTCACTTAAGAATGTGATTTTATATTTTTATTGTTGTAAAAGTGATATGAAGGATAGTGTAGTCTTTCAAAATTAAAAACAATAAATATAAAGTCAAATAAAAACATTATATCTTATCTTAGTTTCTAGAAGTTTCTTTTTCTCAAATTGTTCATTCTAACCAGCATTATTGTTGGCAATTAAAGATAATTAATAATGTTTTTAAGTGAAGGCAGACTTTAACGCAAATAAAAATATCAGGCATGAAATCCGAGAAAGATAATGAAAAGAGAAGTGAGCCAAAAACAATACATTAAGATAATGCATAATATTAACGGATTAAGCGCTCTAAATAAATGGACAATTATTATCTTTATTATTATCGTTGTGTCTCCCGAGACATGGTATACATCGGTGGAGTAAGTTTATTGTTCGATCGCATGTTTATTAAACATTTTGGCCTGAACGTTATATATTGTCTTGTAGTTCAACCAGGCGAATTCGCAGTAAGCTGGTTCTTTCCCCACAAAATGCGATTCCATTACAAATATCGAACCACCGCCTTCCGGAAAGGCAAGTTGTTGTTTTATCTGGTGACTATGAAGAAATAGTTTGTGGGGATGAGCAGTTTCTAAGATATGAATACAGACGGATTCCTATTGGCTCAAGACCGTATCACCCTTTTCGAATATAACTTGAAATAATTGAGGGTAGGGAGAGGAGTGCTGCTTTCCAGCTAATTTATAGAAAAGTAGGTGAAAATTATATGTATGATCCATGATCTGAGTAGCCATCTATTATTTGGAGGACGGCAACTATAATACACATGGTTAGGTGGCCATGATGACTGTAGATATTGTGTGTATGTTTAGGTGCGGCTCTCAGAAGTATGCTCATAATCGGGGGAATGTCTTGAATTTGACTTATACTTTTACGAATTTTTGATTCATTTAGATTTTTATAGACTCATATTGTATCATTTTGAATTCATTTTAGTAGTAGTAGTAGTAGTAGTAGTAGTAGTAGTAGTAGTAGTAGTAGCAGTAGTAGTAGTAGTAGTAGTAGTAGCAGCAGTAGTAGCAGCAGCAGCAGCATCCCAATCAGCGGGACGAGCAGCTGCAGGATTATCGACAGCAGCATCTCCTGGTGGAATATCGACGTTACTTACAATGTATTTGCTAATATGATATAAACTAGTCTGCTTCCCATGGCAATTAGCCAAAAGTATTAAAATTAAAATCACAATCTGTCAATATAGGGTGTTTAACGTGAAGTATGAGAATAATAAAACTATATAACTTCAGAGGATGTCTGCCCGAAAATATAGACTACTTAATTAGACCCTTTCAATTTCAGTTCATTACAAAGCATCCAGAAATCATGTAGATGCAAACTTTCTGACGACATAGATATCCCAGTATTGTTAGACAACAACCGACATATTATACCGTGAATTATTACACCCTAGTCATTCCAAATATTTGCAATATCTCATTGGATTTCTTTCGATTTATGACGCTACACACATATTTCTTCCATTTCGAATACCAGTGATTCTTTAGTCTTGCTTCCTCAACACACAATAATTAGTCTTGCAATATTTCAAAGACGATCAAGATAATAATTAGCCATGTCCTCATAATCTCCAGTGCCTTTCATTTCACATTAATTAAGTCAATAGTTTTCATATAACAACAATACATCGGATGTATCCTTCTTCAACAGAAAGATGTTGACTTTGGCATGAAGAATGACTATCATCAGATCAAGGGTTAGAAAAAACTAGTTGATTTCCAACTTCAGTGCTAGATGTATCTTTCATCAAACTACGTGCAACACCCATCTGCAACGCATACGTATTGTGCAATTTGTCAAACACACTTCAGAAGATACGGTTAGCTACTTCACCTTTCAGAATAGAAGACCATCCAAAACGATATAAACAGTTCATACTCTGGATTGATTTTTTTTATTATGAAATATATTTTCAACGAGAAATTTACAACCTTGAACAGCATAAAGAAAATCAAAAGAATGAAATTGCTAATGTGCAACACGAATTCCGGATCATAATACTCGGTTAAAAACTGTTAATTAACTTTCGTATGAAAGAAAAGTACACACATATATATATATATATATATATATATATATATATATATATATGTACTTTTCTGATATATATATATGTATATATATATATTATATATATATATTTTCCTTATATATATATGTACTTTTCTTATATATATATATATATATATATATATATATATATATATATATATATATATATATAAACATGTTTTAACGGTCTATTCTCCGATGTCTTACTTTCCCACGTGCTTACGCTCTGCTAACTCTCTAGCCCACTAAATATTAACACTTCGAATATTTAATACTTCCGGCACTAGTATCGAGCACATTTGGAATACGCTACTTGGCAAATAACTATATGTATCACCTATCCTCCCCTTTTTTTCTCTCTCTCGATACGTAAATACTGTATATGTATATATATATATATATATATATATATATATATATATATGTGTGTGTACTTTTCTTATATATATATATATATATATATATATATATATATATATATATACATATATATGTATATATAAATATATATAGGTCATATATTATGCGAAAGCAATATCACAAACAATACCCTCCACAAGACGGACACAAATTATACAATTATTACATAATGATATAATTATATAAGTATTGCCTTCGTTCAGAAACGTTATTAGATTAAAAGCGAAAAATCACCTGCACTCACACATAGAACAGTTCCATTAATTTAATCGAAGAGTTAGCCACATATACACACTATTTTGTGTGTGCGAGGGAAAGAGAGAGAGAGCGTATGTGTGCAAGTGTCTGTGAATGTGTGTACGTGTGCACATCTGTTTGTATCTACGCATAATTACCTTTGTGGCTATATCAGAAAGAGGAATTCAATCAACACATGTTGTTATAGAATTGTAATAACCATGTTAATTAACTCCGGACTACCAGCAGATTTCAAGAGGAAAACACGTCTAAATAAACCGAACAACTGTAGAATGCAGTGTAAGATATCGCTTCAAGTATTGCACGTTATAGGTAAAACAAAAACACACAATCCCCAACACATACACCAATTCCGAATTGCAGAAACGCTACCAACTCTCCTCTCGATGTTCGCTGCCTTTCTTTGTCCGTAGTCTTCAGTCTCTTTCACTCAACCGTACGTTTTACATACAATCAATTCTGTACAATGATATGCCATCGTGTTTCATATGGAGGCTTGGTCACCAAGGGTATACAATTCCCAGCAACAAATGAAGGCTTCTAGACATACTGCCACAGATCTTGCTCCTCTCATCACGCCTCTGAGAGAGGTGGCATATATTGCAACAACCTACAATATTATCAATCTGGCCTAATATTTTGCTACTATCTTTAAACCGTTCTTCACGGCTATAACACAAATACAATGGCGGTTCTAACCAAACTCACCTTCTAGGCCTGGGACAGATAGGTCCGATATTCACGCAAACTATGGAAACAATAATATCACACATACCTAATATCAACAAAAAGCGCTTTCAATCGTTTAGCCTTTCAGCAACACGAGGGAGAAACCCTACAAAACTGACTGACGCGGCCAGGTTGACAAAGAGTTCATACACAGTTTTTCACTTGATTCTACTGATATTAATTGCGTCACCAGGACACAGACAATTTGAAGTTATCGATGAAATATTACTATTGGATCTGAACTAAAGTTTATCTCTAAATTCCATTCTCCATCTTGTTTTATTTTCTTAATATGGACCTAGTGGTTGTGAAGCGATTTCATCTATATGTCTATAGTCAGACAAACCAGATACATCACCTATACATAATAAATAATGATAATATTCAATACTCAATAAATAAAAACGAATAATCTTCGTTGCATCTGCCAATATCTCACACACACACACACACACACACACACATATATATATATATGACAAAGGGAGAGATAAAGAGGGGGTGATACGTGCGTGTTTGTTGGTGTGCATTGTTGATTCTTGCTTGTGTTCGTCTGTTTGTGTGTGAGTTATTTTATCCTCACTTATGGTCTGGATTGGATTTCAATATAATCACGTGTGTCTATATTACTGTAAAATTTTATAGTGTTGGCTATCAGCCAACGTGTGAACAAAATATTTATGCAGCTAAACAAATTCATTAGCAAATTGCTATCAAATTTAGACGATCAACATTCACTACATACATTGAAATAAGGGATCAAAGTAGCCAGAATTTTCTCTTTGGCGCAGGCTTTCTCTAGATTTCTCTAATGTCATGCCAATGTGTTTAACTGAATTGGCAACATATATTGACTCTCTTAAATTAAATTCCCCCCAAAAATATATATATAATGAATTTCTTTTGCTGGGTGCATATGAATATGTAAACAGTTATGTTTGTTTCTGCATTCACTCACTCATACACACATGCACACATACACACACCCATATATATACATATATATGTGTGTGTATGTATGTATCTATCTATCTACCTATCTATCAATCTATCTACCTATCTATCTATCTATCTATATGTGTGTGTGTGTGTGTATGTGTGTGTGTATGTGGGTGTGGGTGCGTGTATAGGCATAGACATGCAGTAAACATAGCATACACACAAACCCGCATTCAGTCACACAAGCACAATATATGGCTGCTCGTATTTAGTTGTATGTATAGGCATGGATATATACTCAATTAAGAAGATGACTCAAGAAATATATGATTAATGCAGGCAAATTTTATTCGCTCTTTTTAGAAGTACGTGTCAGATTATTATATAAAATGATTTATATATGTTATGTATAGATATCTGTGAAGGGAATATGTACGTTTTCGGAGCATGCATACGGTTGTGTTTGGCATAGTAATGTGCGGAAATAAATATGTGCTTTGTATGAGTAGGTGTCAGTGTTTGTGAAACATCTAAGTGTAGGAAGTACATAGAAAACATATTTTGTAAAATTTATAACTCTGAAACATTATTTATATTTTAGTTTCTCTTGCAATTTCTATAGAGATATTGAGGTCTTCTAACGCTTACTGCATATCAAATTAACTATATCTCATTCAATATTCCTTAATCCCTCCCGCACGACGTACATGTAAGTATATATATATACACACACACACGCATGCACGCACACACAAGCACGCACGCACACGCAAGTACCCCCCCCCCCCCACCTCCATATATATATATATTATGTGAAAAGTAAAACCTACATTGTCATTTTTTTTGTCATACATGTCCATTAACGGAAACAAATCGAAATTACTAACTCCGGGTGTAGGATCAACACGTACCAGCCTGTAGAAGGAGGGGTGTCTTTATGCCACAGGTAACAGTGTCGCTTAAAATATATATATATATATATATATATATATATATATATATATATATATGTATATATAATTGTTTCTACGTTTGGCACAGTGTATTACTGGTGCGTTATTTTATCGACCCCGTAAGGATGAAAGGCAAAGTAAACCTCGATGTAGTGAATTATGTAAACACATTTATAGCCAAAATTGGCAGAGCACTCAGACCGAGAGAAGAGAGTTATAAAATACAATATTTTGATTACATTCACACTTTCTTTCGTCGACTACGCGCATTCCGCTCAGGAAATTCTCGTGTCTGATGCTCATCAGACAGATATCTTTATTACATGTGGTAAAAGAAAATACTACTAGAGTTCTCATGGAAGTGGCGGTACGGTGTTTCGAAAGTCTGTTGGATAATGGGAATACTTCGTACTTATACTTGTGCAAAATACTGGGTATTTTTTCATGGTTAAATTTAAGAAATTTATTGTGTAGCTGAGAAGAGATAGAGGTCTGTTACATAACATTTTCGTGGCTGCTCAATAGACATTATAGACGTTACAACTTCATAGAAGTTGTGCTCGTGTTTTTCTCATTTGGTGTGTAAGAAATATATCATTGAGGGTTGGGGATAAAGTAAGAGTGCAAGAGTGTGATTTCTGACTGTCCAGATGTTATCCAGGTTTCTACAAAGTAGTAGAGTTTAGTTTTTTGTTCGTGCGACAGAGGCGGTAACAAAAGTCAACCCTCGTATTTTGACATGTTATCATAGAATGCAGGTGTCTTAGGGTATTTCATCGTTCATTGTTGTACAATTTATATCTTTTCTTACCATTAAGTTTACGGCCGGACTTTTCCAGGATCTGTCATTTAATGGAGAGGTTCGAACGTGTTTCCTTGAGGGAGCAGATGAAGTGCCAGCTTCGAGTGTGTTCGTTTCTCCGGATGTGTAAAAGTCGTTTAGTGTTTTATGAAACGGCTTTTGAAACCGCCCTCCGACCTACATACATACGTACTGACATCCTGATGCTGATTCAGTTGGATGGAGTTTACATGAGGGGGTATTTAACACTGCTAATCAATGATTCTAGCTTAGGCGCTTGCAATGACACCAAAACTAAGCAACCTGCACATTACACGAAATGAAATATAAAGGTAACGATCATATTCGGTATCACCTCCTTTTCTACACAGCCCTTCTTGGCTGCTACTATGTGCGTATATATAGACATCCATATACATTCTTGCACACACCCCTACGGTGGCGAGTTCACGCGCGCTCACTCACTCACACATCCACAATTTTAACAGGAGCCAGCTTGCGAGGGTCCAACGTCCATCTTTCTATATACAAACGCACCAACACGCGCGTATATGTACGTGCACGCATATACACACACATGCATATACACACACATGCATATACACACATGCCCACAAACACGCTCTCACACACGCAATCATGCCTGCATATACACATGTCCACCCTAAATCTACAATGATTACCTTACTACTTAAACCTCTCTCACGAGGAAGATACACCTTAACCATCAAATCTGTAAAGTGGCAGACTGAATCCGCACTTGTGTTCTTCCCCTCATTTTCTTTGCGTTTTCCCAGCCCTTTCCTTTTCTCACTCTTTTTCTTTGCATTTTATTTTTCGTTTCTAACTTCTATGAAGGACTAGTGACCGTGACATTGATACACTTTTCCTTTTATTTCAAGCGTGAAACTAGCATAGTCATTCAATGCACTGTGCGGTTTGCTTTGTTATTTTGTTTTATTATTCACATGGACATATGATTTGAGTTCAAATCACGCCGAGGTTAACGTTACCTATCATCCTTACGGAATCGATTTAATCGTCTTTCCACTGCCCCAAAATTGGTGGCCGTGTGCTTACATAAAAAAACATTATTTATACGGACACACAAAAGCACACACACACACACACATATATATATATATAAACATATATATACACACACATATATATATATGTATATGATCAAACACACACACACACACATACATATATATATAATAAAATAAAACAAGGAAGAGTGGTTACTCCTTCATTACGTTTATTGGTTGGTGACGCGCGTCTCGCAGCGGAATATAGATTCGGTACAGATCGAACCTAAACAGCGAGTGCTCACCCGGGTAAACCTATAGTAACTCCGCGTTACACTCCCTGGATATATATATAAATATATATATATTGAAAGAGTGAAGAATAACATGGTCAACGGTACAAAAAAGGTTTTTTTTTACAGTCTTAACAATTGTTTCACTGATTAAGTTGTCTAAAAATTGCTGAACACTTGAAGCTGTGCCACTCAATTTTAAATACGTTGTTAGCTTAAACAGATCATCAGAAGACAATCGGACGATCAGTTCTGCTGATGATCTGGTTAAGCTAACAACGTATTTAAAATTGAGTGGCACACCTTCAAGTGTTCAGCAATTTTTAGACAACTTAATCAGTGAAACAATTGTTAAGTCTGTAAATAAAATCCCCTTTTCTACTGTTGACCATGTTATTCTTCACTCTTTCAATATTATTACTCCAAGATAAACCTACAAGAAAACTCATAAACTCGCCACCTACGGAAACCTCTTGTCGTGTCAAACAACGCCGTACGGTAAATGTATCCACAATACAAAGTATTCACAACCTCTAACTAGATTACCTATAACGATATTTTGTTATCCCTTATATATATATTATAAACACACACATACATGTACATTCTTATTCTCTTCGCTGCCGCTAAAAGAAGTTGAGGTAATTTTCCTCATCACCATCATGACCATCACCATCATCACCATCACCGTCATCGTGAAGTACATAATTAACATCTAAGTCATAAAGAGGAATAAAGAAAGCTAATAGTATTAGAAAAGTGTTGATTATGATATATTAGTTGGTACATGATTAGAAATTAGAAAAGGACAGGTATAATCGGTTGAATCTAATTAATTTGAAAGGTAATTATTTTTATAAATTCTAAGTAATGTTAACACTACCGGTTTCTGAACAGAAATCATAGTGGGTGTATGATAAATAATAATTTCATATATTGGCCACAAGGGCCAACATATAGGGGACAATACAAAAGACTGGGACAGTGGGGTTTTACAGAAAAATCGAGTAAATAATATGAATAACAATAACAAAGTAACAATAAAAATACAAGAAACATTCCCCAATAGGGGGCTTGACAACCCACGGTTCGCTCAGGTACCCCACCAATCCTGAACGACCCGACGCTTCGAGAGCACCCTGGAAGGGCACTCCTCTCCTCCTCAAATTTACCCACCTACGGGCGCATGACCAGAATAGGCACACTCACACGGGCCATTCTCGCCACATTCATCCACCTTCAGCAAATGTACTGGGGGGGGGGCACTTCTCTCTCCACACTCACCTTCCTTTCCAAGTGAAACTTGAAAAAGTTGATGAGGGAGATTGGCCGAAGAGAAAACTGTCTGTCTTCAGTCTTTTCAACCTTGTCCACCATACAATCTCTTTCGCTACTACCACCAGACAGAGGAAAATTGCCTGCCCTTCCTGACCAAAGGAGGTCGGCGAGGCGATCTTCACTATGGACTCGGCCGATAGCCGAATCCATTCTTCACGCCACAACAGCTGTTCGACATAACTCCACAAGTCAGTAATGCACGGACACTGGCTGAGTGCGTGCAGAACGGTTTCGTCGCTCTGCGCGCATCTCGGGCAGGTCCGTCTGACAGCACTTCCGTGCCTGTAGAGTTTGTCATGAACCGGCACTGCCAAGCGAAACGAGGGATTTTTGGACATTATCCATCGTCCCCGGCTCTAAAGTCCTCCGGAACAGACTGGTTAGTTCGATTTCATCGACTCTCAGAGCCTCTCCGAGTGCGTCGGCGCACCTCCCACAACTAATCCTCTATAGAACTCGAGAGTGGAATTTCCACTGACCGCATTTCCCGCCTGGTAGAGGGCATTGAGTGCCTGGCAACATCACAGATGCCAGTCACCCAGTCTCAGTCTCTTCTTGACCCAGGACTGCAGCTCAGTCTGACAAACGGCGACCACACCTGTTCACCGTTTAGGCAGAATATCTGGAGATGCCACAGCATCAGCGCGTGTCTGGGCATCATTAGCCACGGCATGCCCAGCCCACCACGTAGAGGGTGCTAGCAGCAGATGGACCGCCTCACCAGCGGAACCCGACCCATCCACAATAATTTGAAGACGAGCCACTCCAAGATGGCGAGGCGCCAACGTGGGCAAGGGACGACAGTCATACGGTAGTAGATGACGGACGCGATGTACGCTTTCGCCACCTCCGCCCGACCTTTCAGTGATAGCTTCCTCCCTCCCATTTCTGGGTGAGACTGGCTACCCTGACCGTCGCCTGGTCCCAATTCTCATCCTCCTGGAGGTCTGGCCCGAACCAAACCCCGAGCAGCTTTACAGGCCCGTACGTCCAGTGCCTAACGACTCTGTTGGACGGCATGGACTTGACTCTCCAGGTGCCGAGTTGCAAGCCCACCGACTTTTCCGGGTTAAGTTTTTCTCCCGTCAACCTCTCATATTCCTCCACTAAGTTGCCGACCACCTCGATTTGTGAGGTGTCCTACACCATCACGGTGATCTCGTCCGCATAAGCCGACACAGCCTTTCCGCGTCCCGGTTCGAGCGGGACGCCCTGCAACAGCTCCAGCTTCCGTAGTAAAGGCTCGAGTGTCAATACGTACCGAAGGGAGGAGACAGGGCACCCTTTGAGGACAGCCTCCAGGTACCGATGGTCGACCCTATCGAATGCTTTCGATTGATCTAGATCGATCAGAGTCCCAGCGAAACCAGGTTTACACCCTACCCTCTCTATGATGTATCGCATCAAGTGGAGGTTGTCGTGTATGGACCTGGTTGGGATGCGCAAGTTTGCGCCTCCCCAACCAAATCCCCGACGACAAGCGCCAACCTCTTCGCTAACACCCTGGCTAAAATCTTAAACACTATGTTCAGCAGAGTTACGGGCCTGAAATTGTCTAATGTGTCCCTCTTGTTCTAGTCTTTCTTTATCAGCGTCACTCTGCTCCGGCTCACAGAACTGGGAATGCTGCTGCCAGTTGCAGTAGAGAGCTTCGAGGAGATTGGAGAACAAGTCTGGCATATTTACGTAAGGCTCGTAGGCCAGAGCATCCAAACCGTGTGACTTGCGCATCATGCAGCCGACAAGGGCATCCTGAATCTCGGCTGAAGTAATCGGCCTTTCGGGGTGCCCGGCGTCGGCCGTCGAGAGTTGCGTCAAACCATCGAGGTAGCAACTGAAGTCTGCTCCCGCCTCTGATCCGCCACTTCCTTCGAAAAACCTAGCAAAATGTTGGCGAAAGGAATCGCTCAGCTCGTGTCCATCTGGGTCCGCCGAAGACAGAATCGTGGTTTTATTAAGATGGGGGTAATAATAGCTTCATACTTAGGCAAAATTCCACAAATTTTGGCTATTACAATTTCGATTAAATTGACCAACATGTAGACTATTTCATTTCTGAATCGATTTCATAAGAAATAAAATTATGTATACCCCGGCGGGATTTCAAGTCAGAAGGTAAAGAGGATCAATATTAGAAGGCCGACACTAAACGCGTTTTCCAAGCAACAACATAGTTTAAAGTTAGTAAGGGGCATTACGATTAGCCACAACATTTGACTAGATCATAGCGTATTTTCCTTAGAGAACCGATGGGCAAATTTAACACTGGCAGTACTTTCAGCTCACAACAGAAAATAAAGTAATAGTAGCTCCTCTAGTAATATTGTTCATCATTGATTGCGCTATTAATGATCTTTATTAAACAATATTATTTCTAACATTGGCGCACTTCCAAATATATTGTAGGAGTGGTACAGTCGATATTATCGACTGCATTGTTATCAACAGCGGAAGGATAAAAGGCAAATTTCACTCCAGAGGATTCCAACGCAGAACGTATAAAAGACTAAATTAATACTGTAAAGCATTTTAGTTCAACGCTATATTGATTCTGCTAATAATAATCATAAATATATTTATCCATATTACCATTTTATAGCCATTACCATCATTATCATTACCATCATAATTACCAGCACTCTAAAATTCCTTCACATCACAATTATATGTGGCTGAAACGATTAAAAACAATATCCGCTAATTCATACGTAATATAACGAAAGGTTAATCATAATTATACAATATGTGTTAATTTAATGAAATTGTAACTTCTCTATTACCAAAGTGGTAGGGATAAACGTGTAGCATTACAATCCCCGTATTTATAGAGTTGCAAATTGTTCATTTAATACTCACTGATATGAAAAGGTATGAATATTACCCTATTAATTAATTCCAAGTGGAATTATTGTCCATAGGAATAAAAAAAACAGAGTTGTAAGGTAAACGTATGTAGCACTCAGGCAGAAAGATTGAATAACAGACAGGGCCAGAAGGGTAGTTGTGTTCTTTCTGCTAATTATATAGCAAAGCACGACGGCTATGAGGGATTGAATTCCTTGTTACAAGTAGCTGGCATCTACAAGATATGGGGTTCAATTCCTTATAGTGGCCTGTAGGCATCATCTTTTTCTGCCTTTTAAGTGTCTTCATCCTATTATTTCATAATGCAATGGGATAATTCCTGGCCTCGTGCCAAAAGTAGAAACAATTATTTCATAAGATATCATTATAGCATTTCTACGCTTAGGCACTTTCGTTGTACTTATACACACACATACACAGGTATATATATACATATATATATATATATATATATATATATATATATATATATATATATATATGTATATATATATATATATATATATATATGTGTGTGTGTATGTGTGTATGTGTGCATGTGTCTCTGTTTCTGTGCGTGTGTGTCTCGGTGTGTATGTGCATATGCACAATTTTATATATAGTCTATATAGAATTGTGTTTGATGATCATTTACTGAAGATGGCATATTTAATTGGCGGTAGCACTAAGACAGCGTTTGCGTATAATAGAAGTGTATATGAAAACAGAAAACATATATAACATCTATATTCTATAGTCTATTTCATGTCATTACGGCTTAAGTGAGCCTCATTGATGGAATTTTGAAATAGCACTGTAGGGCATTCCGAAAGCATACAAGCAATTCACTGATAAAAAAAAAAAAAAATTCGTTACGGTATATATATATTTATATATACATAAAGAGAGAGTGAGAGAGAGAGGGTGGCATAGAGTTGTGCATTGATATATGTAACACACTTATAAACACTTCGCCCCTCCCCCTGGCCATATATATATATATATATATATATATATATATATATATATATATATATATATATATATATTCGAAGTATATCGCTCGAAATACATTTTATGGTTTCACTGACATACCAAGTTTTTTTTGCATATTGCCAAATTCTTGTTCTTCACATCTATTAAGATATATGGCAAACACCGATGCCCTGTTTGAGGAATATCTAAACGATTTTCATGAACATTTAAACTTTTATGCGGTCTCTTAATCTATTCAATGGCATTATCATATGTCTTATATGTATTTTGATGATTCTCATTGCATAAACAAATATCCCCTCCAACATTTACGAAATAAATATTCAACAACATTTACGAATATTAAAGTTACATAAAAACCATAATAGCAAGTATATCTCCCAAAATTGTCTTCATAGCAACATCAACTGTTCAACAAACCTTAAATCACTCAGGAATTTAATTCATATCTTGGCAATCTTACATAGACCATAACAGTGTAGACCTCACTACGCCATTAAAGTATCAATTATGGTTTAGGAAATGCAAGCCATAGAGATTGTTAGGCGCTAGAGCGTTTGATTTCACTGCGTCTAAAAATGGCAGTTTAATGTTTGGTCATGTAATTCAGTGAATTTCATTTGATTTATATTCAATATCAATTGAATACTTACCAACTCCTATACATACTAACTTCCCCACAAAGTCATATATCGAATTATAAACACGTACACACACTCAACATACACAAACAATGTTTGTAAATGTGTATCTATGTGCGTATCGTTTGTAAGTATTTAAACAAAAAAATCCACTCGTATTTCAACTAAGGATTCCTATACTACCACATATTTTAACTATATTAGAAGCTTTAATTTTCAATATAAATAGATATTTGTGTAATATGTTTAAATCTGTTACTTTACCTGCTCTTTAACATCTAATATTAATTTGAGCTAGTTATTTATATAGCAATATCTCGTAGTAATCTCGGACATATCACGGTGTCCTGAAAACTCTCAATCAAATCACCGATTAACCACTTAGACTACTAATTTACATGTGCTCTAGAAATCAAGTGATACTTCCTTACAGTTACCCGAATAAAATGTACTGCATCGAGCTCATCATCCTGAGATGGCTTGCGAAAATCATATGCACTTGCTTATATATATATATATATATATATATATATATATATATATATATATATATATATATATATATATGTGTGTGTGTGTGTGTGTGTGTGTGTGTGTGTGTGTGTGTGTGTGTGTGTGTGTGTGTGTGCCTGTGTGTCTGTGAGTCTGTGTCTGTGTGTCTGTGTGCGTGTCTCTATGAGTATGTGTGTACGTGTACGTGTGTATAACTAGCTGCATATATAGCCTTAGAAAGGTGGAAAAATACAATACCCTATCTAGATTACAGTCTCAACATAGTACTGCTTGGAGACTTTTACCTCCCCAAAGTCAAATGGTCCGAATGCCATCTTCTCTCAGAAATTACAGCCCGTGAACAAAGACAGACAGAAACACTGCCTGGTCTTACACACAGACTGTTCATGATACAAAAGTGCTACACACACGAAGACAAAATATTGTCCCGGACCTCCTCCATTAATAAGCGGTGGCAATACACTATGTGAATATAACACCCATGATTTTCACTGATCGTAACTTAGTGGAATAAAAATTATTTAGTCCAAGGTTGACTGTAGATATGCAGCCAACAGAATGTTTTTATCCCACCTAAACGTATACAAATCTAAATGGAATCGGATTCAGGAGGAGATCCCTAAGCAAAACAGGATCAATAGTATCGCACCGCACGGTGTCACCATGCAACTTGAGCATTTCATGATAACAATACAAACCATAATGTTTACGTTTGCTCCGTAAGTTTGGTCATGGAATGATATGAAACAAACTACGTTGTTTCGGCATAGTTGGAATCAGAGCGGATACTAAAAGCTACAGACGACTTCTCCTGACTTTACTCTATATGCAACGGATCGTCAGGAGCAAAATGATCACTTTCCTAGAGCAAACTGGCCTGGAAAATGACGCCCAACATGGTTTTTGCCTTATACAGCTCAAATAGAATTATGGAATGGAACTGAAACCACCTCTAGACCGTTCAAACATGGTTGTAATTTATCCTGAATTTGCAAACACCTTCGACAAGGTTGGTCACGGACCGATATGTAACAAACTACGTTGTTTCGGCATAGCTGCAAAACTAATATAAATGACTTCATGAATTCTTCAACGACAAAAGCCACAGATTATTGCACCCAAATGGGCCCACTCAAAAACATTATCAACTGCTATTTCTGGAGGAATCCTCGAATATGGCCTCCGTATTACAGACAGACTCGCTCAATAGCTAAGCTGATGACTCGAAAGTAACACATGCAACCAAGAATCCAACTGATTCTAATCTCTAAAAACAAGATTTGAATGCTATATATATATGGGCTGAGGTCAACGATATTCACTTTGACACCGGTAACTTTCAAGCCCTCCGCTATCAACCCGAAAACACAAGATAACAAGGGTAATGCTACACTGAACCAGAAGTATTCAAAATCACTGTGGCCAAATCAATAAGGGACCTGTTTATTGACATGAGCAATGATGTATCGTTTGGTGGAGGCATCATCAAAATGACAGCAATGTGCAGATGGCTGGTTGGCTGGATTCTGAGTAACTTCAGGGCAAGTGACCGGGATACTATGCTGGTCATTTGGAAGAAAGTTGAGCTCAGCCGACTGGACAATTGCTCTTATTTGCGGTCAACGAATAATGGCTAACTAACCGCAGAATTTACAGCAATCATATGAATCTATATTGTGAGGAGTTATTTTTCAAGAATTCATCTTGGCATTCTGTTAAACGAAACCCCAGCAGAACCTATGGCACGACAGGAAGAGCGAATAACGGCAGCTGCGACAAACAATCTTTTATACTGGGTGTAAGGAAAAATTGATATACCAACTGATGGTTAAATTATATAATTTACTGATGCTTCTTTTGCATCAAGTGCTGTTTTTCACTGCTTCAAGGCGTATATTAATATAGTTTTCACCAAGATACTATACAGCAAAAGATCGTAGTCTCTTTTCAAATATACATGTTACCCATAAGCAAAAATGATTTGCGTATGTATACGAATATAGCCTGTTATAAACACCAATGGGCAGACATTGTAATGTATTGTATGTTAAAAAGTTCATCACCAAGTTTGGTAAAACGGAGATCAAATACAAAACGTAGACTCCAGGATGAAAGAAATGACCATATGATTGGTTTGACATTCGATTTCCTTAATGTATTTACAGAGTAGTTTAGAATGATTCAAATAAAGTTTCTCTTCGTTATCGAAATGCGTTGGATTGTCAATCATTCCTAATTTGTTACCAACACTTAACATAAAATGATAAACACTTTAGATCATTGCATTTGCGATGTTAAATGTCAAATGTAAGTATTTTTTAAGTCCTAGAGGCATAACATTTGATATACGCAAATATACAGATTCGCGTGCCTATACAAGTATGTTTGTTTATATCTCAGGTTTCTTACACACACGCACACACACGCGCATATATATATATATATATATATATATATATATATACAGAGAGAGAGAGAGAGAGAGAGAGAGAGAGAGAGAGATAGAGAGAGAGAGAGAGAGAGAGAGAGAGAGAGAGCAAGGTCTATGTATATGTGTGTCTATAGTTTTATTTATGCGTGTCCTGCTGTATAAGTGTATCTGTGTTTCATATAGTCTTACAATCGGCGTCAATTAGATTTACCTAAGCTGCTTGTGGCTAAATCATTTACTCACCATACAGCACGTAAGGTCGGTAATTAATTTGAAATGTTACTAAATACAATAAAATAGTGAAGAGTTAATCTTCCGTCGCATAGGCTCCCCACATCGGGAATCAACTTACTGCTATTTTGTCAGTAATAGAATTGAGAAAGGCGAGAATGTCACACAATCTCACACTCATTATGTGTATATTAGACATATTAATCAAATATAAAATATCATAGCGTGTGATTGTTAGAACTTTATTTAATTTTCTTTCTGTTAATATGATTGATCATCATCATCATCATCATGTTGTTCTGTATTGGAACAGGCACAATGTCGGTATTGAAGGGGAATACACTATTAAATAAATCAAAAATAATAATTTCACCTTGGTGTGTATGTATCAAGGGGACTTTAAGAGCCTTAAATAAATCGATAATAAATTTGGGTCGATTTTGATTTTCAGTTCCTTAGATGTTTCGTATGTATTAGTCACCAATGAAATCATACTGGAAGATTTTGTACAAAAGAATGTATTCTTCAACTACTTAAACTATTTCATCAATCGCTTAAATATGTGCCGGTCCCATATTAAAACACTAACTGAGGATTCCACTAACACCTCAGGCCTGTATCAAATTAATCCGATGAAGTAATATGCATATTTTTACTGACATTAACATGTATTTGGCAAATAAAGAGGTATTACTGCAAAATATTCTTTGTCACGTGTTAATGCCAAAGAGTCACGAGAAACGATCAGTGTTGTTATGTCATTTGGTGTTATGCGGAGGGGACCTGTGGATTTAAGAGAATATCCATGGAAAACACATAATAGTAAAACAAAGAGTAGATCATCAGGTACATCCTGACACACATATGTTCAGACTTCTTAATGTTGATTCAGAGGTCCATTTTCAATGAAACTGTGTTATACGCAGATAAAAGCTTCCGTAGAGCAATGCGATCATTGCAGAAAAAGGCGATGACATTAATATACTGGGCCTTCCTTATCACGTCATGTAGTATATTCGTCTTGGACAAGAGTTGATTGTAAAAATTATCGCCATAATATCTGAAGCGTACTTTGATGATATGTGAGGTGCTGACTTCGAAGGTTATACAGTGCAATGCAGCAGCATAGAGCCCAGAGAGTGTACGGGCAAGTTTGTAGCCTCACATCATCCCATTATAGTAGTTGATAGGGTTTGACAATTCGCAATCAATAAGAATGGCATGCATATTCTAATACACACACACACACACACACACACACATATATATATATATATATATATATATATATATATATATATATATATATGTGTGTGTGTGTATATATATATATATAGATATATATGTATGTGTGCGCACGAGCGCGCGCGTGTGTATGTGTATATATATATATGTATATATATATATATATATGGGGTGTGGTGAGTGTGTAATTTTCCCTCTTTATGGCATGGAAATATTTAGTTAATAAATAGTAAATGTTTAAAGAAATAGAGAAATACGTGAAAATAATTTAATTGAGTAATGTTTTGAGATGTTGATTTACGTTTTAAATTTCATGCGATTACCATGCTCTTGATCCATGGTATTTCAAGAGAATTCTACTTTCTTTCATACTTGATGTCCTTTCTGTCACTATATAAGTACAGTTGACTAAGTTTTCAAAGAAATCGGAGTGTATGTGTGTGTACATAATTAAGTTCATCGCTATATCTAGCTATATTTATATATATATATATATATATATACATATGCATCCACCCACACACACCTATATATAAATATATAAATATATGTATATACATATAAATATATATATATATATATATATATATATATATATATATATATATATATATATATATATATATATATATAGAAGCGCTTCTACAGCACTAGAACTGTTTCATTCGTGAGAAATCGTCAAGAAGCCCTGACGATGTTTCACGAATGAAACAGTTCTAGTCCTGAATGAGTCATTTCTAGATATAATGAAGATGCCTATAATCAATGTATTGAGTACATTTATTTGTGTATACTCACCCGACATATGTCGAGAACCTAAATATTTATATGTACATATATATATATATATATATATATATATATATATATATATATATATATATATATATATATATATATATGTGTGTGTGTGTGTGTGTGTGTGTGTGTGTGTGCGTGCTTGTGTGTGTATGTATGTATGTATAAAATCATATACTATATATTCATATACAACAAACGTATGGTACCTTCTCTATCAAAGGAGAAATGCTGCTTGTCTATGAAACGTCCGCACCGCTTGGGAATATCAGACAGCCTTGTTTCGAGATTTGCAAGAATTTTTCATTAAAATTCACTTTGTTGGTACTAACATGGGAATAGACTAAAATTCGTATAGGTTTTGCGAGATGATCGTTTGCATATAGCAAATAGTCAATATTGGCTGGAAATTCTCATTTGCATATAATATGAACTTGAGTGATTATAATTAACTGGAAGTTGTATTAAGATAGCGTTGAAGGATAATCGGTGTGTATATACAATATGTATATATACAATGAACATATGGTAACCTCGCTCTCAAAGAAAATAATATTTTTTCTTAACGAAAATCATACATAAATCAATTACCGGTCTTCACTAAGAAACACATGCGTCAATGAAACACCTTTCTGAATATATATGACCAAGATATCGAGCAATGGTTTCGAAACTGAAATCATAGTTTCTGACAGTTTTAAATTATCCACCTTATCCCTTTTCTCCCCTCTCTTTCTCTGTTTATCTCCACATACATACATTTATATACACACACACACACTCACACACATACGCACACACACACACACACACATATATATATATATATATATATATATATATATATATATATATATATATACAGAGAGAGAGAGTGGGGGAGGGAGTGAGCTACTTTGTATAGAAACATACATAGATGCTTATGTACACGTGTAATCATGTATATGCGTGGAGTATCTTTATATATGTGTGAATTGGTTAACAAAATAGGTTTATCGCTATTTGGACCGTTCTGGTGAGACCCAAGGGAACATTTCCTTGGAAAAATTGACGGAGATTGTATGTGTGTACGAAACTATAGTTGGAAGAAACTATGGAATAAAGTTGGCAGCCTGTACAGTAATATCAGACGATTTGAAGTGATGCCACATAAAAAGAAAAAAATATGTTAGTATGCATAGATAAGTTATTTACTTTCCATCCTCCAGTGAGGAATGTTAAATAGGACAGTATTTTGATAGGATTATCATTGCCAGCGTACGTTATTTATTTTTCATGTCTATGAACAAGGTTATTGAT
>OZ024743.1:31196814-31229314 GCA_964016885.1 Eledone cirrhosa | reverse complement strand
AGGAAACACCTTTCCTCTATTCTCCAGAAAGCCAGACAAGGAATATTGGACTAGTTTCGATGTTGTTACATCTCATCAGCAATATTTACCTATCTTCCGCCCTTTCTAGAGAATCGTAAAAGCACATATCGTTATATGCTTTTTCTATGAAAATTAGTAGTGGGCAGACTAATTTGCATAGAGCGTGAGTACGTACCGGTTCAGCGGAGACGATAAAAACAAATAACGAAACGAAATTAAATTTCGTTTCGTTTGTAACTCACTTTTGTATGACTGACGCTTAAACAATTAAGTTAAAAATGTACATCCACATATGTATACTGAAATACTAGTATGCATATGAATACACACACGTGTACATATGTAGATGTACCGAGTTTTTCACTGGACACCTACATATGTACACGTGTGTGTATTCATATGCATACTAGTATTTCAGTATACATATGTGGATGTACATTTTTAACTTAATTGTTTAAGCGTCAGTCATACAAAAGTGAGTTACAAACGAAACGAAATTTAATTTCGTTTCGTTATTTGTTTTTATCGTCTCCGCTGAACCGGTACGTACTCACGCTCTATGCAAATTAGTCTGCCCACTACTAATTTTCATAGAAAAAGCATATAACGATATGTGCTTTTACGATTCTCTAGAAAGGGCGGAAGATAGGTAAATATTGCTGATGAGATGTAACAACATCGAAACTAGTCCAATATTCCTTGTCTGGCTTTCTGGAGAATAGAGGAAAGGTGTTTCCTCGAAAACCAGTATGACTCTAAAAACCGGTTTGTCTGTGTGTTTACATACAGAATAGCTGGACACTCACAGTAAAGTGTCCAGTGAAAAACTCGGTACATCTACATATGTACACGTGTGTGTATTCATATGCATACTAGTATTTCAGTATACATATGTGGATGTACATTTTTAACTTAATTGTTTAAGCGTCAGTCATACAAAAGTGAGTTACAAACGAAACGAAATTTAATTTCGTTTCGTTATTTGTTTTTATCGTCTCCGCTGAACCGGTACGTACTCACGCTCTATGCAAATTAGTCTGCCCACTACTAATTTTCATAGAAAAAGCATATAACGATATGTGCTTTTACGATTCTCTAGAAAGGGCGGAAGATAGGTAAATATTGCTGATGAGATGTAACAACATCGAAACTAGTCCAATATTCCTTGTCTGGCTTTCTGGAGAATAGAGGAAAGGTGTTTCCTCGAAAACCAGTATGACTCTAAAAACCGGTTTGTCTGTGTGTTTACATACAGAATAGCTGGACACTCACAGTAAAGTGTCCAGTGAAAAACTCGGTACATCTACATATGTACACGTGTGTGTATTCATATGCATACTAGTATTTCAGTATACATATGTGGATGTACATTTTTAACTTAATTGTTTAAGCGTCAGTCATACAAAAGTGAGTTACAAACGAAACGAAATTTAATTTCGTTTCGTTATTTGTTTTTATCGTCTCCGCTGAACCGGTACGTACTCACGCTCTATGCAAATTAGTCTGCCCACTACTAATTTTCATAGAAAAAGCATATAACGATATGTGCTTTTACGATTCTCTAGAAAGGGCGGAAGATAGGTAAATATTGCTGATGAGATGTAACAACATCGAAACTAGTCCAATATTCCTTGTCTGGCTTTCTGGAGAATAGAGGAAAGGTGTTTCCTCGAAAACCAGTATGACTCTAAAAACCGGTTTGTCTGTGTGTTTACATACAGAATAGCTGGACACTCACAGTAAAGTGTCCAGTGAAAAACTCGGTACATCTACATATGTACACGTGTGTGTATTCATATGCATACTAGTATTTCAGTATACATATGTGGATGTACATTTTTAACTTAATTGTTTAAGCGTCAGTCATACAAAAGTGAGTTACAAACGAAACGAAATTTAATTTCGTTTCGTTATTTGTTTTTATCGTCTCCGCTGAACCGGTACGTACTCACGCTCTATGCAAATTAGTCTGCCCACTACTAATTTTCATAGAAAAAGCATATAACGATATGTGCTTTTACGATTCTCTAGAAAGGGCGGAAGATAGGTAAATATTGCTGATGAGATGTAACAACATCGAAACTAGTCCAATATTCCTTGTCTGGCTTTCTGGAGAATAGAGGAAAGGTGTTTCCTCGAAAACCAGTATGACTCTAAAAACCGGTTTGTCTGTGTGTTTACATACAGAATAGCTGGACACTCACAGTAAAGTGTCCAGTGAAAAACTCGGTACATCTACATATGTACACGTGTGTGTATTCATATGCATACTAGTATTTCAGTATACATATGTGGATGTACATTTTTAACTTAATTGTTTATGTATATATAGTTTAAGAGAATTCCTAATTTGCTTTCCAATTTCCAAGTAAATACGAGCATTTTATATGTTTAGGAGTTTAACGTGTCTATTTATATACATATTTTCCTAGATATATATTCAACTGCAAATTGCGGCTGAATGTCGCAAAATTTCATACACATTAAAATATTGTTCAAAGTATAAAATGAATTTGCGAATTAGTATGAACACTGTGAAAACTAGTAGTTGTTGAAACCGTAGACATTATACAGTGATATTTGTAAATAACACTGAGAAATGAAAGAAAGATGTTGGCGTTAATGCAGGGCGTAGTTTGCAAGCTTCAGATACATACCTGCTTTTTACGTTAAGTTGTAGATTCCTTGTTATGAAGTATATTCGTCATGGCAATTGCAGCGCTTATCGAAACTTTATATTTATCACTCTACATCATGGTAAACTGTGTCTTATTGACAATAGAGTTGGAAATAGTTTTAAGCTAAAGATATTTGCAATTCAAAGTCGAATTATTAAATCAATAGAACGTCACAGGCACCACAATGATATGAATTAGAATATCTACAAACATGTAATCAGTATAGAGATTGCTTGAATTACAGATTGTTGAAACGTACATCTATTTTCTCTCTATTAAAATATAGGGACTACGCATTTCGTTTTATTTCACGAATATTTTCTGTTCCAAATTATGTCACTATTCTATAAATTAATTCTTCTGGATATAATAGTTATTATTCAATAAAAAATATCACGTTAACTTTTTGTGAAAAAATGGGTCATATACTAGAATACATATATCATGTATTCTTTGCATAAAATTCAAAGTTTCTGCATTAAACTTTTTCCATTACAATTTAGGGGCATAATGATATTTTCGTAATTGCAGAAGCAATTAATTTTAAATTAACATTTTCATTTTTTTTTTCTTATAACGAAATAGAACATTGCTATTTGTACATTTAAGTTGTCATATGTGTCATCAACATTTTGCACTGAATCTCACCCATATTATTATTCTTGATTAATTCAGAAACGAAACAGCACTTTTTCTTCCGAAATGTATCCTAAGAAAATTATCTTAATAAAATAAGAGTTTAATTAAAATTAGAGAAAGAGCTGAAAACTAAAACATTCCTGTACGTATCTATAGATTGAACTGTATATTGCATCACACTTTACAAACCACATCTGGTAATGTCGCTGCGTACACTGAAACTGATTCGATATTTATTAAACATTCCAATGAAACAGTCGAAACTGGTTATTAAATGGAATCACTATCAGGCCTATATATGTTACAGAAGTTACTGCAGTTGTTATCGATATTATTTCAGTTATTGTTATGGTAATAGCGAAGCCATGGAAAGGAAAGAAAAAGGATGGTACATTCAGAGGTAGTGATGATGTGTAAGAAGAGGGTGGTGTTACTAAAGACGATGATGTTTAGTACTATTTTAAGGAATTATGTGTGGGGGAAATATGAGTGAGATGATGGTGATGTTGATGATGATACAATGATGACGATGATGATGTTAATGATGATGATGGCGATGATAGTGATGATGAATATAACGATGATGATGCTTGGTTTTATGTTGTTGCGAATTAATATTGATCAGTCTGCATGCAATACAATTACGAGTATGAACTTGATTCCTTGGGTCTGAGGGGGCAATGATTTTAACTTCATTGAAATAGGCCCTTGTTCGATTATACAACGCGGAAGCATAAGCATATAATTTAAATCTGTTATGGTATTAGTGATTACGTATACACACGCAGGCACACACAGACACACACACATACGTATATGTATATATATATATATATATATATATATATATATATATATATATATATAAGCAAAAGGGATATTCAATTTATTGGTAATTAAAAAAATATAAATGTTTATAACTGATTCAGAGAACTCGCCATGACTTTTTGTATAATATTCAATGATATTAAATAAATGGAAACTATATTTATAAAACCATATTTATTCTATCATATATATTTCAAGGGTACCAACACTTTGGAACACTCTCATCACATAAAGAAGAACTTGAAACGTTAAGGTATCTTTTCTTGGTTATGTCAAAATTTATAAAATAAACTTGTATTTCATCTGATGAGCGCGTACCAAAGTTTTGGTACACTTGAAATATATATAATATAATAAATATGATTTTATAAATATAGTTTCCATTTATTTAATATCATTGTATATATATATATATATATATATATATATATATATATATATATATATATATATATATATATATACATATATATATATATATATACATATATATATATATATATACATATATATATATATATATACATATATATATATATATATACATATATATATATATATATACATATATATATATATATATACATATATATATATATATACATATATATATATATATATACATATATATACATATATATACATACATATATATATATACATACATACATATATATATATACATACATTCGAAATGGAAACGGAAAACAACAAAGCAACAATACAGTCCAATGAAGTCGTATATTGCTTTAACGCTGGAAAAGCGTGTGCATATATATATATATATATATATATATATACATGTTGTTTTTTTTTGTTTTTTTTTGCAATTTCCTATCTGAAAACGTGTGTTAAAACAGATCTTGTCTTACTTAGGGAGGGCCATATTGCCAATAAAAAATACATTCATCTGTTGGTATTCGCTTCAATTTATTACGAATTTCCTCTTGTTTGGTTTAATCAACGTACTGTTGATTATTTAATGTCAAAATCTTTCGTCACACATTCTTAGAGCCCCTCAGTCAGCGATTTGGCATTTTGTGTAGTGTGGGCTGTACTCATGGTTTGCGCATGTGTTATATCCAGTTGTGTCAGTGTATTTATTTATTTATTTATATGTAAGAGAATAATTCCGTCATAAAGTTAACAGACGTATGATGAGCTTTTGAAATCAGAGTCGAGCTTGATCGATATAGATCGAAGCTTGAGCTGATCAATCGCGGAACGCGCATCACACCTGAGATATGTGAGCAATGAAAAGTAACACTTACTAGAAAAAAAAAACAATACAATATGTATTCGTCTTAATTTAACGGCGTAATAGAGAAACGGTTTTCGTGTTTCGAATATTTATCCCTTATCGGAATATAGAATGAAATAAAGATAATTGTGGATGAACTAAATATACTCATATCAGAAAGTGGTTTGTCTCCTGAACTGTTACGGAAGCATCAAGGGGGTAGGAAGGAATGTGTACGTGTTTGTTTCAATATGTCTCAGTTTAAGAAGTTTCTTTTAGCGTTTCATACATTTGCATATGTATGATTGACAATATGCGCGGGGGTGTACATGTGATTGAGAGCTAACTACCGTAAGGATAGAGAGAGATGAGTCACTAGTCACACAAGTGTGCATATAAGTACATGCATACGGACACATTCATATATTTTTTTTTTATGGTGATGCAATATTCGTGCGCGTGTCCATACAGTATCTTTATAACTAATAAAAATACATTATGGACACCCTATACATATATTGTTTATGTGTTATTTGTTGCTATACAGACATAATAATCATTATTGTAGGATGTATTTGAATGGTTAAATATTGCTGTTTACATATGGGTTTTCGTTCTAAATCTGTGATCAAAGTATATTGGCGGCAACACTGATACTTTGGGTAGGCCATTTTGTATAATTGCAGAAAGTCTGGCGATATTATCGAGGAAAATAATAGTAGTGATTATTGCTTAGGGTATAATATATCTTCTTTCTCTGGAATGCGTTACTGTCAAATGCTATGCCTTGTTTCGTTCAATTGAAATCCCAATATTTCACAAATAACGAGAGGTATCCCGATGTGCTATGTTACTGTTTTTGAAGTTTTAATTTTAAATCTCAGTGATGATTTATTGATGGCTCACTAATTTATATATATGTTGGTGTAATGTGAGAAATTGCTATCGAAACATAATGATTTCTAGTTTTCTCATATATGATGTGTACTTTTTCCATGCGTGATATTTCGTTTAGAGACAGCTTCCCAAAAAAATGCTTCTTTCAGTCAATTTCTATTCCACATTTCTGAGTATTTACTTATCACACAACGCTAACGTATTTGGATATTATACATATAATATGGGTTTAGCCAGTGGGTTGTGGAATCCTTAGTATACCGATCAGTCATAATTTCCTTTATGATCTTATTTTTAATCACGCAAATCTGTTAAACGCCATTTATAGTATAGTTCAAATAATGTAGACGATATAAAAGCTATCCTCAAATAACTGCTGTGATCTTATATTATAATCATCACCATCATCATATGTAAACATAGATTTGATAGGATTTCTAAATTATTTGTAAGCTGAAATTACATTTATGTCAGCGTTTTATTCCGGTTAGAAAAAGTTTCAAGCAAAAGCCGAGAACGATTCCATCAAATACAGCATCACCATATAAATTTTTGTTCTTGTGTCATATTGATAAATCAATAATATGAAATGCTGACATGTTCATAGACAATGTGCGTTAATTTCGTGTTTGTGAAAGTTTGTAGATTATAAACAAACAGAAATAAATGACATTTCAAAGTTGCAAGCATTTGATTGGAACATATCCAGAATCTTAAAATTTACGACATTCGTTCCAGACGTTGCAAAATCGATATATGATAATATTATCTTACATAAAATACTATTTATATAAAATACTTATTATATAAGGACCGAGGACGCACATCATTTTCATACAAATGTTAGGCATTGTATATATTTCAATTAGATTAATAAACGGAATAAAGTATAGAAGCTAAATTCTCCCAAACATTATCATTAATACCATATTTCGTTGTTACTTCTACCCACAACATTTGTATGTGTTTTCCAAGAGCATCACTTGTATGGCTGAAGCTTTGTCGGCTGCGGCTATAGGGTTGTGTTTTTGCGCCATATTATCCATGCTATGAGATCTTATAGTATAGTTTCGTCCTTTTAAAAAATATATGCAATGTGAATATGTGTATTCAAGTAGCATGTACTTGTGTTTTGTGTGAGTCTTGTGATCTGTTTCACGTGTTTGGGGACGGACGTTGGTATTGTAGAATATGTATTTTTGTGTTTATGAATGAATGGCAAGTATGTAGAATGTGATTGTCTAGTATCGATTTTGTAAAACTATGTGTTGTTTTATTTCATTGATTGCTGAATATGTACAGTCTTTGATACATATCTAATTTTGCTATGGTTATTGGTGATATTGTAGGATATGTTGTGTGAGATGGGTTGATTTATTGAGTGTTGATTGTATTTGGTAGAGGGACGTGTACAGACAGAGTACTGTTAGAATCAGTGTAATGGGAGCTTAGTTTTGATCAGCTTTTGCAGCAATAATTGTGGACAAAATATTTTATTGTAGAGTGTTTATTACATGTTTTGCAACTGTTCGTTTGCTTTACAAGTGATGTGCCGGAAGATTGACCTTTGGACTAAATTGCCGGAACGATTGTGTTAATGAACGTATGCAGGCTTGGCAAACTATACGTTGCCCGAAAAAACGTGACAAACATATCCATATACTGGTCGCATGCACATGATATAAAAACTATTTTCCACTAATTTAATTTGTAATCATATCTGTTAAGACACCGACATTTACAGCTAATAAATGCAATTCTGCTTTTGGCTCAGAGCTTTTATATCTGAAATTATGATGGGGTATGTACTATGATAGTGAAGGCGCATGGCTTAGTGGTTAAAGTATTGGGCTTTCAATCGAAATGTTGTGAATTCAAATCTCGGACCGGTTGATGTGTTGTTTCCTTGAACAAGGCACTTTATTTCACGTGGTCTAGTTTACTCAGCTGTAGAAATGAGCTGATAGACTGGAGACCCTATCATTAAATCACCCAAGACACCTCCAACGAGATATAACTTGGAGGAGGCCAGCTAAACCTGCATAGTTGTGAGCTGTAATACAACATGTGCTATGGAATGCTTCTTCCCGCAAGTTGAGAATGAGAATATTTTTCAAGTTAGACATTTCTTTTGTTTCGTCCACATTAGATCATTGTACTCACAGGGGTTTGCTACCTATATAGAAAGAACACCTTTTCATTTCTGCTTCGTATTTTCATAGTCCAACTGATGTAAATTTTTCGAGGTTTGCTATTATTTTTGAAACCATTAGAGCGTTGGACAATATTATTTGTCTCATGATATTGTAATATTATAATAATGTAATATGGAGGAACCCTTAACATTTTAAATGTAAACCTTACCATCTATCGCTCAGTCGTCAATGTGTTGGCTAATACGATGTTTATTTAATATAGTATCAACTAGATATATTAGACACAATTCACTCATGTCTAGGCCATATATATCAATATCAATTCCAGTGTAACTAGAAGTTTTATTCATTGAAGTATAGTAGCTCACAGTTTTTGATTCTTATGTATTCCATTCGTTCTTATTAGTCAATACATAATACAGATAGATTTCCGATTTCTTATATTAACGCTTGACACATTCACTATCGATTATACCGAATGTGACAGGTGAAAACAACAATAGCAATTTCTCATAAAAATGTTACAAAACAAAACAAAACAAAGCAATACGTAAATAGGCATGACATACGTTGTTTATTTTATAATAGTGGTGACTGGGGTACATTTAACAGAATCCTTTTGTGAAAGATACCCATGACATATATGTAAACATTTCACTGAACACATTCTGTCATTGTAACTTACAATACAATGGTATTGTATCTGACGGTAAATTCTGGGAAGATATTTATTTGTTTTTATTTTATAGCTGTTGCAATTTCTTCTGAGAATTATGTTTTCGTGATTTACTTTTGATATTATTTGTGTGTGTATGTGTGTTTGCTTGCTTGAGTGAGTATGTATATGTGTTTGTGTGGGACTGTTTCCCTGCCTCTTGTTGAACACAATCACACACATGCACACAGAACAAATAAGTGCACGCACACACATATATAGACAGATAGTGGGGGACTTTGAGAGAGAAAGAACGAAGGCAGAGAAGATAGAGTGAAAGAGAAATTAAGAAAATGAGAGAATACAAAAGAGCGAGAGAGAGAGAGTGAGTGAGCTGATGATTTCATAAAGAATGGTTTAATTCCTCAAATCCCACAATATTGTTGAATATTGAAGTTTCAATGCATGGAATGCATCAAATATGCATATCTCAATTTAGTCCATATGAAGCTTATATATTATCCGGGTCAGAGATCGACAGAGAAACTTAGCATATTGTCCAGCACATAGTGGTTTTCTATATGTTCAACGTACGACGCTTCTCGTTCCAGATAAGTTGTTAAAATCTCCTATCGAAGAGTGTCGCCTTCATCATATGGGCTAGTATTTGCATTCAGCATACCACACTATATATTTCAAATCATGGGCATTCTCGTTTCTGTGGGTTGATGAAAATCGTCTGCAGGCTAAGTGGATTTTACTTCTCTACCTGTTTAGCAGTTGGTTCAATCTGATTATTTCTACTTCTGAGGATACTTTATTAGAATATGTACACACTAAATAATTAACTTTTCTGAAAGCTACCGAATTAACATATAGCATATGACCAAAAGTTATGGCTCTATCTATTCTGAGGCTCCCAGACACCTGTCCAAAATGTGTTGGGCTGTTCAGCCTCAGTGAATGCATCATTGTCTATACTTTTCCTTTCTAGTTTTACAAACAAGATTATTTTTATTGACTTTGCCTTTCATCCTTACGGGGTCGATAAAATAAAGTACCAGTAATGCACTGGGTAATTGCTGGCCTTGTGCTAAAAGTAGAAACAATTATTATTATATGCCATTCTGAAGTCAAATCCCGCCGAGGTTAACTTTGCCTTTCATCCTTACGGAGACGATAAAATAAAGTACCAGAAATCTACTGGTTAATTGCTGGCCTTGTGCCAAAAATAGAACAATTATTATTATTTATATAAGAAATAAAAAAAGACATAGACACCACATCGTACCGTCCTGTACCGTCCTATGCCGTCTGTAATGTTTTTCTTGATGTCAGCCCTTTTGGCCAATAAAGAAATCATTATTATTATTATTATTGGCGCATAGAGTTACGGCCCTTGCCATTCTGAGTTCAAATCCCGCCGAGGTTAACTTTGCCTTTCATCCTTACGGGGTCGATAAAATAAAGTACCAGTAATGCACTGGGTATTTGCTGGCCTTGTGCCTAACGTAGAAACAATTATTATTATTATTATTATTATTATTATTATTATTATTATTATTATGTTTCTGTGAGTCACAGTCATTGATGTTATTTAATAGGAAAGTTTGTTGAAATGAATATCAAGCCATTACCTGCAGCCTCAGATATTCAGGACGTATCGGAGTGTTATTGCTGTTCCCAGCAAGCATGCTTTTTGAAGTGTTCCAAAACGCGGGGCGCGACCAATTTTCTTTAACTAACCTTGGAAACTATTTGAGATAGTACCTAGTGCGCCTATGAGAATCTGGACCACTTTGACTTCATGGCAGTTCCAAATTCTTTTTTCCTCCCACTTTAAGTCCTGGTATCGGTTAATGTTCTCCCTCTCCTTCTCTTGCACTCTCGTGTTGAATGGGCAGGCTACATCCACAATCAGGCACGATTTATTTCCTTGTCCAACACCACCAGGTCAGGTCTATTATGTTCCAGTTTCTTGTCCGTCTGTTTCCTAAAATCCCACAACACCTTCACCTGATCGTTTTCTATCACCGACTCTGGCTTATGCTCATACAACTTCTCAGAATGTGGTAAATTGTGTACTTTGCATAGGTGCCAGTGGATCACCCTGCCCATCACATCATGTCTCCAGCCTTTATATTGAGCCTGGGCTAGGTGTTTACACTCGGATACAATGTGTGCCAAAGTCTCCTGAGGTTAACTTTGCCTTTAATCCTTACGGGGTCGATAGAATAAAGTACCAGTAATGCACTGGTTTATTGCTGGCCTTGTGCCAAAAGTAGAAACAAGTATTATTATTATAGTTGCATTTATCTTGCTTTATGTCCAGACGAGTTATCACCAAGTCACAACCAGTGAGCTCAAGAGACAACAAGGTCCGCCATGTTCAAGAAAGAACATACATACACACATGCATCTTTAGGTGTTTAGACTTGTGATGTACTTATATTGACAGAATCTTCCTTAGTATATATCAGTTCCCATTAGTACTATCTTTTGTATTTCTCCTATACACAGGTTTCCTGGGATTTGCGATAAGTAAACATTAATCACCTTAGGTATCATTCCTAGAGCGCCTACAACCACTGGTATTGTTTTAGTTCTTAATTTCCACATTTTTCCAATTTCTATCTCCAGGTCCTTATACTTGCTCAATTATTATTATTATTATTATTATTATTATTATTATTATTATTATTATTATTATTGAATGCTATGGTTGACGGCGGCTCGGCTCTGTAAGGTATTGTAAATTTTGACCGCTATAACAATTGTAAATTGTTTAAAACTTTAACCAACTTGTAGACAAAAACACCCTCCTCCTCGTGAGAGGGGTCTTTCTGCCCGTTATTTGGGCCTTCGGGGTTAAATAACCGCTTATTGGGGTTTTGTGCCTAATATTTATTTTAAACAAAAAAACAATATGGCTACGAAAAATAATTTTCATAGGTCACTCCCACTCATTCCGTCTTCTTCTTCCTCAATCGTCACTACAGCAGAGAGAAGATTTTCTCTCTCCCTCCCTTCTCTAAATGTGTCTCTCTCCCTCCCTTCTCTTTCGCAAGCAACGCCAGAAAAGAAAAATCACGTGCAAAAGCGAGCAAGATTTCTACACGACGACGACGACAACGACGAAAAAGGTGTGCGGGAAATACGAAAACCCATTTCATTCATCTGACGTCAGGAATAATAGCAGTAGCAGCCGTAATAACAGCAGCAGCAGCAGCAGCAACAGTGACAAGGAAAACAACAGTAGCAGCCGCAACAACATCAACAGCAGCATAAACAACAACAGCATTAGCAGCAACAACAACAGCAGCATCAGCAACAACAACAACAACCACAGCAACAGCTGCGGCGGCAGTAGTCGTAGTACCTGCAGCAACAACAAAAGTAACAGCAGCTCTGACGACAACAACAACAACAACAGCAGCAAAGAAAAACCAATCTCGTTTGCAGGTATCGCAAAGAACCTGGAAACCATCCTCATAACAAATGAGGAATTAGAGGAAGCGAAGAAGATGGTGACGAAAACCGGACACCGAGCAATCTGCAAGGCAGGCGAAATATTTTTCGAAACCCAACAGCACTGTAAAGTCACATACCGTACATTAAGCACACAATCCCGTAGGGTTGAAAGAGCCACAAAGGCTCAAATACAAAAAGCCTTAGGGTCTGTGTGGCAGCGGAAAACACACATCACCCGAGGCAAGAAATATGCCACCGTAGACGTGCTTTTTGCCACACCACAGGAGGCAAAGGCTCAATCCTTAGTGACCCTAAGGAGCGAGGAAATGGTCTTGGTGCCCTCCTACTGCGGGGAAAAAATTGTGAGGGTCAAACTGACCCACGTCCCCCCACCCGGGATGGTCCCTTCTTGGCTGGCCGCGTCTGTCCTCGTCGGAATCGAAGACAAAAAACTGTACTGCAAGTACAGAAAAAAAGTAAGAGAAGATTGGGTCGGCACCTCCATTGAGATGTTAATCCAAACCAACTAGGAGTGCATCGAATCTATCGCGGATGTGATAGACTTCGATAACGGCACTCAAATGCCCATAAGTGTTGAGGGAAAATGCCCGAAATGCTTTCGCTGTGGATCGAAGACTCACCTCAGGGCTTTCTACAACGAGAAGACCCTGTGAAATGAGAAAACCTCCCTCTTTCCGAAACCGGCTCCACGGCTATCAGCAACAGGACAAGCGGCAACAAGGAACGATAGGTCCGTGGCACCCATATCCACGCCAGGGAAATCAAAAACAGCAGCAGCAGTGGAAGTATTAACAACAACAACAGTAATACCAAATGCAGCTGCAACAGAGACTCCAGTGCAAACATCACCAACAACAACAAGTGAAAGAGTGGAGCTGTTACACCTCCCCGACCTCAGAGAATCAGACATGGAGTGTGAGGTAGGAGAGGGATGGCAAAAGGTCGTAAGAAACCACAAACGCAGAAGCAGCGCATCGTCGCCTTCGAAAAGGGAGGAAAGAAATGAAAAAAAGGTAAAGGCTACTGCAAATAGACTCACAGCAGCAACACCACCAACACCATCACCACCCACACTAGCACCACCATCACCTCCGGCGACAACCCCACCGCCAACAACAACAACACCTTAAACACCACCAGCACAAGCACCAACATCGCAAACACAACAACAAAACACACACACCCAGCAACAACGACAAGAAAATAGCACAACCCCACCCCACCCCCAGAAAAACAAATGCACGGCAATAAATACACACAACAAGAAACTGATGACTTACAAAATTGAACACACAGACATTTCACAACACGACTACATAATACCAGCACCAATCAAAACGCCAACTAACATAAGACTGCTAAAAATAGCAGAAAAACAATACACAAACATTAAAATGAAATTCCCCAACGCAGTTGGTGATTTCAGGGACCTAGGAGGAACTATCAATCGAAGAGTATATTCAGACATTCTCTTAGAAGAGCCGACGACCAGCCGAAGGGACGATTCAACGGTCCCTTCACCAGACGATCAAGTGAAAAGGGATGTAAAAACCATCCCTCCTCTACCAAAAGTACGGTAAGTGGTCTTTCCCATCTTTTCCACTCTATTTTAAACATGACCTCACTCAGAATAGGCAGCATAAATGCGCGTGGCTTGGGGTCGTCATGGAAGCAGGGTCACCTGCTCAACGACCTAAAGTCACTAAACATAGATGTAGTGGCCATCAGCGAGACCAGATCTCCGAAGCACGGGCCTTCGTACCGATCTTCGGCGGCTACGAGTGTACGTATCTCCCAGCCGTCCTGGATCGGGGGGAGGAGTTGCTGTGCTTTTTCGGAGAGGTTTGGATCTCGCCATACGGGCCATCTTCCTGGACCCAGAGGGTAAGTTGGTGGTGCTGGACGTGACCAGCGGAAACGGGCAAGCTTTCAGGCTAGTGGCCGTCTATGCCCCCACAGGAGCAGGGCGGCCTGATTTCTTCCGGCGTCTGGAGACCTTTCTTCGAACGTCCCGCTCTTTAGTGTTAGTGGGCGACTGGAACGGGATCTTAGATGCACGCTGGGACTCTGTGGGATTAGCGGATAGGGGTGGAGGGTGAAAGAGCCTCATCAACCTGCTCAGGCGTTTTGAACTGTCTGACAGGTACCGATTGGATTTCCCGAATGTGCCAATGTGGACTTGGACAAATCGCATAGGGTCATCCAGATCATATCTAGATAGAGTATTTTGTAGGGAAATAGATAGGTCTAGCATAGGCTGTCCATAATTCAAGATAGTCAGCTACACGGACCACAAATTCGTGATCTGTGTGCTTGACTTAGATAGGCTTCATAGACGAGGACCCGGCTACTGTAAGCTAAACGCGTCCTTACCAGCGCGCAAGACCTACAGAGACCGGATTAGCGAACTAGTTAAGCGGGCGTTGACGGGGGCCATCGTCAACAACAAGTGGTGGTTTGCTCTGAAAAGAGCGATTAGAATAGAATCGATTAGGTTTAGTAAGGCTTTAGCAATAGAGAAAAATAGAGCAGAGGGAGAACTAGTTAGAAAATTAGTCGAGGCGCTTAGCAAAGGCATTGCGACCGACGTGCTTGCGGCGAACTTGGCCCTTGACAAATTCTTCAATGCAAAGCACGAAGGCTGCATTGTCAGAGCTAGGGTGCGTGCTCTCAGCCACGAGGGGACGAAAGCCGTTCAATGGGCCCGAGTGGCGGAGGCGCGTCGTGGGTACAAATCCACGATCCGGTCTTTGGTAGACCATGACGGGCGCATGCTACTCGATCCCGGGCAAATGTGTGAAGCTTTTCAGCGACACTTCCCTCAGCTGTTTGGGGGCAGGGGTGGGCCGGGTCGAGGGATTGACTTTAGTGTCTACCTCGACGGACTGCCGCGGCTTTCGGCCACTGAGGCGGAGTGTTGCGAAAAGCCGATAACAGCCGCTGACGTAAGGGAGGCAATGACTGGCTGCACAAGGGGTAAATCGCCTGGTTTGGATGGTTTGCCCTATGAACTTTAATGTACAGATGCCAGACTTGTTCGGAGGCCTCTTGACGGACGTCTACTGCAACTGGCAACAGAACGGGAGAATTCCCAGTTCTGTGAGCCGAGGAGCGGTGGCACTGCTGAGAAAGGATCCGAACAAGGGGGATAACATAGATAATTTCCGCCCATAACTCTGCTAAACACAGAGTTCAAGATTTTGGCCAAGGTGCTAGCAAAGAGGTTGGCGCTTGTCGTTGGTGGTCTGGTGGGAGAGGCGCAGACATGCGCCATTCCCGACAGATCCATCCACGACAACCTCCAACTCATGCGATACATCGTAGAGAGGGTAGCTAGCGAACCTGGCACGGGTGGGTCCTTGATCAATTTAGATCAGTCGAAAGCTTTCGATAGGGTCGACCATCTTTACCTAGCGGCAGTCATGAGGGCGGCTGGCTTTGGGCCCGTCTTCAGAGGCTGGATCGCTGCCATGCACAGCGACATCTGCTCTGTGGTGAGAGTGAACGGTCACCTTTCGGAACCGTTCAACATCATGCGCTCGGTCCGCCAAGGATGTCCCATCTCGTCCCTCTTGTACGTATTTACTCTCGAGCCATTACTACACAAACTGGAGACGTTGAGGGTCGTCCCGAGCGAACTAGGATGCGGATGATCCGTGTCAGCATATGCGGACGATGTCACCGTAGTGGTGTCGAACGCCAAACACATCGAGGCGATCGGCACTACACTAAGAGAATACGAAGCGGTGACAGGAGCAATGATCAACCAGGAAAAGTCAGTGGGCATGCAGCTCAGCACCGTCCAACAGCGTCGTCGGACGCTGGACGGACGGACGGTTAAATTGATAGGGGTCTGGTTCGGTCCGGACCTCCAGACGGACAAAAATTGGGACGAGGTGAAATGGGCGGAGTGGAAGCTATCCCTGAAAAGTCGAGCGGAGGTGGCTAACGCGTACATCGCGTCAGTCATCTGCTACCGCCTGACCGTCGTACCTTGTCCTAAGCCCCGCCTGACAGCGCTGGAGCGTTTTCTCTTTCGCTTTTTGTGGAAGGGACGCGCTTTGATGGTCAGGCGGTCCATCTGCTGTCAACACCCGCTACATGGAGGGCTGGGAATGCCGTGGCTGATGATGCGCAGACACGCGCTCAGGCTACGACATCTCCACCTCTTCCTCTACGGTGATCAGGTGTGGTCGCCGTTTGCTTGACACGAATTTTCCCAGCTCGTTTCCTTGACGGAGCTGCAGTCCTGGGTCAAGCGAAGACCGAGAGGGAGCGCTTTGAGACTGGAATGTCTTCAGGCGCTCACAGCCCTCGACCAATCGGGAATGTGATCGGTGGAAACTCCACCTCGGTGTTCTATAGAGGATTAGTGGAGGGGAAGAGCGACGACGTACTTGGGGCAACTCTAGGCGTCGACGAAAAACAACTAGCGAATCTCTTCGGAAGAACTTTCGGGCCGGGGCCTATGGACAACTTCCAGAAATCTCTGGCCTGGCAGTGCTACCGAGGAGCCTTGCCAGTTCGGGATAAACTCTACAGGCATGGAGGTGCCGTCAGCCGGGCATGTCCGAGATGCGCGCAGGGCGACGAAACCGTCTTGCACGCACTCGTCCAGTGTCCGAAAATTGCTGACTTTTGGGTTTATGTCGAACACCTGCTGTCGCGTGTAGGACGGATCCGGCTATCATCTGAGTCCATCGTGAGGATTGCCTCGCCCTCTTCCTTTAGCCGGGAAGGGCAGGCAGTTTCTATCTGTCTGGTGGCCATGGCGAAAGAGATAGTATGGTGGACACGTTTGAAAGGGCTGAAGACGAGCACTTACCTCTTCGGTGATGCCCTGATCAACTTTTTCAAATTTCATTTGAAAAGGGAAATCAGGGTAGAGAGGGAAGTGCTCTCTTCCCAGCATTTTGTTGAAAGATGGGTGAGAGAAGCAAGAATGGCCCGAGTGAATAGGCCTACTCTGAGTACGTATCTGTAAATTAAAGGTGGAAAGCTGGGAGAGGGCACTTGCCTTGGTGGTCAGGGTCACTGTGGCCTTTTACTGGGCTTTCTCCACAAATCTCCCTCCGAAGTCTCCCCCCTATTGGGGAATTTTTCATTGTTATTTTTTTGTTACTACCTCTGTCTTTGTTCTTTACACGCAGAAATGCCCATTTGTACCATCCTGTATTGTCTTTCACTGTCCTTAATGTCTACTTTATGTAAACCCGTGTGGTTAATAAAGAAATCATTATTATTATCATTGTTGTTATTATTATTATTATTATTATTATTATTATTGGTTGGTGAAGCCACGCATCTTATCGCCTCCAGTATTTTTCAACGTTTTACCCCTTTTTCAACCGTTCTAAACCTTTTATTCAAGTTTTAAATTTGATAAAAGTTTAGAAGAAGTGACCCACCTAATACAAGGGTTCACTAGTAAATAATACGGCACCCCTTTACGGGGTGTCGTATTCGTATTTATGTAAAAATATTTTTGGAAAAATTTCAACATGGATAACACAAAAATGAGAGAGAGCGCTGTCAGACAACACAGAGAGAGGGAAACTTTATCAGCATGTCAACAAGACAGCGTTCCAGCGGAGGTAAATATAAACGAAAATATTACAAAGGGAAAAAAGATTGTTACAGATTTAACAAATATTTCTAACACAAACAACACCAACAATAAGACCAACAACATCACCAACAACAACACCAAAAATAACAGCGGTGAAGTCGAGAACGACAATAACAAAATTAACAGCGGTAAGGTCGAGAACGACAATAACAAAAATAACAGCGGTAAGGTCGAGAACGACAATAACAAAAATAACAGCGGTAAGGTCGAGAACGACAATAACAATGACAATAACAACAGCCACAACAACAATAATAGTAGGAAACTATCAATAAAAACAACAATAATAACAACAGCCACAATAACAGTAACATCAGCAACAGTATCAACGAAAACAACACCAACAACTGTACCAGCGAAAATAACAACAATGACACCGATACCTGTAATAGGGACCTCAACACCACCAGTAAGACCAGTAGCGGCAGCAATAGTGGAGCTGCTGAAAAAGAGACCACTTCTTTTGCATGTGTTGCCCTAAATATCGAGACAGTGTTAGTCACAGAGGAGGAGATGGCAGTCGCAAGGGCCATGGTGACAAGAAGCGCAAATAGAGTTTCCCTGAAACCTCCACCCGATTTTTTCAAGGACCAGCAGCTACGAACGGTGACTTACCGCACCGTAAGAAAAATCTCACATCGAGTGGAGAGAGCCACGGAGGCTCAAATCCAAAAGGCCTCGGGGTGCCTCTGGGCACGCAAATCCCACATCACCCGAGGCAGAAAGTACGCCACAGTAGACATACTTTTCGCCACCCCCCAGGAAGCAAAGTCTCACTCTTTGGAAACCGTAAATAGTGAGGAGTTAGTCTTGGTGCCCTCCTACTATGGGCAGAAAATTGTGAGGGTCAAAGTGACCCAGGTCCCACCCGACGTGCCCTACCTTGGCTGGTCAGGTATAGGCATGCACATGCTTATACAAACTGACCAGGAATGTATCGAGGTTATCCCCTATATCATAGACTTTGAGGAAGGACTCCAACTCCCTATAAGTGTAGAAGGAAGACGGCCAAAATGTTATCTCTGTGGGTCGAAAGGTCACCTCAGGGCCTTTTTCCCGCAGAAGACACCGAAGGGGGACCCTCTCCTTCCAGTACCTGGTCCGCTGCTACCAAGAGCAGGACAGGCAACAAACGAAGAAGCCCCTTCCACGGTGAGTAGGAGGGCAACGTCCGTAGCACCCGTACCAAGGCCACGGATAAATACAGCAGCATCATCAGTAGCGGCAACACCAATGGCTACACCAACAACAAAGAGGGTTCCACTACCACCACCCACAGTCGTGGAGCACATACCCCTCCCAGACGCCACAGAATCCGACATGGAGTTTGAGGCGGGAGTGACGAAGCAAACAGTCTGCAACAAAAAACAAAAAACAAAAACAAAAAAACCCTTAGATTCACCCTCCAAAAGCGAAGGCATACAAAGAGGGGTAAAGGCAGCAAGGAAACTTGCAGCAACACAACCACAAACACCAACAACGCAAACACAACAAGACACACACACCAAACAGCAACAAGAAGAAAACCGCAACAAAATCACCACGCCCCCCAAAAAGTACACAGCCATAAACATAGCAAAAAAAGAACTCATAAAATATATAAAGCAGCACACAGACATCACGGAAAAACATTACTACACCCCACCGACACCAAGAACTCTCCCGACAAACATAAGCATCATCGAAATCTCATTAGAACAGTACAAAACTTTAAAACCAAAATTCACCAACGCAGTTGGAGAGTTCAGAGGAACTGTTACCAAGAGGATATACACTGACATCCTCTTGGAAACACCCATGACCAGCGAAAAGGACGGCTCTACTGTCCCTTCACCACACGAACGATGTAAGTGATCCTTTCTCAGTTGCCCCGTTTCTCATCCAACATGGCTGTACTCAGAATAGGCAGTATAAATGCACGTGACCTGGGGTCATCTTGGAAGCAGGGTCACCTGCTCAATGATCTCAGGTCACTAAACATAGATGTGGTGGCCATCAGTGAAACCAGAATCTCCGAGACACGGGCCTTCGCACCGATCTTCGGCGGCTACGATGTATACGCATCTCCCAGCCGTCCAGGATCGGAGGGAGGGGTTGCCGTCCTTTTTCGGAGAGGCTTGGATCTCGCGATACGGGCCATCTTCCTGGACCCAGAAAGTAAGTCGGTGGTGCTGGACGTGATCGGCAGCGAAGGCAATGCTTTCAGGCTAGTAGCCGTCTACGCCCCAACAGGGGCAGGACGGCCAGATTTCTTCAGACGTCTAGAGACCTTTCATGGAACGTCCCGCTCTTTAGTGTTAGTGGGCGACTGGAACGGTATCTTGGATGCACGCTGGGATCGTGTGGGGCTAGTGGATAGGGGAGGAGGGTGCAAGAGCCTCACCAACCTGCTCAGACGTGTTGAACGGTCTGACAGGTATCGACTGGATCACCCGAATGTGCCAATGTGGACATGGACAAACTGCATCGGGTCATCCAGATCGTATCTAGATAGGGTATTCTGCAGGGAACTAGATAAGGTTAGTATAAGTTGTCCACATTTTAAAATAGTCGACTACATAGACCACAAATTTGTGATCTGTGAGATCGACATAGACAGACTTCATAGACAAGGGCCTGGTTACTGGAAGCTGAACGCGTCTTTCCCGTCGCGCAAGGCCTACAGAGACCGGATTAGCGTATTAGTTAAGCGGGCGTTGACGGGAGCGGTCGTCAACAACAGGTGGTGGTTCGCCCTGAAAAGGGCAATTAAAGTAGAGTCGATTAGGTTTAGCAAAGGAGTAGTGATAGAGGGAAATAGAGTAGAGGGAGAGTTAGTCAGAAAGCTAGAAGAGGCGTTTAGGACAGGCATCGCAACTGACGTGCTTGCGGCGAGATTGGCACTCGACCAATTCTTCAACGCAAAACACGAAGGCTGTGTTGTCAGAGCTAGAGCGCGTGCTCTGAAATACGAGAGGACAAAAGCGTCCAATGGGCCCGGGTGGCAGAGGCGCGACGTGGCAATAAAGCCACAATTCGGTCTTTGTCTGAACAAAACGGGTGCGTGATGCTCGAACCAGAGCGGATGTGTGAAGCTTTTCAGCAGCACGTTGCTGAACTTTTCGGCAGCGGCGGCAGCCCGGATCGGGATATGGACTTCAGTGCATATCTCGACGGACTGCCTCGGCTCTCGACGACCGCAGCACAGTGTTGCGAAAAGCCAATAACAGCCGGTGAAATACGGGAAGCGATGGCTAACTGCACAAGAGGTAAATCGCCAGGTTTGGATGGTCTGCCCTACGAGCTTCATGCATTTATAGTAGCGCTGCTGAGAAAAGACCCAAACAAGGGGGATGTTATTGATAATTTCAGGCCCATAAACCTGCTAAACGCAGAGTTCAAGATTTTGACCAAGGTGTTAGCATCGAGGTTGGCGCTTGTCGTCAAGGGTCTGGTGGGAGAGGCGCAGACATGCGCCATCCCGGACAGATCCATACACGAAAACCTCCACCTCATGCGATACATCATAGAGAGGGTGGTTAAGGAACCTGGCATGGGTGGGACCCTGATCAACTTGGATCAATCCAAAGCATTCGATAGGGTCGACCATCGGTACCTGGCGGCGGTCCTCGAGGCATCCGGTTTCGGGCCTGTTTTCAGGCGTTGGATCGCAGCAATGTACAGTGACATCTGCTCAGTTGTGATGGTGAACGGTCACCTGTCGTAGCCGTTCAGCATCATGCGCTCAGTCCGCCAGGGTTGTCCCCTCTCGTCCCTCTTGTACGTATTGGCTCTCGAGCCGTTACTGCAGAAACTGGGGGCGATGAGGGGCGTCCCACGCAAACTAGGATGGGGGAATGCGAGTCGGCTTACGCTGACGACGTCACCGTGGTGGTGTCGAGCACCAGACACGTCCAGATGCTCGCCACCGCTCTCAAGGAATACAAAACGGTGACAGGAGCAAAGATAAACCAGGAAAAGTCGGTGGGCTTGCAGCTAAGCACCTGGAGAGGCAAGTCCATGCCGTCCGACAGCGTCGTGGGGCGTTGGACCGACCGACCGGTTGAATTGCTCGGGGTCTGGTTCGGACCGGACTCCCAGATGGAGAAAAACTGGAACGAAGTGACGAGCAGGGTGGCCTCCATCACCCAGAAATAGGCTGAGAGGAAGCTGTCCCTGAAAGGCCGGGCGGAAGTGGCGAATGCGTACATCGCATCCGTCATCTGCTACCGCCTCACCGTCGTCCTTTGCTTCAGCCCAACTCTCACCAAAATGAAGCGCCTCCTCTTCCGCTTTTTGTGGAAGGGACGCGCTCCCAAGGTCAGACGATCCATCTGCTGTCAACACCCGTTGCGTGGAGGACTGGGCATGCCATGGCTGATGATGCCCAAACATGCGCTGAGGCTGCGACATCTCTGGTGCTTCTTTGATGGTGAACGGGTGTGGTCGCCGTTCTCCAGGCACATTTTCCCACAGCTCGTCTCCTTGACGGAGCTGCAGTCCTGGATCAGAAAAAGACGGAGGGATAGCGCTGGGAATGTCTCCAGGCGCTCACTGCCCTCTCCCAGTTGGGCACCAGTATCGGTGGAACATCCATCTCGGCGTTCTATAGAGGACTAGTGGAGGGGAAGAGCGACGACGTTCTCGGAGAGATCCTGGGCGTCGAAGAAGATCAGCTGCTTGCTCTCTTCCGGAGAATTTTCAGCCCGGGGCCTATGGATAACTTCCGAAAATTCCCGGCCTGGCAGTGCTACCGGGGAGCGCTGCCGGTTCAAGATAAGCTCTACAGGCACGGAAGTGCCGTCAGCCGAGCCTGTCCGAGATGCGCGCATTGCGACGAAACCGTTCTGCACGTACTCGCTCAGTGATGGAGCATTGCTGACTTGTGGAGCTATGTCGAACAGTTGCTGTCACGTGTGGAACTGATCCGGTTGTCGATTGAGTCCATTGTGCAGATGGTCTCGCCGTCTTCCTTTGAATATACAATCACAGGGGATCCCCTGTGATTGTTTCATGTGTTTATGTTAAATATATATATATGTCAATCAATTTCTAGTTGATATATATACATATATATATGTGTGTGTGTTTGTGAGTGTGTGTGTGTGTGTGTGTGTGTGTGTGTGTGTGTGTGTGTGTGTGTGTGTGTGTGTATGTGTGTGTGCGTCTGTATCTACAAATATGTATATATATATATATATATATATATATATATATATATATATATATATATATAACAAGAGTTTTAAGTCAACAGGTTAGACAGACAATTGACACAGAGGGAGGTGAGTGCTTGAAAATACTTTAAATATGTACCTACTCATATGTGAATTTAGAAGTATTTACTTCATTTATCGTATACTTATTTTAAGCAAAGCAATATAAAAGAAATAAATGTGTTTGCAACTATTTGTTCTACATCATTAGTTTATACTAAAATAACAGTCGCAATATAGTTACACAGTTAGTCAGCATTTTGCTATTTTGCCAAAATTGAAGTGAATACAAATATAATAAACGGGAAAGAAACGAAGAAACAAACATGTGTGTATATATATATATATATATATATATATATATATATATATATATATGCATGTATGTAGTTTGCATAAATGTATGTATGCATTTATCCATATATATATATATACATATGTATGTGCGTGTGTGTGTATGTGTGTGTGTGTGTGTTTGTGTGTGTTTATAATCTGTGTTCTGCTATTGCCATAGTTTGGGATCCTTTTATTATTATTTTTATATATATTATTAATAACCTTTTCAACTCCATCCATCTGAAGTAATTTGCCTATCGGGAATTGACAATAATGTTCACTTGTCTAAAGCAATCTTCATGAATATGAAGTTGGATACAATTCTCACAAAATAACGAAGTTCTTTTCATTACGGGCATATACCTTTAAAACGTTAATGAACGACAGATATTTTATAAGCATGGTCTCCTTCTATTTGTAATATCCCTAATTTGTTTCTCCATGAAAAAAACTTCACACATACACACACAGTAAACACAGACAAATACACAACAAATCTAACCACACGAGAACCATTTCCACGATTGCTTAAAAACGAGAAATGAATTCTTCACACGTTTTCCACACGTCTCGAAACACCTCATACATGACTAAAAAGCTCCGGATTGAATCACAACAACATCCTAATTTTCTCATCAACTAGAAACTTTTCGGACTTTCGCAGTTATCTCCTTACACCTGTCGCACGCTTTTTAGTATTGCCGGTGTGAAATGACGGTTTCTGAGCATGCGCGTTCGTACGGCTGTCCTTCCTGTTCCATATAACCATGCCCATTCCGAGCTGAGGATCCGCTTGGGAGAAACAATTGTTCTCGGTATGCTGAACTAACTGTTGTGTAACCACTTCTACCTAACTCGTCCCATGAACAGAGTGCTCTACCACTACGGATTTTACCGTCCAGTTTTTTACCACTATATATATATATATATTTTATTTAATATAAATAATGTCATAATTGTATACAGTAGTAAATACATAATAAATGAAACAGTATAAGAAGTGCAGTGCATACGATGACTACAAAAATATTAATCACCCCTAGGAAGTAACTCTAATTTGTAATTCTAAATTGATGTATGATTACGCGTGCTTATGCATATTTCTGATTGCTTTTTTTTATTTTATATTCCATCGAAACCGTTCATAATGCTTGTCACCTATACCGTAAAGAAGTGTCTTAATTGATTTCTAAAGATACAATTTTCCGTTATAGTTCAAAGCACCAGATGAATGTATCTATTAAACTAATTGTTCTGTCGCATTGCCGAAGAAGTAAACGATGACGAGTGCCTGATTACTGATTATATATTGCATCATTTCTATGTAAATATAATGTGTAAGTTCACACACAAGATACACGTAAGTTTGTATATACAAACATACGTATAAAGACAAACATACATGTGTGTGAACTCAAATTATTTTTGAAAAGCATTAGAATTGCGCAACCGGTAATACTTAAAACCAAAACTGAATACTAACCAATACTATTACTAATGTTTACTTATTCCTAATTAAACTATTTTTCACTGGGAACAATTTGTCAGCATTTTCTTTTCCTTTTACCAATATATCATAACTTGTGTGTTACACCTCAATTCTTTTAAGTATATATATATATATATATATATATATATATATATATATATATATATATATATATATATATATATATATATATATATATATATATATATATATATATATATATATTTATATATATATATATATATATATATATATATATATATATATATTTATATATATCTACCAAAGTAGCTTTGCTTCAAAAGCTACTACAACACATGTTTTATATAGCATAGTTAGGAATTCGTTGAAATAACCGACTGGGTGGGTGGAAGAGGACAACATTTTCTGTCTGCGGCTTCGTCTCCATACCACTTCAACTAAATATTTCTGATCACATACACACACACACACACACACACACACACACACACACACACACACACACACACACACACACACACACACATATATATATATATATATATAGAGAGAGAGAGAGAGAAATTTCATATTTCTAAAGAAATACGTTTTTAGGAAGCCGTAGCTATGCAAACACCGGGAGGCTAACGCCCTCTAGTGATGTCCAGCAGAGGCAAGGGGGACAACCGTCTATACATTTCAGGACGATCCCTCCCACCGCTTGCGACTGCTGGACTAGGAGACAGCCGAGAATATATAGTTTTCTCGTCTGTGTAACTGTGTAAATGAGGTGATTATCTCTTTTGCATATGAAGCTGCATATGTTGGCTCAACTTTTAATAGAAAGAAATTATTTCGCCTGAAGCATAGCTTTATATAATATGTGTAAAAATGTCATCCCGGTCTCCCTCTTCCATATATAACATATATATATATATATGATATATATATATATATATATATACACTCATACACACACACATATATAAATGCGTGTGTGTGTGTATATATATATCGTTTGCTGAATTTGCTGACGAGATTGTTCTGGTGACAAACACACTGAAATAGGCAGAGGAGTTGATGTGGGATGAGTAGACTGTCTCTATCAGTGTGAAGCTGAGAATGACTGGGATGAAGTGTTTGGTAGAGAAGATTGAGGAGACAGAGAAGATTATGAAAGTGGACGGCAAAAGACTAGAACCGGTTCTGGACTTCCTGTATCTGGGAGCAAAGATTGGGAACACAGAGGATGATGTGGTGGAGAGGAAGAACAAATACTTGGTGCCGTGGCAGTTTGAGGTCGGTGTGGAGGTCGGAGCTTCACAAAGACTGAAGATCAGTCTCTTCTTCACTACAGTGGAATTTGTGCTGCTGTACGAGTTAGAAACTTAGACACTGACCACGAGGCTCCCTCAGTTGGGGGCTGAGTGCTACACAAGTATGCTGAGGATGTCTCCGAACATACACTAAGGATTAAGAATTCAGAGATATGCGGTGGACTCCCAAAAGTCAGCTTGAATGTGACACAGATTAGTTTTAGTTTAACTGAAAATGCTGACCAATATTCAGAGTTGACCTGTGGGAGTCCCTATACAGATACAATGGGAGAGGGAGACCGGGATGAAATATGTTGATGCCCTAAGGACAGACACTGATCTCTGTGATTCGCGGACAGGCGGCGATGATGAAATACAGATACTGCTGGAGAGAACTGGGGAATTTTACCTGCCAGATATATATATATTTATATATTTATATATAACCAATGATTGATATGGTTCATTAATTACTCAATGGATATAGTTTTAAAATAGATTAAAAGCACTCTACAATAAGTTTTCTGGAGTTATTATTATTCAGAATAATAATAAAAGAAGACATTCACATAATCAAAATATATGTTTTATTATATTTATTTCGAAGGGACTGTGCTGTTTTGTTAGTACGTCCTCGTCAGGTAAAATACATGAATTGATGTCTGACATACCTCAACTGTCTTGATAGTTCAATTCCAGTATTGGCATCATTGCCAATACTGGAATTGAACTATGAAGACAGTTGAGGCAGTATTGCCAATACTGGAATTGAACTATCAAGACAGTTGATTCATGTATTTTATCTGACGAGAACGTACTGAAAAACAGCACAGCACCTTCGAAATAAATATAATAAAACATATTTTGATTATGTGAATGTCTTCATTTATTATTATTATGAATAATATATATATATTTATTATTATTATGAATAATAATTATTATTATCAATAATATATATATATATTAATTCAAAATATTAATAAATATAGACATTCACGTAATCAAAATATATTTGATTATGTATATTTCGCAGGTACTGTGCTGTTTTTTTCAGTACGTTCTCATCAGATAAAATATATAAATTGATGCATGACATACCTCAACAGTGCTGATGGTTCAATTCCAATCTGGTTCAATTCCAATTAATTACAACAATATTCAATAGTTACATATAATAAGTACTAACATGACAAACTAAATATAATGTAGAGGGTCAGTAGGAGAAAGTGTAGAAAAAATAAATACATAAATAAAATAAATAACTATATAAACACATAAGTACATACATGTTAAATATTTAAATATTTAAATATTTAAATATGTGAATATCCGTATTAGAGAAAATAAAAACAAATGAGAGAGAGAGCTAAATAGAAGAGAAAGACAACAGATAAGGAGATGAATATAAAAAACAACAAAGAGAAGGAGTTAGAGATGATAGAATATATAATTGCATAAGGAAAAGAAAGGAAGAAAAGAGGGACATGATGCGTGACCGTTTATTTTTAAATATTAAGTTAGGTAGAAGCGATCAATTAATACCACGGTATTTAATTGATCGCTTCTACCTAATAAATTCGCTAATAATAATGTCATGGACATAATAACTTGTATGTAATTTCGCTAACTTAATAACTTTCTGTAAATATTTTCAATTTTTGATGAATCTATTTGAATGTACAACATGTTATTTCTCAACTATATATTTAAAATGTAAACTCAACATCCTTCGTAAATTATATTAGAAATGTAAATAAATTAATACGTGTGTTATATATCTATAAAAAATAACAGCATATAATCTATATAGATACGTATATACTTACAACCTGTTGTAATATAATAAGATAAAATGTACTTACAACCATAATTCTTCATATAATCTAATTATAATGATTATATATATAATATTATAACTCATGATTTAGTTAAATAATTTTTAAATTCTGGGTTGATATTCCCCCACTTCAACAAACTTTTAATTTTTAACGTTTCAATTTTTAAATTCACGTACACTGTAATACTATAAATATACGCTTCGCCCATCCCTGTAACCCCCATACACCACTACCATCCATCCCCACCACTCTCCACCACACACCCACGTCCACCAAACCCTACCCCTTCTCCACCTCACCCCCTACCACAGCATAATTCACCCTACCTCCCCATGTGTTGTCACCATACCCCCTGACACCCCCATCTTCCCACCTGAGCGTTCACTTCTCAGTAGAGGCCCTCGCTTCATACCCCACACTCCGCACAGCAACGAGTTCCGCACCTGAACAGAAGAGGAGCGGTTCGTGCACCGCACATTTTCATCAAACGCCACCAGCTCCGAACACCCCAGACCCGTTTCTCGCCCTCGGCCGAACCATCGTCTTCGATGCCGGTACCAGAGCAATTTAAAACCCTGGACACATTCGTGGACGCCTGCCGTAGCGCATTAAATCGCTTCGACTTCCGCCACCGGTCCAAACGGCATAACATCTCACGGGGCGAACTCCTCGCACTCCGCTCTCTCCGTAGCCGAGATGACATCGTCATCAAACCGGCGGACAAGGGAAGCGCCGTGGGGGTTTGACGCGCTGACCGCTACACGGCAAAAGCCCTCAGGCAGGTCCGTAACCGCCTGTTCTACCGCCCGCTACCCTCTGACACCACACCCCTCTACCAACAACAAGTTGCCTCCTCCCTCCCACCGCTTCCCACCTCATCGTCCGCACCCCCGCACCACTACTATCTACTTACTCTGCAAACTCCACAAACCCGACAACCCCGGCCGCCCCAACGTCTCCACTTGCAACTGCCCCAGCGAACTCATCACCGCCATTATTTACTCGATCCTCGCCCTCCTCGCCACCACCCTCCCCTCCCACATCTCCGACACCAACCACGCCCTTCGACTGTTCGACTCCTTCACTTTCCCACGCGTCTCACACGCCCTCCTCTTCACCCTAGATATCAAGTCGCTTTATACTATCATCCCCCACGCTGACGGCCTACGTGCCCTCAGGCACTACCTCGATTTTGGCCCCTCCCCCATCACCTACACCCTCCATCTTCCTTCGCCTCGCCGAGCTGGTCCTCACCTTCAACTGCTTCTTCTTCTCGGGTGAGTTTTACCAACAGGTCACGGAGGTAGCCATGGGCAAGAGAATGATCCCAAATTATGCCAACCTTTTCGTTGGCCATGTTGAGGCCCAAATCTTTGCCCAGTACAGCGACCCCACGCCCGAACTGTACAGTCGTTATATCGACGACAGTATCGGAGCCACGACCCTCACCCGCGAACAGCTCGACTCCTTTCTCTCCTTCTTCTGCTCCTTCCACCCCTCGCACCACTTCACCACCTCTATCTCCACCACCCACGTCCAGTTCTTAGACATCTCCGTCGCCACCACACCGCCCACCGTTCCCTCGTCACCTCCACCTTCTTCAAACCGACCTCCTCCCACTCCTACTTCGACTTCACCTCCTCCCACCCATACACACAAACCACTCTATCCCTACTCCCAACTCCTCCGGATCCGCAGCCTTTGCAGCCGAGATGCTGACTTTGAGTCCCAGGCCCTTTTCCTAGTCAGCCATTTCATTCGCAGAGCTTACCCCCTCCCTCGTCCACACCGCCCTCACTCGCGCCCGTGCTGTCCACCGCTCCACCACCCTCACCCCACGCCACCGCATACCCACCCACCGTCTCCCCTTCCCCATCCACTACCACCCCTCTACCCTACCCCTCCACCGCTCCATCCTCCGCATCCTCCGCCCCCTCCAGTCCCACCCCTCCACCTCCTACATATTCCCAGCCCCACTTCTCCCCTCCTACAAACGCGCACGCAAACTCCGTATCCTCCTCGTCCGCAGCTCCCTGCCCCCTAAACCCACGCTCTTTACCCCCGGTTCACCTCCCTACTCCAGGCCTCGTTGCTACACCTGCCCCCACATCAACAACACCACCACCTTCCAGGGTCCCAACAGCCACTCTCTCTCACCCGGCACGCCTTCCGCTGCACCTCCTCCAACCTAGTCTATTGAGTTCCTGCACGGAGTGCAGCGCAACCTACGTCGGACAGACTGGACGTCGCCTGGCTGACCATTTCACTGAACACCTCCGGGATATTCGTCTCGGCCGGAGTTCCCCCAACGCTCGCAACTTTGGCTCCCCTAAAAATTCCGCCCACCACCTCACAGTCTGTGGCCTACTCCAATGCCAAAGAACACCCGCCACCCGCCTCACGGTAGAACAACACACCATCTTCAACCTACAGACCCACACTCACCCCGGCCTGAACTCCCCACCCCTATTCCTTTAGCCTTCAACCGCCCTGCCCGTACACACACACACACATATCCCCCACTAACACCACTAACACACTCCTCCTTTTCACCGCCCGCCCTCTTGGCCCACCCCGTAGCTAACAATACTATCACCCCCACCCCACCCCCGTCCACGCTCCCCCAACTAACAATACTAACACCCCCAGCCCTCCCCCTATCACGCACACACCCACCTATATACACGCACTAATACCACCACTAACCCCACCCACTCTACACCCCAACCACCACTAACCCCCACTAACACACCCGCATTCAACCCTTTCCCCACGACCCGTATACTAACACTCACTAACACCCCCTTTACAACAAACAAACTCATCCAAACACGCACACACACATAAGTACACTCCACTCCCTCCACCGATCCCATAGCTTTTCTCTCCCACTCCCTCTTCCCGCTCCACCCACACCCCTTCACACACACACACATCTCACTAACACCTCTACTAATACATGCCCCATCCCTCACATGACCCCCTCCCAACTCCACCTTTCACACCTACCCATCTTCTCCCCTGTCCAACGCACCTCCACACACAGACGCACAGTCCTCACCACACACTGACTTTCTCCACCTGTTATTCTCCTCTACTGCTCTGCCTTCATCCTGCCTTGACCCTCTGAACACTTCCTGCTGCGCCCGCACCCCACATCTCCCCACTTCCGACCACCACAGACAGGAATTACACACCACCGCTCATCGTTCCAGCTATCCACTCCATAACATGAAAAATATCCGGCACCTCATCGCCCACTCCTCGAATTACCTTAGGAACTTACCCACGGGATACACTCACAATGTTTTTTGAACCACGCCACCTACATCCACAACACGTATAAACACCAACACACACGTGCGTACCCCTACCTATACACACTCAGCCTCTGGAATCCTCACACCATCCCTCCTCCACCCCTCTTACCCCTCCCCATCCAGAGAACAATTGAGAACAATTACGCGCAAAGACAAAACCACGTATATGGTATAAATGAGGTCGTAGACTAATATTTTATTTAGGAAACCGAATGATTCTCGGCTTCAGAGTTAAGAATAATGTAAATAACTTAGTAGAACGAAAATGACAGAGGTTATTGAAATCAACAATAATTAAATATTCACATACATGCATCCAACGTACATACACATGCATACGCGAAAAGACCTGCCATGGTGTGCATATACAAGCACCTACACATAAACACGCGCACACATACATAAACCCGCGCGACACCTGAACCCGCACACATACGAACGTATACAACAAATACACAAATACACACAGTAATGCTGTATTCGATTCTTTAAAGTAACCGGTAATGATTTCCTTCAACAACACCACTAACTCTCTCTCTCTCTCTCTCTCTCCCTCTCCCTTTCCCAACCACTATCCCTTTCTCTCAATTTCCCTCTGTTTATGAAGGTACTTGGAAAAAACCCATATCTCGGGAAAACGTACTCCGATTAACAAAAATCTGTTTCATTCCATTTGCATTCCTATTTCAGGGACAACTTCCTTTGAAAGTTTGTTCCATTGTGTGCAGTTTTGGCAATATTAAATTACAGACAAGCACACACGTGTATTAGTAGTATATAGATAGATTAAAAAAACACTAAAACCTC
>OZ024743.1:31171814-31191814 GCA_964016885.1 Eledone cirrhosa | reverse complement strand
TTCTGACTGGGTGGTTTCTGGCCTTGTGCCTGGGGTAGAAACCTTTATTAATTATTTCGTGGTAGTTTCTTTAGTATTTTGGGCCCCCCTTTGTTGACCCGTCACCGTATGGTATACGTACTTATACCTCTTAAAAGGGTCCCTACTTATACCGTCCCATCTAGTTTATTTATTTATTATTATTATTATTTTTTTTTTAATTCATTCATTTATTTATTTATTTATTTATTTATTTATTTATTTATTTTTTATTTATTTCGTTAGCCTAGCAATAGCGAGAGAAATTGTCGTAGAAATTGCTTATTTTCTATCTTTAAATTTATTCGCTATCACTCTCAGTATTTTTTTTTTAATATATTTTTACCCTACATTGTTCTACCTACCGTTTCGACTTCCTCCCCCTCCCCCTCCCTAGTATCTTCTGTGACCTCACGCCCAGCTGTAGCCGGCACTACCAACGCATGAATGGGTCTACTCCACCCCCTCCCCTTTTTCTCCTACTGGCAGGTTTAGCTACCCCTTCCCCCACTAACCTGCCATCACAGAATTACTACTAACTTGTGACCAATCCTTGTGACAATCACTTTGACCATATATGGAATTACTCCTTGAGAAGCTCGGCTGTTTAAATACCAGGATAAATTTTCATTTAGTCCAGATTTAGCCGTCGAAACGGCTCGAGCTCAACCGTCGGGGTCTTACTGGTTCCTATATATATATATATATATATATATATATATATATATATATATATATATATATATATATATATATATATGCATATATATGTGTATTTGTGTGTGTGTACACATATATATATATATGTGTGTGTACGTATATATATGTGTATTCCCTTGGTTTTCATATGGGTGATTGAATTAATAAATTATAGAAAGTAATGCATAGGCGCTTGATGATATTCATTCAGTAACTTCTTAATATATATTCGTAATACATAATTCTTATTCCTGTGAACACTGCTTTGTTCCTTCCTTCGACCACACTTCAGGCGGTGCATGTCTACTATTGTTCAATTACTTATAATCTTTCATGTTTCATTTGACTCACTTTCTATCATTATCCATCTATAATTTACTTCTAAACTCCTCTTCTTTTCACTGTCTATATCAATATGGAACATATTCGTTAGACCACAGTTGTCATAGAAACGATATATTTTACAGAGAAGAAGACAGATAGACAGATAGGAAGATAGTTAGCTAGAGAGCTGCATAGATGTCCGCACTCCTTAACATTATTAATTCATTTAAAAAGCCCCTGGTCGTATTTATTCATTTTTTGTTGTTGTTTTGGGGGGGAGTTAGGTCTGGAGTACGATGATGTATCCGAGACCGACATGTTTAATGGAGGGGATGTGTCGTTTAAATTGCTGCAGACGACTCCTTTCACGAAAAACAAAACTGAAGGAGTGGGCGTATTGGTTTGTGCATGGCGTGCGTTATTGGAGAGAATATGTGGGATTATAGGATTTATGAGGTGTATAGCGAAATGCTGTTGGTGAATGCGGAGTGAGAATGCCATTACAGTCTAGATTAAATAAGGACAGAACCTTGAGCTTTCTTGGCAGGAATTGTATACCGATTTACATCTAGCCTCTGGTCTAGGGTTGCAAATGTTATATCCAGCCATTAAGTCATCTCTTTCTCCTTCTCAGGAAAGTCAGTTGCTACTTTTAGGAATATTCAGAAATTAAATCGGTAATCAAACGAAGTGAGATAGATGTAAAAGACAAAATCGCTATCTTCAATTCAGTATTCGTATCTATGGTCATGAATCTTCGGGAATGTAAGCGACCTAAATGGTATACCCCCAAGGGACTTTGGTTTAACGTTAAACGATAGTGCATAGATGGGAGGTCAGAGGTTTGCTCCAGGTAGAGCAGCTAGTTCTGAGAATTCAGAGAGGACAGCTCCGATATTACGAGTCTGTGATTAGAATGCTTCACGTAAGAATAGATGGACATATTTTCAAGATAATAATGAGTCATAAGACCCAGGATTAGACCCCCAACAAGATATTTGGATAACATCCATGAGCTCCGCTGGTCTCGCTTGGTGATTCAGCCGGATCATCTGGAAGTGTTTGCATCTGAGAGCATGCGATGGAAGGAGGGTGTCAGGACTCTAACTAAGATGCTCCTCAGAGTAACTGAGTGAAGAAGATGCATTTATATATATATATATATATATACGATTATATTTTTGATCAATACAGAATAATATCGAGGATGATTCTTGGTATTCGCTCTATGATCAAATAGTTGTGAAATGAAGCGGTCAGAGCGTTTACATCAGTTAGTATTCCGTACTAACACACAAACACACACACACACACACATATATATGTGTATATATATATATATATATATAAATAAATATATATATATATATATATATATATATATATATATATATATATATATATATATATATATATATATATATATACATATGTGTATATAAATGTATATATATATGTATATAAATATATATATATATATATATAAATATATATATATATATATATATATTTATATATATATGCATATTTATGAATGCAAAGGTAAGAGTATAAGTTAACCACATGGGAATGATGGAATATGATGTGGAATTCTGCAGGGTATAATTTAAAACTCAGAAAGGCATCTGAACATAACGGAGAATGCTATCGGAATTCTAACGGCTCTTCATATCCTGCGGTGTTTCCTGAAAGGCAGATTATGCTCAAATAATATTAATTTAAATACATATCCATTATTAGCTTATTTTGCGCGAGTCCGTCCCCTAGCTATCTGTCCCCAACTGAAAAATTATTTAACATGGAAATAGAATGAATATTCAATTTGAAATCAAGTGTTTAATGTGTTACTTCTAATTCCTGGGGGTAAGTATATAATCATCTCCCGGTTGAGACTTTTTAAATTTCATTTTCAAAATTGTATGTTATAATGATAATCTAAATGTCCACAGTATATTCTAGAGATCACTTCAAATAAGGTGAGGAAAGATGCTAGGATAAATTAAGAAATGTAAAAGATAGAAGTTGAAAACTTAAATTATCATAATTGTGATTGTAAATATTTATTACTACATCACCATGTAGATGACTATTTACTGCTACGCAAATTTAGATTCTGCTTTATGTAAATCATATCATCGAATGTAACAATGGAAGTGACTGCTAGAATTGTTCCACCAATGACAAATATTTTCAGTAGACATGTAAAGAATTAACTGTTCTTGCGAGTAAGATTTAAGTTTTTATATTTAAGTGTTTCACTGACATTACGATCTAAGATAATGAATAGAATCTTCAATATTTGATTAATGTCTGTTGTAAATATTTGAATATGCAAATTAAGTTTTGTTCGACAGTTTTATAGGAAATATCAATAGATATTACTCTTACTTGATGATCTCCCTAACGATTTTATTAAGAATCATTAAGAGAACACATAATTAAAATTATTCACAAGAAACATTAATCTCTCTGAAATGACAATAGTTTATTTCCATAGTAATATCATATAACGATTAGAATTTAATTTCGACATTCTTTTGATATCTCGCATTATCAAATTAATATCGATTTCTCTCACACGTTATCTTTGTTCATATGTCACTGATAGCATTAGTTCTCGTCTGCATTTCTTTTAACTATTATCGTAATCAGTTTGACTCAAAACTAAATTATTTCTGGTGATATTATATCTATTAATTAAATACTGTGGAACAGGAAAAGATCTATTCACTCTTTTGAAGAGAAAAGCTGATAAAACAAAATTAAAGCCCTCTGACGTTTCTGAATCCTGCACAAATAAATGCAATTGTTACAAGGATATAGTAAGCAATCGTGAAATGGAGATAAAGACAAGCAGACAGACGATCACACATGACCAAAAATTGTATTGGTTTAGAGGAGTCGGGGACAGATCGATAGTTGCTTTTGTTATTGTCCCTGATTGTTTTCATTCTGGGCTTGATCTTCGTCTGCAAAGAGAGACTGAGCTGTTATCATGCTGTTATCAACTAATCAATATCTAGTTATTTGAAACCTATGACTACCAGGAAAGCTAACAAAATTGGCTGGTACCGCTCGACCTACAGGATTAAATGGGAAGTTTTGATGGATAAGGAAGTTGGACAATGTGTGCGGGTACTATTACATCCACATTAAATGAAATTCTTGGGCCAACTGTGGATGTTCAATCGGCATGGCGATTTTTCAGCGCCTCAGTTGAACACTTAAATTATTTCATGATAGAGGATTTATGAAGAAGGTGAATGCAAATGAATTATAAAATGCTCTATTTTTGAAAACGATTATTACGTGACATTAGTCAGTTACGAAGCGCGTCGTATTTATAAACCACTAACAGCCCCGTCCGGCTGGCGTCCGACTAAAATTGGTGTGTTCTAGGGCATCCAGATATACATATATATATAGCTGACGTACCTAGCATCGCTTGGTAAAACAGAGGATAAGCCGTCTGTGTAGTATAGTATTACTGTTATAGTATAGCATAGTATTATTATATAGTATTACTGTTGAAAATATATAGTATAGTATAGTGTGACTGTTGAAAACATATATTATAGTATAGTATTACTGTTGAAAATATATAGTATAATATAGTATTACTTTTGAAAATATATAGTATAGGATAGTATTACTGTTGAAAATATATAATAAAGTACTTTTGAAAATATATAGTACAGTACTGTTGAAAATATATAGAACTAGCAGAATGGCCCGGCGTTGCTCGGGATTCTAAACATTGATTGGCATGTTTATCCCTCCTTTCTGAAACAGAAGTCCTAATAAAAAGTGAAGTCGCCTTGGGTGAATAGGCAAATCATTTTCCATTAAGATTTTTCAAAAGCATATAATGCGTTCCCTCTCTTTTTTGTTGTTGTTTTTACTGCTGTTGGTGTAATAGCGGCCGTTGGTCGTACTACTAACACAGTCTCGTCCTTCTTCAGCCAATCGTGTATATCCCCTTCTGCCTTGTCAGCAATGATAACGATATTTGCTCTAGGGTTCTTATATATTTCATATATATTTATCCTTATCGAGCCTCGTGAAATAAATACGTTTCTTTTTATTTTGTTATTGTCTATGGAAAAATATCTGTACACGAATATATAATTATATATGTATATATATATATATATATATATATATATATATATATATATATATATATATATATATATATATATATATATATATATATATATATATATATATATATATATATATATATAAATATAAATATATATGTATACGTACATAAATATGTGTACAGACGCACAGTAGTATGTATATATATACATACATGCACACATATATATATATATATATATGTACGTATGGATTTACTGAACAATTATTATAATGTTCGCTTTGTTTGTAAACAAACAACCCTATTTACAACGTACAATGCTCGGCAACCATCGTCGACCTTTTGTTCAACACTGACACAGGAGCGATGTACTAGTTTCAAGCCTATTAGCCATCGTCAGCATCGTATATTCTGTCAGATGATTGAACGTTTGAAAGTATATACTTACATTATGCATATTAACGGCTGAGCAGCCTAATTTGCATATCGAGTGAGTTAGTCGGCGGGGCGTGCCGAAAACGATAAATGGAAAAGAATGAAACGAAATTTCATTTGTCACTCTTAGTACGGCTGACACCTAAATATAAGTATGTATACGTACATACATATATGTGTACAGACGCACAGTAGTATGTATATATATGCATGCATGCACACATATATATATATGTACGTATGGGTTTACCGAATTTTTATTATAATTTATTATAATTTATTATTATTAGCAACTTACATGAGTTCACACATTCAAATTCATATATGTGGAGCACAAAAGCTAACATATCTAAAGAAACAGCCTGAATTACGCCGTACAGTGCTAGGAAACCATTGTCGCACTTTTGTTCAACACTGGCACAAGAACAATGTACTAGTTTCAAGCTTATTAGCTATCGTCAGCATCGTATGCCTTCCTATCAGATGATTGAACGTTTGAAAGTGCATACTTTCCATATGCATATTAACGGTTGAGCAGCCTAATTTGCATATCGAGGGAGTTAGTCGGCCGGGCGTGCCGAAAACGATAAATGGAAAAGAATCAAACGAAATTTCATTTCTCACCCTTAGTACGGCTGAAATCGAACATTATAATAAATGTTCGGTCACAGCGGAGGGAAAAATATGAATGAAAATTTGCGTGGTGCGTTGTTGAAAATGGGATACATATTAATATATATATATAACAAACAATACAATATAATTACCTCACTACCAGAGGTTTCCCGAATAAGACGAATACAAGAAACGTCCCCATTCGTTCGTAGACAAGGCAATTTAAAACATAGTGGAATATTTGAAAAATCTCCTCAAGGAAGGCAAAAGTTTAACGGGCGAAAAACGTGACCAACTCTTAACAGATAACATCACATCTAAATGACAAATAGCTAATATAAACACCTATAATACTATTAATAAGCAAGCTAAAGAATTAGCATTTTTTTTAAAAATAGACAATAGAACAGAAACACGTGCTAAACGCAATGCCTATATCACCGTCAAAGATCACAAACCTGATTTTATTAATCGTCCTGGTTGTAGATTAATCTACCCTGCTAAGACTGAAATCGGTTTTGCTATGAAAAAAATATTGAATAATATAAACAAACATATTAGTAGTAAGTCTGAAGTACTCCAATGCATGAATAGCTCTTCTTTAGTACATTGGTTTAATAATATTAAAGATAAAAATGGTTCTAGATTCACCCAATTTGACATTGTAGACTTCTACCCGTCTATTTCTCACCCTCTGTTAACGAAAGCATTACATTTCGCTAGAAAGTTTATCAATATTTCTGATATTGAAGAGAATATCATTTTGCATGCTAGAAACACTTTACTATTTATTAATAATGGCATTTGGTTAAAAGAATCTAACTCAGAGAACCCATTCGATGTCTCAATGGGTTCTTTTGACAGTGCTGACGTGTGTGATTTAGTCAGTCCCTTCTCCCTTCACACACTTAAAGAGAAATTCCCTAACCATACCTTTGGGCTTTATCGCGATGATGGTCTAATACTTTCCCATACCACTATAGGCCATAACTTAGATAGATTCAGGAAAGACTTAATAAAAACATTCGCTAGATTTAATCTTAAAATTACCATTGACACTAACCTTTCTAACGTTAATTTTCTAGATATAAAACTAGATCTGTCCACTGATTTTTATAAACCGTACCATAAACCTAATGAAAATTTTAAATATATAAATAAAGGCTTTTGCCATCCTCCTATAGTTTTTAAAAATCTTATCCCTAATATTAGCCGTAGGATCTCCACCCTCTCTTCCTCAGTAGCTATTTTCAATAAGGCATCCCCCTACTATAATAAAGCCCTTCAAAATAGCGGATTTACCGAACCGATTAAGTACATACCCAACAATACTAACTCCTTTAAACATAATAATAGGAAAAGAAAAATAATCTGATTCAAACCCCCCTACTCTTTAGCAGTTAAAACTAATGCAGGCAAAACATTCCTAGAGCTCTTAGATAAACATTTCCCTAGAACACATAGATACTATAATATCTTCAATAGAAACTGTGTCAAAATCAGCTACTCCCGCGGTCCCCCTATTAAATCTTTTATCCTCAATAAGAAAATACCCAGAGAACATCAAAATTGCTCCTGTAGTGTCAAAAGTGAATGCCCATTGCAAGGTAAATGCAACACCAAAGCCATTGTATATGCGGCTAAAGTGACAACCACCAGCATCAACCTACCAGCCACCAGCGAACGATATCAAAACATATTAAAAACGCGTTATTACCCACATGTCGCATCTTTCCGACATCATGAAAAAAGATTTACAACAGCTCTGGCTAGCAGAATATGGGATTTCAAAGACCAAGGTATCGAATATAACTTAGATTGGTCAATTGTGAACCAATCTAAAGAATATGCAAGATGAACAAGAAGATGCGCACTCTGAATAAGTGAAAAATATTGGATTTTACAGAACCTTAAATATCCCAAAACCTGCCTAACTTCAAAAAACAGAAATCACACTTGCTTTGCAGCTCATATAAACTTAACTCACTTTCAGATACTTACCCTCCATAAACTCTTGTTCTTCACTTTCCTTAACTTATCTTCTTTACATATTTCTCTTTCTGATTTACGTTTATTTTTATTTTTAACTTTATTTTTACTTCACATCCACCAGTGACTCCCCCCCCCCCCGTGCTATTTGATTCACTAACTTTATATTTTCACATTTTTACGTATTTTACTTCCCCCTTATCTTTCACTACCTGATATGACATGTCACTTGCGTTTTCAACTCCAGATATATTCTGTTGTCCCACAGCCGCTTTTATGTATGTTTACTTATGTATAATTTCTACTCATTTATTCATACGGCTGGTTTTTATATTGTAAGCGTGTATGCGTGTAAGTGTGCATATGTGAGTATACGTGTTTGTATATGTATACGAATGCATTCGTATGTGCGCGTGTATGTGTATATATGTGTGTGTATGTGTATTTTTATATTAAATGTTTTTATATACTTATGTTTTTATATGTTCATATTATATATGTTTATATATGTATCGACCTTCAGCCTAACACTGCTTTGACTGATACATTCCCTTCCCTGTATATATCACATGCATGTATGTGGTTGCGTGTGTGCGTGTGATTATACGCGTGCTTTCATACTTGCATGTGTATATATTTCAATCCTTAGTCCCCGGGTCTGTATGTATGCTAACTCTATTATCTTACAATTTGTTTTTTCAACATATATTATATACGTATTTATGGTCACACATACACCGATATGCTTTCGCTCATGTATGTACTTACGCACACATTTTTTCACTATACACATGCATTTCTACATACACACATATGTACATTTGTAGGTGCATATACACACGTTTATACATAGAGCCTTACTATATTTCCTTATTTTATTTTCATATATCTCTTGCATTACTTTTATTTATATATATTTTTTGCCCGTAAACTTTTGTCTTTCTTGAGGGGATTTTTAAAATATTTCACCATGCTTTAAATTGCCTTGTCTCACGAACGAAGGAGGACGTTTCTTGTATTCGTCTTATTCGGGAAATCCCTGGTAATGAGGTAATTATATTGTATTGTTTATTATACATTAAATTTAGCTTTGCAACTTACATAGAGCACTTTTCACTCCTATGACTTTTTCAATTATTATCGGAAACTTCAATACACACATATATATATATATATATATATATATATATATATATATATATAAAGATAACAGATTAAAGTTTATGCAAATAATCACTGCTTTCACCCTTAACGGGCTCTTTTGCAACTCAAAAAAGCAATCTGTTAAAGTAGAAGTAAATATTTCGAAATACGTTAGACACTATATATATATATATATGTGAACATTAGCATTTGCAGAGGTTTTGTAAATTTCGATATGTGGTATTGTGGTGATGTGTTTTCCACTTGGGATGATGACTTTTAACCATACGTATTGTGCAAGACAGTTTCATTGATATGAGCAATAAATGTATATTGGTTACTTTGTCATATATCCACTAGAGTATATTTCTCTGCCTAGCTATTTACCAAAAGTGTGTTTAGTTGTGTGTCAACGGCATGCATTGTGATATCAGTCCCCTAGAAATACGCCTTTCTGTAAATAATGTATTAATATGCAATATATTGGATAAAGATGTAATTATGAAAGGAATATGTGAATTTAATATATGCATATAACTAGCTTATATATTCTCATATGAGACAGAGTTGAACATTTTGATGATCAAACCTATAAGAATATTTGACTTGTGTTGACTAATGGAAGATATTAATATTAAGAATATAGAGAATATACGCACGAAATGTTTTCATACATGACAAAGTTGAAAGTCTTGATGATCACATATATCACAATATTTCTTTCACTTCTATTGAGCATCAGGAGAGACAAACATGTAGTTAGAACATCCTGTTTTTCAGGCAGTTATAACTTATATTTACTTAAAATACAATGTGATAACGACTTGTTTGTTTATGAGAGGCATCATGATTTTTCGAATATTTGTAAAGAGTCAGTGGGTGCACTGTAGTGGTTAAAACATAATATAGTTTTTAGGAACCTTACATGTTCTCGTAATTCAATGTATTAATTGCGGAAGCTTAAATTTCTGAGGAGGAATGTGCGTGTATATCAGGAATAATTTTGAATTGATCCCGCGCCAAAAAGACACAAATGAAATAGGCATGATGGATACCTGTGTTTATAATCAATTCTTTAAATTCTTGCTTCGAATATGGCGTAATAAGTGTTTGATGTACTGTTTTCATTACTCAGGTCACAGAATATGCTGTGAAGAGATGTGAGCAGTCTTAAGACTAATTGATGCAGACAACTCTCAAGAAGAATATTTAAGAGTCGTTTAAATTTAAAACTTTATGAAAGTCCAACTCATTGTAGGAATGAAAACTGAGTGCGAGAATAATTTTGTGTCTAGGCACGGCCATTGTTCAGAGATATATACGATTAAAAATGCGCATGTAAGCTTTGCCGTTGAGGCCAATTTGCATTCATCTGTTGTGGACATGTTGAACTAGGTGGCTGCAAGTATCTTGGAAACAGAGATAAATTACGGATTGGATTATAGTATAATTATCTGCAACACGTTTGTGTCCTAGATCGTGCTTGATTGCTTAAGCTAATTAGTGTCATTTTAAAACAGAATTTCTTTTTTTCCAGGATGCCAAATTACATATATTTGTTGAATAATGATTGGGGTGGTGGCGCAGGAAATGTGTAAAGTTTTATCTAATAGTGCACAATAAATACAAAAGTATTTTCCATGATGTCAAATTGTACGAATATAGCTTTAATATTATCGGTGATATTATCAAACTCATATATTACTGAAGAGTTACTACTCCATTGTAATCGGTTGGCTTTATTGCTAGGACGATTATTTATATAGCTTAGTATCTTCTCAATGTCTAATCCTATCTCTGTTCTTGTGGGGTTTATCTATCTGAAACTGGGCTTGTAATTAAAGTCATTGATACGATCCTACACAGTTCGGCTGAATATTCTGTACTTTCATCTAGCTTTAAGTTTTAGCGAGATATCTAACTTTATTGTTATTAATGTAGGTGTTAATAGCGATATTATTAAGCAATTGTTGATTATGTTTATGTATATCAACTTCGTATTAGTTTTTATTTTGTTTTATCAGCGAAGCCATATGTATGTTTCAAAGATAAAGCCTTGTTAATATAATGTGAACGTTTAGCTTCGAAATAGTTATCGTCCGCTCAGAATTTTATATCAGTAATCATATGTAAAACGACCGCTTAAAATGGTGCTAGATTTTTAACTTTAGGAAATAATAGCATTAACTTGATAATACAACGGTCAGTGGTGATGGCAGCTATCTCTCCGCCAAAAGGTATTGCCTTCCAAGTAATCTGCACAAAACATTTTCTACTTTTTCTATCCGAATTTTGTTATGAATGGTGTCAATTAGTGTTCGTATATATTCTCCAAAACGGCAGACTGAATACACAAATACGTTTTAGTAAAATGTCTCATTCCCTTCATTTCACTTCTGATGCAATATTTTTCTCATTCAAATATATTTCCAATTCTATCTTCCCATAAAAGCTTAGTGTACAAATCTTTCATCATGTATAAAAGGTTAAACTAATATATTTCCTGATTGTATTTTTTTAATTTTTGCCGTTCTCATTTGCATACATGCACGCAAACATATATAAATATCAATTTATTTACTTATTAGTTTAATTATTCATTTATTTCGACAATCTGTTGTGGCATCTGTGGTGGAAACATCTATTCGAAGAGAGGCATATCACGTTTATATGACTTTGAAATGTGCACAATATAATGAATTTAAATACACTGATATATTATATGCTATTCTTTCATTTTTCCTTACCTTAATGTGCACGTCTGTGTGTATGTGTATATGTATGTGTATGTGTATGTGTGTGTATGTATCTGTGTATGTATGTGGTAAGGCACATGGCTTTGTGGTCAGAGCGATGGGCCTGCAAATCTGAAGTTGTGAGTATGGGTCCATGGCCGAGTGACGCGTATGAACAATAACTTTTATTGCTCCAGTTTACTCAGCTAGAGACATTTATTGCGATGTCAATGGGACTAAGCTGTATTGCCATTGCTATTCCTTTGTTCAACATCGGTGACGTAAGAGGAGAAACAGTTATGCAAAGGCGGCTACTGATCTTCCACAAATACAATTTATCCGGACTTGCGCCATAGAGGGGAACGTTCTAGGTGCAAATCCCATGGTCATTCCTAGCCGAAGGGTGTCTTTATCGTTTATATATATATATATATATATTTATTTATTTATATATAGATATGTATATATATGCGAGGAAAACGAACGCCCTCCATCGCAATTCTACTTTTGAAAAGCACAAGAACTGCGAAACCGGTAGATGAATCAAATAAATATATTTAAAAAGAAAAAGACTCCAGTTACATTTTCGATTTTATGTTTTTTCCTTACACTTTCACTCGTATAGGACACCTTCCTTTTGTAAAAAAAACGTCACCTTCTAATATATATATATATATATATATATATGTAATCAAGGTTTAGCAAATAAGAAAAAAAGTTTCAAAATAAGTTTCGAATCGGTTTCGAGTCTCAAAAATAAATGGACAATCCTTGCGGCCTTCCATTGAAAAGATAAACTCTCGTCAGAAGGTTCTTTTCACTCTTGGTCGATATAAAATTTGGTCGTTCTGACTGCTGCTATTTATAGTGGTAGTAGACTGACCTCCCTGCCTCTGCTTCTATCTTTACACACGGCACTGGACAGAATTGATTCCACATCATTCATTCTCATCTCGGGAACAATTTTGAATAGCGCCAGTTCGTAATTTGAACTCAGAAATATTATATTCTCCGAGTGAAAAGAACCTTCTGACGAGAGTTTATCTTTTCAATGGAAGGCCGCACGGACTGTCCATTTATTTTTGAGACTCGAAACCGTTTCGGTAAAGGTAATCATAGTGAGTACGGTGAATTTTTAAAATTTATTTTGAAACTTTTTCTTATTTGCTAAACATTGATTATATATGTTCTGGCTCGTTAATTTATTAACCTGCCATTGAACCACATGGCATATGGTTGGACAATACATGTGTCCCTAGACGCTTTTTGCGTGTAGGGATATATACTTTATTATATATATATCTTATAAAGTGTGGTCATTTTACAAAACGAAAAATAACCGAGGTGTCCTACACGAGTGAAAGAATAAAGAAAAAGATGAAATCTGATGTGAGAAAAAACACAGACCCTCCATCTCAACTCTACATTGGAAAAGCAGAAGAACTGCGAAACCGGTAAAGGAACCAAATAAATATATATATATATATTTTAAATAAGACTCCAGTTGCATTTTCGATTTCATCTATGTTCTTTATATATATATATAATTGAACATGTGGAGAATAACATGACCAACAGTACAAAAAAGGATCTTTGTTTACAATCTAACAATTGTTTCACAGATAGAGTTGTCTAAAAATTGGTAAACACTGAAAGTAGGTCCACTCAATTTAAAATACATGTTATCTCCATTATATCCTCAGAGACTGAGAGAAAATATAAATATATGCGTAACCGGCAAGTATACAAATTCAAATTACCACATAATTACCTATAACGATATATTGTTATCCTCTCTCTCTCTCTCTCTCTCTCTCTCTCTCTCTCTCTCTCTCTCTCTCTCTCTCTCTCTCTCTATATATATATATATATATATATATATATATATATATATATATATATATTAAAATATTTATGCATATGTATATATGTATATATATATATATATATGCATATAGATCAGAACCACACACACACACATATATATATATATATATATATATATATATATATGTGTGTGTGTGTGTGTGTGTGTGTGTGTGTGTGTGTGTGTGTGTGTGTGTGTGTGTGTGTGTGTGTGTGTGTGCGTTGATCTGATCTATTAAGTTCTACAGCTCAGGAAGCAGAGCATCCTCAATATGTATTAAATAACAAATATATATTTATTCCTTTATTGAATTTACGGTATCATTCCGTTTCCTTTAAGCACTGAATTTGAGTTGCAGCAGTTACATAAGGATTGTTTATTTGAAATATATCCTTAAATAGATTCTGATTGAATAGGAAACTCTTTATTTTTTACAATAAATGTTATATTGATGTATTATATTCCATAAATGTATGTGTAACTGAGACATTTAATTGGTACATATTCCAGAACAATATATGTAATTTCAGCATATTTTTTTAACCAGCTGGTGTTGACATCGCACAATAGTTTGATCATAATGGAATTGTCATATATTAATTAATGTTCCAGTAAGAAAATTTATTAATTTAAACTGAGATGAAAATGGTCTGGATATACATGATCAAAATACAGAAGAATGTAGTTTCCTGGAAATTAAACTGGGTAGTCAAATTTTTTATGTTTTCTATGTAAGGCTTCAACAAGTTTCTCAATACATTTTGGAAATACTCAAACATTGCAGCTTGTATTTCTATAATCCCTGAAGTCTGTATGGCATAATAACTATTATTTTATAAAGATGATTGCAAACAGCTAATCAAAAATGATATGGACATCGTAGAACCAGAGGAACGCTGTGGGCAGTATATGTGCGTGATTTGATTCCCTGGTGAAATTCAAATTACTTCATTTACATAACGCTAGTGCTATTGGTAAAATGTGTAATTAAAATTGCAACTCATTTCTAACATAGCTTAAAATAAAAAAAATAAGATATGTATGTAGCAAAATTAAATAATAAAAAAAAATACTGTTGAATCGATTTCATTTTATGTGTTAAAAAATGTTAAAAAATGTTAATCAGAAATGTTGATTAATAGTATTGTTCAATTTATCATTTTACCCGCAAGAAATAGTGTCGTTATTATATTCTCTCAATTAAGTCATTGCATGCGATGTCAAATTACCACTGAGTTTGCATTTAATAACTGCAGTGGGGCTAAATTACATAATATCGTGATTAATACGGCAATTTTGTAAAATTGATAATGACATACGTATGATGTTACGTATCGAAAAATCCGATTGCTGGTAAAATAAGTTTTCTTTCGTAGTTTGGTTTGTATGAGTTTGCTTTCTGTTTTTTTCTTTTTTTTTTACGTTCCTTCTTATTGGTTTGGTATGCAAGAAAATAGTGTCGCCTTGGGCTTCTCCTTCACCAGTAAAACCAACACTAAAATATTCTCGAAATTATGTAAGCGCACACTAGAATAAACATATAAGTATGAGGGCGGTTGGAAACAAAATAATACGTACATCAGACTTGATATTCAAAGTTTATGAAATTTGACAGAAGTTTCAAAATCTTGCCTGTGACAAATACATTATTAGACTACTGACAATGAGTGTCGCAACACTGGTTTCAGCAAATTTTCTTAATGAAATGGCACATTTATTTTTCAGTATGGATTGCGACTCAATAGGGTGCTAACGGTTACGAGTCATATTAATGACTGTTGCCGCCACCTTTAGAATATTTTTAATGTGTACTTGTCTATGTTTTTACGGCTGGTGGAGAATGAAATATAATGCATATTGTTAATATATTTAAATATTCGAAAATATTTAAATATACATATGATATATTTAAATATTCGTAAATATGCAAAAGTACACATTGATATATTTTAATATACGTAAATATTTAAAACTACATACGATACAGTTAAATATTCGTAGATATTTTGAAATACATATGATATATTTAAAGTTGGGTCTGAAATATCAACGATAATCACAAAAGCTTATCATGTACAGAATAGGTTTCGCAATATATTCGTGCACAGATATGTGACATAGATTTAATACTGTGAAATATATTTTATCACAACAGTCAAACCATAACAGAGAAGTATATGGTGAGATATATTGAAGTAACTTTGTTTTGTCATCTCGTATTCTAGATATTCAGTTTTGAGTCAATTTAATTGGAGCTTACTTGTTGAGAGTGCTGTTTCTACGTAACCAATACACTCGCAGATTTTTTACTCGAACTATCCCAATAATGTTACATGCCTTTAGGCATATTCGATGCAAAATTAGTTTAGTTAACATTTTTTTTTTCTATTTTAATGTCATTAAAGAAAATGATTTTAGATATCTTCGTTTCACTTTTCCCTTTTACAAGAATCCAATAAAGCCCATTTTTCCCGCAGAGATGTCTATCTAACAATCATCTGTAACTTCTTGATTTGTAGGAGTTCTCTAAATTATTTTGGTAATCTATAGATTGATTTGCCTTACGACAATAGCAAGTAATCATTACTAACCAGTAGATTGGGAATAATCAGGAATACCTCGAGCTAAATTGTTTCCATATTTAGAATCCATAATAATTCGGAATTCCATGTCTAAAATAGTTGAAAGTGTCCCTTGTTAAAGATTGCTTAAAATTAGATTGGGTGATTTTCTCACTTCAAATTAATATACATTGTGGATTCTATTCAATTATGAATGTCATCAGAATTCTAATTAATTGATATAATTCGTGATTAAGCACTCATGTACAGGGAAGAATTATCTTATACGGCATATTTTCTCAGTTTTACTACACCATCAACACCATATATTGCTATCATAGAAGAATGATTAAACGGAGAAATATTTAAATCATCTATTTGCGCTGATAACGTAGTATTGCTTTTGTCATTGATTCTTGTTCAAACATAATAGATAAGAAGATTGTTCAAATGATTATCACAGTATACAGATCCACATTATCCGATTTGCATTTTTTCTTATTATTTAGTAAGAGATATGACTGTAATCTCTATCAGAATAAACACGCACAAGTATATGTACTATTTTGTAATGTCTATACGTTCAAGGACTCTATATATGTCTAAAATTGGCTATAAATTAACTGGATCCTATTTAGAGTAAACATATGTGAATCTTATCAAACATGTCAGGTTATCTAGATTTCTGCATTACTCGTTATTTAAAGATAACTATGTTCATTATCATATGTAGCAAGTATATAATCATCCATTTCTTAGAATGATGTATTTGGACTTTATTTGATCAACATATTAACCTAATGTAGATGTTAGCATTTTAATAAAACAGCTAATATAATTGTTTCTACTGTTGGCACAAATACATTACTGTACATTTCTGGTACTTTATTTTATCGACCCCGTAAGGATGAAAGGCAAAGTTAACTTCGACAAGATTTCCAATTCCCCGCACCCTTCAATATTAACATAATTCAGGACTCGGTGGCTACCAAAAGTATACTGATCATGTCACTTAAACGCAATGGCATTTGATTTTCCTCTCAATGTGTTCTACACAGTTAGAACTCTTACTATATAATATTTGTATGGTTATTTAAACAAAGATTTTTATCTCAACTATATTTTACAATCAAATGATGGAAATAATATGAAAAAAGATAAAAAGAAAATGTCAGTAATGAAAAAGGGGGAAGGGTAAGGAAGGGAATATCTGGTTGTGTAGGAAAGTAAAGTATGGGACTAAAAATACCATATATGAGAAGAAAAATATATAGGGAAAGGGCAAGGACTATAGCGCAAGAAAAAAGGTGAGGTAGAAGGAGAAAGGTTGACAGATCTAAACCTAGGTCGGGTCGATATTATGGATATCGTTTGCCTATGACCCCGATGGACCAACAGAACCTTTGGTAGGGTTCTGAACTGCCCAAGTCCATATCAACTGCCGATGACCATGGAGTTCTGTGTCCTTCGATTGTATATTTATTTTCAAAATATAATTCTCTAAGGAATTGGGCTTGTGACAAAAGTAGAAACAATTATATATATTTATAACGAAGGAATTGTGGTAAGGAAACAGGTGGACCATAACGCACCAGAGTACTCAATACTTAGGGTAGTAGAGTGGATAATAGGAAAATGTATGACCCCGACGGCAGAGCTCAAGCCGTTTCGACAGCTATTTCAGGATTGGATGAGTCCAGAAATAGCTGTCTAAACGGCTTGAGCTCTGCCGTCGGGGTCTTGACTCTTTTCCTATATATATATATATATAGGAAACGGTTCTAGACCTGTAGTAGCTATTTCGCTATTTCTATATTCAATTTCTTGTATACACCCTACCAACGCACTGAGTACCTTACTTCCTGTTTGAATCCGATAGTCATATATATATATATATATATATATATATATATATATATATATATATATATATATATATATATATATATATATATATATGCGTGTGTGTGAGTGTCATACATCAGATGAGTGTGTGTGATTTGGGATTTTCTATTTGGGAATTTCTATTAAAACATCACGTTTCCTGTGTATGATATGTTATGTATTTGGAGAAAAACGCTTTCTAACGCAATATCAATGGGTATCTTTAATTATTCTTTATTTTGCTTAAAAGAAAATGATTTGTATCAATCGCGAATTGTGTAAATTGTAGCAATCAATTAACATATTTGCGGCGTTTGTGTAAGTGTTAATAACGATAATGTTGGTATGATTGTAGCGGCGTTGACGTTGCTTGCATTTTGCAGTTGTTTATTCGTATTGGTTAATTATATATTTATTATGCGAAATGTCTAATTGCTATATATTTGAATTCTTTTGAGACATTTCACTTAAATAAGCAATCGATATTTGAATTCTGTTTACGAAATAACAGAACTTGTGAAATTGCTTTCTTCGATTTTAATTGGAATGCAAATTGAAATGAAAAGCACAGCCAACGAATTGTTGATTACATTGAATTTTTCCTTCATACAACCTTTGGCTAATTTGGACGTTATTAAAGAGAAATCACTCAAAATAGATATATTAGTTAAAATAATATGTGCTGCATCAGCCAGTAGTTATGATGCAAATTATGTTTCACAAGGATTCAATCGTCTAGAAGATGAATTGGATTATCATTAGTTATTAACGTTTTTGTAATAACCAATTTCAACGCCGTTAGTTATGGTAGCTGGACCAGATTCATACTCAGCAATTGCAGCCATTCGCTTCGGAAAGTAGTTGTTTATCAGAATATAAAATTATAAATAAAAGATGAATATAAATATAAATAGTAAGAAGAGACAGGAATGGAAAACATGAGCTAAAACACTTCCGTATGCAGTCAAACATTTCTGAGATTTTCTGCTCGAGTGGTATCTAACGCGATAAAGAGTTTTAGGAAAAGAGTTTAACATTTCATATTTGGGCTGAATATGTGTGTATGCATGCGTGCATGTGTGTGTGTGTGTGTGTGTGTGTGTGTGTGTGTGTGTGTGTGCGCGAACGCATGTGTGTATGTATGCGGGCGTGCGTACTTGAGTGTGTACGTCCTTGTGTGTACGTGCGGGCGTGTAGGTGTCATCGTATGTTTGAAGCATGGACGCTGGACCGTGACAGGCTGGCCGCTGGACCGTGACAATTTGGCCGCTGTCAGATTGTGGATTATTGCGTGAGAGTGGGCGAGTGACTGGCCAACGAAAAGGCATGTACAAGCATGTATATGACTTTCTACATATAGATACACACACAGAGAGTAACATTCGAGAGGGGCGTTGTAGAAAGAAAGTGATAGCGAATATTATCGTTACCTTTATATTTCATTGGGTGGTATGTTTATAAAATAAGCTGCTTAGTTTCGGGTATGACGATATTGTACTTCAATCGCAAACGGTTAAGCTACAATGTGTGAAATTGCTACGTGCGTGGAGGTAGATAGTGAAGGATATAATGGGTGTGGATTAAATGTTAGAAAATATTCAACAACGACGGTACCATCTTCCTAA
>OZ024743.1:31156814-31166814 GCA_964016885.1 Eledone cirrhosa | reverse complement strand
TCACCAGGTCCGAGAATCGAACACACAACCTTCCAATTGCAAGCCCAATGCTCTAGCCACTAAGCCATGGGCTTAATATTTTAAGAGATACTTGAAATACAATTGAAATTTCACTCATACACAACCACACTCGCAAACACAACTTCACACATATTAATGTATATATAATAGATATATATATATGTAAAAGGGTCTGCCTTTGAAGTAACGTTACTCGATACAGTGCGCAGCTCGGATATGTGAGTGTCACTCCAGGTAGAGCCGCTACTTCTCCGAATTGAAAATTCACTGTACCGATACTATGGGCATGTGATAGAATGTCTCAGGACAGAATCACTGGACAGACTTAATGAGCGAGCAAAAGCAACCGGTTAGAGACCCACGGTTAGATCCCGAGCAAGTTTGTTGGATAACATCCATGAGCTTGGCTGGTCATGCTCGGAGATCAGTTGGAGATGGTTGCTCCTGACAGGTTCCGCTGGAAAGAGTGTTTGAGGGTTCTGCCCCAAGATCCTCTCGGGAAGAAGAAGAAGAAGAAGAAGAAGAAGAAGAAGAAGAAGAAGAAGAAGAAGAAGAAGAAGAAGAATATTTATCAAGCAATGTATTTGTTGGTGTCAATTGTTCTTCTCCTGCCCTGACCTTTGATACGTCATCAAAAACTGGCGTTTCCTCACTTCCTTCAGTTCATTCTTATCCCTCATTACACATAAACATACCAATATCACCTTGTCATAAGTAATCCAAATATATTTATACTGAAACATCTCTCGACATATCCATAAACTCATATAAATCCCCTCGATACGTAGAAGAATTGTTTCCACGGAATAATATATATCTAAATATATTCTATACTTAATTCTGTTGCAATTTATTATTAGTATTATTATTAGGACGGTGGATTGGCAGTATCGGTAGAGGGTCGGACGCCATACTTTGCAGCAAAGAGTTACGGCCCTTCATGGTCTGAGTTCAAATCCCACCGAGGTTATCTTTACTTTTCTTCCTTACGGGGTCGATAAAATAAAATACCAGTAATGTACTGGTTAATTGCTGGCCTTGTGTTAAAAGTAGAACCAATTATTATTATCGTCAGATAGTACTGGTTTACTTTATATTAAACACACACACTCATACATATCTCCCTCCCTCCATCTCTAGCTTTCTATATATATATGTGTGTGTGTGTTCGTGCATGCGTGTGGGTGTATGTTCGTGTGTGTGTGCGTATATATATATATATATATATATATATATGTGTGTGTGTGTGTGTGTGTGTGTGTGTGTGTGTATGTGTAAGGTTGAATACTGAATGCTGTTACTCTGGTACTTCGCCTGTTGATCACAAGTCATATATATATGGCTTAGTGGTTAGAGAATTTGATTCGCAATCATGAGGTTGATGCATTATGTCCTTGAGCCGGGCGATTCATTATGTCCTTGAGCAAGACTCGTTATTTCACGTTGCTCCTATTACCTGGCGTTGCGACAAATAGATAGTATTAACAATTGGAAAGACCAATGGAAACGTTGTTTCCTCGGTCTGATTTGACAAACGTCGCTCGCTCCGTTATATATATCTTCTTGGTTGTCCATCGTAAACGATGATGACATCTTCTTTACTTTAGTTCTCGACTGCCATGGGCACGAAGGTGGCTGTGGAGGCCCAACCTTGACTTGCAAGTCCGGGGAGATTGTAGTCAGGGGAAGAGACCGGAGTTGCTTGGGGCAGCTGTTGATGCCTTTCGCCACCTTTCACGGGCATCAGTGACCTCAACCCGTCTCTTTTTTTTCAAAAGAGTCTTTGGCGCGTCTTGTAAGGGCTTGCCACTCCGCCCTGTCCTGAGCAGGAGACTCGAGTTTTTTTGGCGCGATTCCAGTGTTGTTGATACTGGACTTCACGCAGTCTTTGAAACTCGTGAGTGGCCTGCCCCGCTTTCGTTTGCCCGAACAGAGTTCGCCATACATCAGATGTTTCGGAAGACTGCGATCGTCCATCCGGATGACATGTCCCACCCATCGAAGTTGGCTCTTCAGTATCATAGTTCGACACTGGTTGTTCTCAGCCATGTCAAGAACTTCGATGTTGGAGACCTTGACCTACCATTTGATGTCCATGATCGACCGCCGAATGCGCATGTGTAACCGTTCCAGCTGCTTTAGGTGCCTTCTGTACAGAGTCCATGTCTCACATCCGTAGAGCAGGTTCCTGAGAACAACGGCCATGTACACCTTGAGCTTGGTGGACTGCCTGATGTTGTGCTGGTTCGGGACGCGTGCCCTCAGTCTGCCGAGGGCTTGACTGGCCTTGCAGATTCTGGCGTGTATCTCCTTGTCAAGCCTTCCATCGTTGCTGATGACACTGCCGAGGTACTTGAAGTCGTCCACCGTCTTTAGCTGGGTTCCTCCGATGGAGATGGAAGGAGGGAGGGTGACAGAGTTAGGTGCAGCTTGGAACAGGACCTCAGTCTTGCCAAGGTTAATTGTGAGACCGAAGTAGCAGGAGGCATCTGCGAACTTGTTTACGATGAGTTGGAGATCAGACTCCCCGTGGGTCATGAGGACACATTCGTCAGCAAAAAGTGCCTCCAGGACGATACTCTCCACGGTCCTTGTCTTGGGCCTCAGGCGCCGCAGGTCAAACAGGGAGCCGTCCAGTCTGTATCACAGATACTCTCCGTGCTCGAGGTCCCTGACGGTATGATTGAGCACGCAGGTGAAGAAGAGATTGAAGAAGACGAGAGCCAGCACGCATCCTTGCTTGACGCCGTTGGTAATTCCGAACGGCTCCAATGCCTCTCCTCCCGAGCGCACCTGCCCGGTCATGTCGTCATGGAATTGCCGTATCAGGTTCACAAACCCTGTCGGGCATTCAAACTTCGACAGGATCGACAAGAGGGCTTCCCTGTTGACAGTTTCGAATGGCTTCGTCAAGTCTATGAAGACGGCAAAGATGTCCATGTTCTGCTCGACACACTTTTCCTGCACCTGGCGTAAAGAGATCATATCGATCGTGCTGCGGTTTGGGCGGAACCCACATTGGGCCTCAGGCAGGTTGTCCTCCGAGATGTTGGCAATGAGGCGGTTGAGCATGACCCGAGCTTTGCTGAGATGGTCTGGTTGATTGCCTTCGTGACTTCATCCAAGGTGAGGGGGGTGGGTTGAGGCTGTTGACCACGGGCTTCTCTGGGACCTGGTCGAGGCCGGCAGTGTCGACAGTGGAGGGCCTGTTGAGCAGGTTGCTGAAGTGCTCTCTCCACCTCGAGTTGATGTTGCAATTCTTCTACAGCAGGATCGAGCGCTCAGCAGACAGTACAGTAGTGGTGTGCTGACAAGCTGGAGGGGTCCGTAGACGTCCCCGATGGCTCTGAAGAACATCTTGGAGTTCTTTGTGTCAGTTTATCTCTCGACATCTTCGGCCTTCTTTTCCCACCACTTATCCTGCATTCTGCGGAGCGCTGCTTGGGTCTGCTTCTGGAGGTGCTTGAAGCGGTCGCGCTTCGAGGTTGAGGAGCTGTCATTCTGCCACTCAATGAAAGCCCACCGCTTATCGTACAGGAACTGTCTGATACGCTCATCGATTTCATCAAACCAGTCCTGGTGGACTCTCTTCCTCGGCCGGATGGTTGCCTTGGCTGACTCTGTCACCAGCGTCCTGAACTGGTCCCACTGTTGAGTTGGTGGTCCAGTCAGTGGTCCATGAGCAGTCAGCCGGCCGTCCAAGTGTTCCGCGAAAACATCACGATGCTCTGGCTGCTTGAGTCGTGCGACGTCGAAAGATGGCCTACAGACTTTCGGTGTCTTGCGATGCGTCAGGGTGATTGGCAGTGAAAGGATGGTCCTACAAGGCGATGGTCGGTCCAACACTCTGCACCACGCATGACCTTGCTGATTATGACGTCACAGATGTCCCACCTGCGACATATGGCAAAGTCAATCAGATGCAACTGTTTGGATCTGGGGTGTATCCATGTCGTCTTGAACTTGTCTGCCTGGCGGAACAGTGTGCTGGTGATGTTGAGGTCGTTCTCGGCGTAGAAACTCAACAGTATGAGGCCGTTAGAGTTCAGCTTTCCTGTGCCGTGAGGTCCCAGCAGGCATCTCCAGTTGCTGCTGTCAGACCCGACTCTTCATTGAAATCCCCCAGTAGGATGAGTTTATCGCTTGAGGGGACGTTCTTTGCTTCATCGCTACTGATGAGAGTGGGGGCGTACGCGCTGATGATTGTGACATGCTGAGATAGGTTGAGTGGGAGGCGGAGCTTCATAACCACTCACTCACAGGTATTGGGAGGTCTGGTAGCTGCTTGCAGAGTGAAGTCCTGACGGTCAGGACTACCACGTGGATTCTGTCCTCGTCCTCTGCATTGCCCTTCCAGAAGAAGGTGTAGCCTCGTTTCGGTTCTGCTACTGATCCTCCTTTGGCAAGTCTAGTCTCGCTGAGGGCGGCTATGTCGATCCCGTAGAGAGCTATTTCCCTTGCTATCAGAGCAGCTCTTCTCTCTGGCCTGAAGGAGCTTTCCCTATCCACGAGGGTGGTGCACATTCCATGCGCCAAGAGTCGAGTTCTTCTTTCTATTATGTTGGTTTCGACCGCTTGCAAAGGTAAAACCGCCGGCTCGTTTACCAGGGTGTGGCCGCCGTCGCATGCTACAGCTTCTTGGGGCGACAGGTGAGAGCTGAGTGTCAGGTGGGACCCAATGCAGGACGAGCTGCCCTGAAAAGGGCATGACTAGCCCCCCCCCCCCCCCCTACATATGTACATGCCCTCCCTGACACCCAGGCATATACACGTATAAACATACACATACACAGGTTTTGTTTTTTATATATTATTTGTTTAATATATATATATATATACACAGATATATATATATATACACATATATATATATACATACATACATATATATATAAATATATATATATCTATATATCTATATATATATACATATATATATATATACATACATACATATATATATAAATATATCTATATCTATATATCTATATATATATACATATATATATATATATATATATATATATATATATATATATATATATATATATATATATATATATATATACATATATATATATATATATAGTGAGATTGACGAAAAGCGAGAAAGAGATAATGAGTTGAATATTTTAAGTTTTGAAATCTTTTTGTGATAAATATTCTTACGTGTTATCCATTTCTGGGCTTTACATAGAATAGAAGTTTGGATTGTCAGTATCATTATTTTGTCGTAAAATATCTTCCAGCTTATAGTTATGGTCTTTCGTATTCCACCTTAATAATATTTCGTGGTTCTCCTTTCATTTTATCCATATGGTGTCGATAAAACAGCTGTCACTTTACTAATGTGTCTGATCAAATAGTTAACTACCCAGAAATTCTTAGCCTTGTACATATAGACAAATGTACATAGATTCTTCTGTAATGTACCAGCACAAACTGGTTTAAATTCTACCTACTGAAGCATTATCGGCCCATTATATACATCGTTATTTACAAGCAAATTTCAGGCATTTACGTTTCACCTTAAATAAATGTCATAATCGTCATAAATTACCTGTCATTTCACGCTGTTATCGCCAAAATATTAACATGAACGATATTGTAATTAATTGATAAATACTTAAGCAAGTTAAAATTCAATATACACTACACTTACTATGGAAAGAAATTGAATTGCCAACAAGAATGTAATAAATCTAATCGTATTTTATAATCCGTCTAACCACGTTGAATTAGAAGTGAATTTAATATCTTTTTCACTAGCGGGTTCTATCTTTTAAACAGAACATAAACTTCGAGATTGTACCATATTTTATGACTTCACGAATAAACTTTTAAATGTTCTTCGAGAACTAATCTATAGCCGATGTAAGTTTAGAATATTGAATCAACTGATACGCCGAAAAAATAAAAGCAGAATGCTTCTGGTGCTTCAGTAAGAATTAGTATGGAAGAACAATTTTATCTCATTTGATATAAGCCAGCATAAATGAGCGCATACATGCACATGTATCAGTTGTGCATGCGTATGTATACAGGGTGTACTATATCTATAAGAATAAAGGTAAGACTGAATGTAAAAATAGTACAAAAACTTTATGTATATATCGAATTTTCTTAAATGTTTAGCACTATGAGAAACTATTGCCTTTAGTATAGAAACTTTATTGCCCTCTTGGTTACAGTAACTGACATGCTTTATTTGAGACAAGGAATTTCAGAGCGTTTTGTTTTCACGGTAACTCTAATAATCCATTTCATGTATTTCGTGTCTTCGGGGCTTCATTCATTGAATTTGTTACGACCTCACGTGACCTGAAACAGAGGTAAGACGCTCGTTAACAGTCTAGAAGAGGTGTTCTATATGTAACGGGACAAAATCTCAACGTAGATTAAGACCGATAATAGAAACCGATTTGTGCGAAGAGAATTAACTACACAAGCTAAAAGGATAAGACAATTTTATTTTGCATGATAGAAATTAGCGACTCTCGAGAAAGTACATGATTTTATTAACAACATTTATTCTATATATATTTCTATTAAATTTATGAATTAGTAATCATTTCTAATGATCAGGGCTAAATGTGGATATGGCCATGGGAATTAAATCTCAGAGGCCAATGAGATCATATTTCTATGTGAATGACTCAGGCAGTAGTTTGTGCAATAGGTAAAATCCTTAAAATTAATATAATTGTGTTAAATGTTCTGTTAGGGAATATTATATGTAATATACGTTTAGATTCTTGAGAACGATAAAACGATTAATATTCGGAATAGAGAATCTGAGTATCATTAGTGTATGTTTAAAACAAATATATGTATATATAATATATAATACATTATACAGTCTTTTAATTCGTTTGGGGTGACATGTGCTCCAAAATGTACTTTCTACTTCTATATCTGGTAACAATGCATCAAACAATAATCTGTTTTAAGGAGTTACGTATAAAAGAGAAAAAAGCCCAGGACTAAAATTTGCGTTATTGAAATTTTCCATCACAATTGAATTCCAAATGGCACTGACTGCTTTCATCTTAGCAGAACAGAGAATTAGGTATATTTAAATTAATGTATCGTAAGAATTGTCACTGCCTTTACTTTTTTCTTCCGTCTTTCTCAATCCTTCCCAGATTATCTAAATAATTGTTTCTACTTTAGGCACAAGGCCAGCAAATACCCAGTGCATTACTGGTACTTTATTTTATCGACTCCGTAAGGATGAAAGGCAAAGTCAACCTCGGTGGGATTTGAACTGAGATTATCTAAATAATAAAGGATATTAATTTAAGAGAATGTTACATTAATAATAATATATAAGTTCATGTTTGACAGTATAGTGTGCCAAATTTCTATTATTTCTTTGGTAATGACGCACAAGTAAGCGGTTTCTAATATTCATTGATGATGAGCACGAAGACATATATCATGAAATATATATCTTAAAAATGCAACTCTTTCAGCCACGAAACTATTATGATGAAATAGAGATTTGAAGATATCTAAATCGAAACAATTTTCCTATTCGTTTGGATCTTGCAAAAAACATTGATAGCCATGTAAATGAATATTGTAATGAAATACAAATTGGTCTAGTAATTTATCCGAGCATCGAGGACTATAGTGTGTTACATATTCATAAATATGTTCTCTGATATGCTACAAGATGCATAATATCTACGTCTTAACGGAACAGAAGTAATATATATATATATATATATATATATATATATATGGGTAAGTAAGACCCCGACGGCTGAGCTCAAGCCGTTTCGACGGCTAATTCTGTATAGAATTAGCCGTCGAAACGGCTTGAGCTCAGCCGTCGGGGTCTTACTTACTCCTATTACCCACTCTACTACCCTAAGTATTGAGATTGAGTACTTTGGTGCGTATGGTCCACCCGGTTCTTTACCACTTTTCCCTCGCTATATATATATATATATATATATATATATATATATATATATATATATATATATATATATATATATGTAAGTATGTATGTATACGTACATACATATATGTATACAGACGTACAGTAGCATGCATATATATATATATATATATATATATATATACATATATATACACATATGCATACAGGTACACATACATATATGCACGCATCAGTTTAGCCGGCGTTTATTATAACGCCGGCCGCTTTGTTCGTTTGTTTGTCAACAAAGCGAACAGCCTGAATTTATGCCATACGGTGTTAAGGCAACCACGTCACCTTTTTGTTCAACACTGACACAGGAACGATGTACTAGTTTCAAGCTTGTTAGCTATCATCAGCACCGTTTACCCATCTGCCAGATAGTTGAACGTTCGAACGTTCAACTATCTGGCAGATGGGTAAACGGTGCTGATGATAGCTAACAAGCTTGAAACTAGTACATCGTTCCTGTGTCAGTGTTGAACAAAAAGGTGACGTGGTTGCCTTAACACCGTATGGCATAAATTCAGGCTGTTCGCTTTGTTGACAAACAAACGAACAAAGCGGCCGGCGTTATAATAAACGCCGGCTAAACTGATGCGTGCATATATGTATGTGTACCTGTATGCATATGTGTATATATATGTATATATATATATATATATATATATATATGCATGCTACTGTACGTCTGTATACATATATGTATGTACGTATACATACATACTTACATTTAAGTAAGTGCCATACTAAGAGTGAGAAATGAAATTTCGTTTTCATTTTTTTCAACTTATCGTTTTCGGTATGCCTGACCGATTTAACTCACTCAATATGCAAATTAGGCTGCTCAGCCGTTAATTTTCATAAGGAAAGTATATACTTTCGAACGTTCAACTATCTGGCAGATGGGTAAACGGTGCTGATGATAGCTAACAAGCTTGAAACTAGTACATCGTTCCTGTGTCAGTGTTGAACAAAAAGGTGACGTGGTTGCCTTAACACCGTATGGCATAAATTCAGGCTGTTCGCTTTGTTGACAAACAAACGAACAAAGCGGCCGGCGTTATAATAAACGCCGGCTAAACTGATGCGTGCATATATGTATGTGTACCTGTATGCATATGTGTATATATATGTATATATATATATATATATATATATATATGCATGCTACTGTACGTCTGTATACATATATGTATGTACGTATACATACATACTTACATTTAAGTAAGTGCCATACTAAGAGTGAGAAATGAAATTTCGTTTTCATTTTTTTCAACTTATATATATATATATATATATATATATATATATATATATATATATATATAAAAGTAGTAAACCAACAGTTTGTTCACCATACTGAGAACAATTGTTTCGCGTTCATACGGTTGTTCTTCCAGTTCCGTATAACCATTACCAATCGTAGCTGAAGATCCGCATGAGGTGAAACGATTTTCTCGGTATGGTGAACTAACTGTTGTGTTACTACTTCTACCACACTTGTCCCATGGACTGAGTGCTCTTCCACTACGAATCTTACCTACCAGTAGTGTTTACCTCTCTCTCTCTCTCTATCTATCTCTCTCTCTCTCTCTCACTCTCTCTCTCTCTCTCTATATATATATATATATATATATATATATATATTATATATATATACATATATATAAGAAATGTATTCACAGAAATCATTTTACATACTATACTATGGCTTATTTACTATTAAACGTATTCACACGTGTAATGATTATAACAATATACCAATGATTAACAATGTTTGGTTAGAATTTGTAATGTTTACTAGTATATCAGCCAGGTATTCGGCATAATTTATTGTAGTATGCTTCCCTCACAAAAAAAAAATTAATAAATTAATAAATTAATGACCACAGGTTGTTTGATATCACCAAACATGTGCATGCATGATAGAGCGCAGATCGTCCCCTGTTTTTTCCCAATAAACCACTCAATTATATAGGCTATATTTTATTAAACCTAAATATTCTACCTAATCTATTTCATATC
>OZ024743.1:31071814-31151814 GCA_964016885.1 Eledone cirrhosa | reverse complement strand
GTTATTGCTGGCCTTGTGCTAAAAGTAGAAACTATTATTATTATTATTATTATTAGTAGTAGTAGTAGTAGTAGTAGTAGTAGTAGTAGTAGTAGTACAGTTGCATTTATCTTGCTTTATGTTCATACGAGTTATCAGCAAGTCACAACCAGTGACCTCAAGAGACAACAAGGTCCGCCATGTTCAAGAAAGATCATACATACACACACATGCAGTTTTAGGTGTTTAGACTTGTGATGCACTTATATTGACAGAATCTTCCTTAGTATATGGGCAGTTCCCATTACTACTATCTTTTGTATTTCTCCCATACGCGGGTTTCCTGGAATTTGTGATAAGTAATCATTAGACCCCTTAGGGATTATTCCTAGAGCACCCACAACCACTGGCATTGTTTTAATTCTCAATTTCCATATTTTTCCAATTTCTATCTCCAGGTCCTTATACTTGCTCAATTTTTCAAATGTTTTTATAGATACATTCTTGTCTATTGGAAAGGACATCATCAATTACCAGGTATACCCTCGTTTTAAAGTCCTTCAGTATTATATCAGGTCAATTTGCATCTATTTTTCGGTCTGTGTGGATGCTAAAGTTCCACAAGATTGAGATGTGATCTTTTTCAAATATGGGATGTAGTTGATGCTCCCACCAATTCTTTTAATGGGGCAGGTCAAAACGCTTACACATTATCCAATGTATGTATTGTGCAGCTCTGTCATGCCTGTTTAGGTATTGAGTCAGAGTTATAGGACCGCACATTGAAATTATATGATCAACGGTCTCTGGTTGTTTTTTACATACACGACATAATGGGTTGCATCCCTTTTTTATTATGTTGGCTTGGTAATTTTCTGTTGGCAGACACTGATCCTGTGCTGATATAATCAGTCCTTCAGTCTCCGATTTCAATCCAGAGGATGGGTTTAAGTTTTGTCAACATCACGATTATTAGCTCTTTCTGAGTATTTTCCATACAGATGCTTTTCTTGCCATTTCTTAGCTAGTTACTGTAGCAGTTCTTTCTTTGCAGTTACTTTTACCTGCTTTGCCTGTTCTGTGTTTTCCATTTCAGCAGTAAATGGGACTTCTGAAATTTGTAGTCCATTACTGTATCTTTGTGCATCTTTTGTAATGGAATATGATCCTTTGATGCTTTCGTGTTTCAAAACGAGTTTGATCATCCAATCATGTGATTCGCTTAGATATGTACATAATCCAATTGTTCAGTTCTCAACACAATATCTAACTGGATTAACCTACATCCTCCTTCTTTCCTAGGGTGATATATTCCATCTGTATCTGCCTTAGGGTGATGCATTCTGTGCATGGTTAAGAATTTCTCAATTTTGTATTGAGCCTACGGATCTCTGTGCTTAACCAATTGATGATATTGTAACTGTAGGTTACTACTGGTATGGCAAGCATGTTTATGGCATCGATCCTATTCCTTGCATTCAATCCCGTTCTTAAGATTGCTCTTACTCTGAGGTAACATTCCTTCTTTATCCTTTCCCTCATTGTCGAGTGCTTGATTCAGTTTCTTCACAAACGCCAAGATATTTGTAAGTTTCCTCTTTATCAAGTTCTCTTATCACATTCCTCCGATCAAGATTAATGTCTGAACTGTTCAGGAGCTTTCCTCTGGTGAACGTTGCTTTGGCGCATTTACCTAGTCCAAACTCCATTTTAATGTCATCACTGAACTGCTCCACAGTGAACAATAGCCCTTGCAATTGTTCATAATTTATTTGCAAATAGTTTCAGGTCATCCATGTAGAATAAGTGATTCATGGTTTTGTCATAGACTTTATATCCATGTTTTGTTTCATTGAGCATTTTACTTAATGGTATATGTGCGATGCAGAATAAAAGCGGTGATAAAGAGTCACTCTGAAAAATTCCACAATTAATATTAACTTCTCCAGCTTCCAGTGATTTGTTTTGACTATTCAAAAGGAGTGTCGTTTTCCATGTCTTCATACTGAATGACAGGAACCTCCTGATAACGGGAGAGATTTTGACAATCTCTAAACATTTTTTCAATCCAACTGTGTGGCAAACTATCGAATGCTTTTTTATAATCTATCCAAGCAATTGATAGATTTTGTGTCTATTATGATAATCTTCCAGTATCATTTTGTTAACCAAAAGATGATCCTTACAGCCATATGAGCCCCTTTTACACCCTTTCTGCTCATTGGGAAATAGATCATTTGTTATCAGGTGGTCATATATATATTCAGTTAGGACTGATGTTAAAATTTTATACATTGTGGTCAAGCAAGTTATCGGTCTGTAATTTTGGGGATTTTTTGTCTCATCATTCTTCGGAAGGAAGAATGTAATGCCGTTAACTAAACATGATAGTATCTTTTCTGGCTCCTTAACTATTTCATTGTAAAGTTGGTCTAACAGCTTATGAGACTCTGTGAAGGCATTTATCCAAACATTTGGTATTTTGTCTTTAACTAGGGATTTCCATTTGCTGGTTTTTCTAAGAGCCAAAAGCAACTGTTCAAATGTTATATTTTCCCATATTTGTACCTTAAGGTGAGCTGTATCTTTCATTTGTCTGTTTATCCATGGTGCATGTATATTATGAAATTTTTCTTCGGCCCAGATCTTTTCCCAGAATTCTTGCAACCTCTCCTTGGGTGGGATTGATTTAGCAGTTATTGTTGACTTGCCAATTTTTCTGTAGAAGTTTATTTGGTTGTTTTTTAACATATTATTTTCTTATAGAATCTAGCTCGTTTTTCAAAGCGCCTTATACGAGCAGCTTTGGCCGACACTTTTTGCTTGATTATTTCTATCAGCATGTCTATGTCACTTGTAGATTTTATACTGTATTTTCTTTTCAATTTTCTAAGTTTAGTTTGTTTAACATGTCCACCTACTTTGTAGTGTGGCAAAATTTCTATGTCAGATTGGAGAAGGTTTATTTGGCGATTGATGTTCTCTTGCCAAGTAGATTTCTTGTGGGAATTCCTTTGTTTTTTCATTTTCACTCCACATAAGTGAGTGGCGACTTTAGCCTATGCATAATAGAGATGATTTAAATCAGTAATGTTTAGTTTGTTTGTGATGATAATGTTTTTTAGAATTATGTTAGTCTTGTGTATTATATTTTGGTTCTGTTTGGAGTTCTGTATCTTAGGGAGAGTGTCTCGTACCCCCATGTCAGATTCTTTCATTTTCATCCATTCGATCATAATTTCATCCTTCAAGTTGGCAAGTTCATTCTCATTCATTTCTTTATCATTTACGATCTCATTGTTTTCATCTTGAGTTTCATCTTTAGCATGCACTCCCTCCACTTTTTCGATCCTTTCTTTAATTTGTTCTGTTGTCAGTGATTCCGCCCCAACCCTGGGATTCGAAGTGTAACAATATACCCCGTTTTCACTGACACATGTTTCATTTTCCCTTCGCTGACTTTGTGCTAATACCATCTGATCAATTTATATATCAGTTAGTAACTTTTTTTTAACAATATTTCTTCGTATATTGGCTAGCTTGTTACTGTCAATATAGCCTCTGTTTTCGGGATGTTTCTTTTCCAGTTGATATATGTCTGTTCAGTATTCGATCTATTTGATGGGTCGTACATGGCAGTGTAGAAATCCTCAAGGAATTCTTTACTGTCTTCCCTTGACCATTTTTCTCTCTTTTTCTTTGGATTTCTTGGTGGTGAGCATGGAATGCCAACAGTTGGAGTATTCCGGTTATGGGAGGTCTCCAGGTCCGAAGTGATGGGAAGGTTTGAACCATTAGCTGATTTTTCGACCCAGTCGGATTCCTCTGTGGGGCACGCGGCCCTTTTTGACCCGGGTGACGGTCGATTCGGTATGAGATTTTATCATTTGACATTTACTTTAATTTGTCGCGTTTTATCCTTAACCGCCAAGGGGTAATCATTTCGTGTTACCACTTCTAGGACGAGTGTCAACCAAGACTAGAAGGGTCGTCCTTCCCTAGAGACACGGCTATTCCCCGCCGGCGGCCATCCCGGTATTTCTTGGTCACGGCGTTTTCTTTTATGTTGTTTTTTTAAAATTGTTATTATCATGAGTGGTTCCTTAATGTGAATGAAATTATTATTAATAATATAATATACTTTTTGTTGAAGTTGCCTGTTATTGTTGTTGGCTATGTCGGTGGTGGTGGTTGGACTTTTCCTATTGTTGGTGGGGGGATGAGGAGCCAGCAGTGCCATTGTCGTTGACGTTTGACCGGGTATAAGTCAGTCTATTTATATATTTTGCTAGCCTCTCCCTCGTCTAGTGATACCACCACCTTCCCCCTTCTTAAGTTAACAGAAGGTAGTGGGGGAATAGTGGTGTTAGCAATGAAGGTGTGGTGGCGGCGATGATGGGATAGTGGTAGCAAAGATGGAGTGGTGGCGGCGGTGAGTATAGTGAAGTGTTGTCGTTACTGAGTTTTGTTGAATAGACTGTAGTAGTATGCGTTTGTTTGATCTGTTTATCTATGCAGGTTGTCACGTATGTTTAATATATGTGTTTAATATTTGAATTAAACATTTTGAGAAAATTTGAGATACAATAATAGTAATTATTATTATTATGCTGGGAATGGTGGTGGTGAAATTGCCGTTATCTGGCTGTTGTACACAGAGAGGTTATGGGATAGGTGGTGTATCTATTTTTTGGTGTAGGTGAAATTGTTGTTATTTGGCTGTTCTATATAGTTTAGACAGAGGGGGTTTTCTTCCATTTATAACCATTTTCTTTTTTGAATATTAAATGTATAAGACAAAATTGAAATTTTGAGCAATATAAAAGGATATTATGGAATTAAATTTCCAGAGAGCTAAGCCTGGCGCTTTATGTCCCATTTGTACTACGAATTGTTATATCACAATTGTTTTAAATATGTTAATGTATGTATTGTGAAGCTCTGTCATGCCTGTTTAGGTATTCGGTTGGAGCTATAGGACTGCACATTGAAATTACATGGTCAATGGTCTCTGGTTGTTTTTTGCATACACGGCATAATGGGCGGCATCCAATTTTTATTATGTTGGCTTGGTAATTTTTTTGTTGAAAGACACTGATCTTGTGCTGATATAATCAGTCCTTCAGTCTCCGATTTCAGTCCAGAGGATGCCCACCACTGATGGGTTAAAGTGTCGTCAACATCAGGATTGTTAGCTCGCTCTGGGTATTTTCCATACAGAGGCTATTCTTGCCATTTCTTAGCCAGTTTCTGTAGCAGTTCTTTCTTTGCAGTTACTTTTACCTGCTTTGCTTTTTCTTTGTTTTCCATTTCAGCAGTAAATGGGACTTCTGAAATGTGTAGTCCATTACTGTATCTTTGTGCATCTTTTGTAATGGAATACGATCTTTTGATGCTCTCGTGTTTCAAAACGAGTTTGATCATCCAATCATGTGATTCGCTTAGATATGTACATAATCCAATTGTTGCAGTTTTCAACGCAATGTCTAACTGGACTAACCCACGTCTTCCTTCTTTCCTAGGGAGATATATTCTATCTATATCTGCCTTAGGGTGATGCATTCTGTGCATGGTTAAGAATTTTCGAAATTTTGTATCGAGCCTACGGATCTCTGTGCTTGACCAGTTGATGACATTGTAACTGTAGGTTACTACTGGTATGGCAAACGTGTTTATGGCATCGATCCTATTCCTTGCATTCAATTCCGTTCTTAAGATTGCTCTTACTCTGCGGTAACATTCCTTCCTTATCCTTTCCTTCATTGTCGAGTGCTTGATTCCGTCTCCTTCACAAACACCTAGATATTTGGAAGTTTTTTCTTGATCAAGTTCTCTTATCACGTTCCCCCGATCAAGATTAATGTCCGAACTCTTCAGCAGCTTTCCTCTGGTGAACGTTGCTTTGGCGCATTTATCTAGTCCAAACTCCATTTTAATGTCATCACTGAACTGCTCCACAGTGGATAATAGCCCTTGCAATTGTTCATCATTTTTTGCAAATAGTTTCAGTTCATCCATGTAGAACAAGTGATTAATGGTTTTGTCATAGACTTTATATCCATGTTTTGTTTTATTGAGCATTTTACTTAATGGTATAAGTGCGATGCAGAATAAAAGCGGTGATAAAGAGTCAACCTGAAAAATTCCACAATTAATATTAACTTCTCCAGCTTCCAGTGATTTTGTTTCACAATTCAAAAGGAGTGTCGTTTTCCATGTCTTCATTATTATTATTATTATTGTTATTGTTATTCCTTGAATCTCAGTCATTGATGTTGGTTAACTGGAAAGTCCGTTGGATTGAATATCAAGCCACTACCTGCAGCCTCAGATATTCAGGACGTATCGGAGGGTTCTTGCCGTTCCAAGCAAGCATGCCTTTTGAAGCGTTCCAAAAAGCGTGAAGGGGCCGATTTTCTTTAACCATCCCTGGAAACCTTTGGAGATAGTCCCCAGTGCGCCTATGACAATCGGGATCACTTTGACTTCATGGCAGTTCCAAATCCTTTTCACCTCCCACTTTAGGTCCTGGTATCGGTTAATTTTCTCCCTCTCCTTCTCTTGCACTCTCGTGTCGAACGGGCAGGCCACATCCACAATCAGGCACGATCTTTTTTCTTTGTCCACAACCACCAGGTCAGGTCTATTGTGTTCCAGTTTTTTGTCCGTCTGTATCCTAAAATCCCACAGCACCTTCACCTGACTGTTCTCCATCACCGCCTCTGGCCTATGCTCATACCATTTCTCAGAATGTGGTAGATTGTTTACTTTGCACAGGTGCCAGTGGATCACCCTGCCCATCACATCGTGTCTCCAGCCCTTATAATTCAGTTTTCTCAAAGAAGGTACTATGAAGGGATTTTCCCTTAAGGCTGCTCTTCCTCCTTGATGTTATTTCCTCCTTGGATATCCCCTGGCCTACTGTCCCCTCCTTCAGTACAGCTCTGAGCATTGGCTCCTTACTATAGGTCACGTATTTGTATAGGTTGTTTTTCTCCATCTGAACACAGTCCTCTATGCTGATAAGACCTCTTCCACCCTCAGATCTCCTTAGGTAGAGTCTATCGACATCACTCCTCTTGTGGAACATGTTGTAGATAGCCAATAGCTTCCTAGTCTTCCTATCCATTTCTTTTTGTTCAGCAACATTCCATCTCAGAATTCCCGCACTGTACCTAATAATAGACACAGCTCGGGAATTTACTGCGCTTATGGCATTTCTGCTGTTCAGATGTGACTTCAATACGCTCCTTACTCTCCGAATGTATTCAGTTCTTAACAATTCCTTCATTTTTTTGTTCTTTATGCCATCAGCCTCCAGAACGCCCAAATACTTGTATCCTTCCTCAGAGTCAATTTCCTTTATCATCTCACCTGTTGGTATCTGGATCCCGTTACTTCTGCTCAACCTACCCCTCCTCATCACAATGACTCCACATTTACCAATACCAAACTGCATACATATATCACTGCTGAAAATACGGACAGTGTCAACAAGCACATCCAACTCCTTCTCACTTTTCCCGAAGAGCTTAAGATCGTCCATGAAGAGGAGGTGATTGATGGTAAGCTCTCCCCTTCCCAACTTGTATCCTGCTCTCACTTTTCGCAGCATAATGGTCAAGGGCATCAGGGCAAGGACAAACAACAGAGGGGACAGGCTATCTCCCTGGAAGATACCTCTCTTGATCTTCACGCTTCCCAAGGATACTCCAGTTGATGTCAACTCTGTCTCCCAGGACCCCATACTCCTGCCCAGCAACTGTCTGATGTTATCTGCCACCCTGAAGATCTCCAGGCTTTTGGTGATCCAGGAATGAGGCACCATGTCAAATGCCTTTCTGTAGTGTATCCATCCCATGGCAAGATCAGTGTGTCTCCTCCTGCAATTCCCCATTACCATCTTATCAATAAGCAACTGGTCCTTTGTACCACGTGACTTCTTTCGGCATCCTTTCTGTTCGTCCGGTAACAAGTTGTTTGTGTGGAGGTGATGGTAGATTTCCTCAGACACAATGCTCGTCAACAGTTTCCACATTACGGGCAGACATGTGATAGGTCTATAGTTGGTAACATCATTACCCTTGCTTCGGTCTTTCATTATCAGAACTGTGGTACCTTTTGTCAACCACTCTGGCACCTCACCCGACACCAAGCAGTCATTGAACATGGCCGTCAGCTTCGGGTGGAGGGATGTTAAATGTTTAATCCAATACCCCTGCACACCATCTGGGCCTGGTGATTTCCAGTTGGTTAGTTTTTTGGCTTGCCCCTTAAGAGTTTCAACTGTGATACTCAAATCAGTCTGTTGTTGTGCCTGCTCACCGATCTCCCTCTGTACTGTCTCAATCCACCCTGCCTGGGCATTGTGTCTAACATCCTGCTCCCATATTCCTCTCCAGAATGTTTTAGCTTGTTCCGCCCCAGGGATCAAGTCGTTGCCTCTTTCTTTCCCCTCAAGCTGTCCAAACAGCATCTTCTGGTTGTTGTCGAACATGCGGTTCTGTTTATACTGACTGACTCTGTTCTCGTATCGCCTGATTTTGGCACTCTTTGCTACAATGCGTTGCTTCAATTCCTCTATGATAATATTTAGCTTTTTACTCCTAGTTTTGTATTTTATTTCCAGTCTATTTTTAGTGCCTATGTTTTTTAGTGTCCCATTCAGTAGTGACTCAAGCTTTCCTATGTCATTTCTCATTTCCCCGATTTGCCCACTCAGTCGCTTCTTCCACCACGGCTCTGCTCTTTCTTGTCTGTTGTTTCCTCTCGCTTTTATACCAAGTAGTTTCCTCACCGTATTTGCTGTTGCTTTGAGGATATTGTTGCACTGGTGAAGACTCCTCGCCTCAAGGTATGGGATGACTTTGTTTACCTTAGCTGTTGTTTCTTTGAACTTTTTCCTGTCTACAAATCTTAGGTTCATAGGTCTCCCACTATCATTGTTCAACTCATCTACCACTAAATTTAGGATGTCAACCGAATCTTGTCCTAGCCCGTCAGCATTCATCTCCTCAGTGGCCGTATCTCTGTTCCAGGTATTATTTATCTCAGTATTCAGATCATTGTCTGCTTCGGGTGGTTCCTCCGTTCTCAGGACCTCCTCACCTTCATTTCCCGCCGGCTCGCTTGTCTGGCATACTACACCCGCCATCTCCAAGCCATTCTCTCTGCTCAGTTCCTCCAGTTCCAGCTCGCTTATCCACCCATTAGCTCTTATTACCCGAGCCTGCCCGGCCAATTTTTGTTCATCTAATTTAAATAAACCAATCTCGTTCCAGATGTTATGCATCCGTCTCCTGTAGCCCCTCTCCTTGGGGTTACTTTTCAGGTAGCATTGCATAACAGTTCTATTCAATTCTTTCGTCCAGTTGGTTCTGGCCCCTTTCCTTCTTCTTCTTCCTCCAACATCAGCAGTATTTGGTTGACAGTCAGGTTCCTGCTGCTGAGCCAGGGGGCACCTGTTGGGTGAGAGTCTGTCACATGACGTTCTAGTCTCCATTTCACCGTTATTCGAACTGTTTATGTTCGATATTTAAACACTCTTATCGAGGATTGGCGAACGTATGTTTGCATAGCCATCTGTGGATCCGCCATCCCACTTGGCCCTTGTGTGGCATTATCACCACGCTGTATACGGACACACATAAACAAACAAACACACGGGCAGAAAGGGCCCCAAAAATGAATAAGCATAAATTTCATTGTAATGTAGTGTTCGAATGTCTGACTTAGTTTTTGTTTTTTAAGTTTTACTTTTTCCCCCCTCTTCTCTGTCCGTCCGCCTGCTTCTCTCTTCATTCTTATTTTCTTTACGTTTTTGGGGTTTCTTTTTTTGTTTTTGTTTTTCTCTGTTCGTTTTTCTCGTTTTTTTTTTTTTTTTTTTTTTTGCTGTTGTTGCTGTGTTGCTTTGGTTTTGTTGTTTGTTTTTTCTTTTTTCTTTTGAGTCTATCTATATATTTTGATGCCTTCCTCTTTGTTAGTAGTAGGAATTCTATAATGTGGAAGTGGCAGCCAGCAGAGACTGGCGGCGTTGGCGATACTGAGACAGTGGTGGTGGTGATGTCGATACCGAGGCAGTGGTGGCGGTGATGCGACCGTATTACTGTAGTGATGGTGCTGTAGCGGTCGCAGCAGCAGTGAAGGAATCAAGGGGTGGTGGCGGCGGTGATGGGATAGTGGTGGTAATGATGGCCGTAGTGAGCGGTGGCGGTGAAGGTGAAAATGCTGTTGTGTTTAGTGTACACAGATGATGGGGTGGGTGGTGTATCTAGTTTCTGGTGTTGGTGAGTTTAGCTGTCCTATATAGTGTAGCCAGAGGAGAGGAGGGGGGGGGGTTCTTCTTCTTCCATTTATAGCCATTTTATTTTTTTTGGATATACAGTGTACAATACAAAGTTGAATATTTGAATATTTGAGCCGTATTACTGTAGTGATGGTGCTGTAGCGGTGGCAGCAGCAGTGAAGGAGTCAAGGGGTGGTGGCGGCGGTGATGGGATAGTGGTGGTAATGATGGCCGTAGTGAGCGGTGGCGGTGAAGGTGAAAATGCTGTTGTGTTTAGTGTACACAGATGATGGGGTGGGTGGTGTATCTAGTTTCTGGTGTTGGTGAGTTTAGCTGTCCTATATAGTGTAGCCAGAGGAGAGGAGGGGGGGTTCTTCTTCTTCCATTTATAGCCATTTTTTTTTTTTTTGGATATACAGTGTACAATACAAAGTTGAATATTTGAATATTTGAGCCTTATAACAATATATTTTGGGTCCGAATTTTTGGGGGCTCAAGCCGGGTGCTTTACGTAGCATTTGTACTAAGAGTTGTTATTTCACAAATGATTTAAATATGTTAAAAATTCAAAACTTACGGGAGCGATTTCATGACCTTCCACCACCTCGTGCGTCTTCTTCCCTTATTATTATTATTATTATTATTATTATTATTATTATTATTATTATTATTATTATTATTATTATTATTATTGTTGTTATTATTATTCCTTGAATCTCAGTCATTGATGTTCGTTAACCGGAAAGTCCGTTGGAATGAATATCAAGCCACTACCTGCAGCCTCAGATATTCAGGACGTATCGGAGGGTTCTTGCTGTTCCCAGCAAGCATGCCTTTTGAAGCGTTCCAAAGACGTGAAGGGGCCGATTTTCTTTAACCATCCCTGGAATCTTTTGGAGATAGTCCCCAGTGCACCTATGACAATCGGGATTACTTTGAATTCATGGCAGTTCCAGATCCTTTTTACCTCCCACTTTAAGTCCTGGTATCGGTTAATTTTCTCCCTCTCCTTCTCTTGCACTCTCGTGTCGAATGGGCAGGCCACATCCACAATCAGACACGATATTTTTTCTTTGTCCACAACAACCAGGTCACGTCTATTGTGTTCCAGTTTCTTGTCCCTCTGTATCCTAAAATCCCACAGCACTTTCACCTGATCGTTCTCCATCACCGCCTCTGGCTTATGCTCATACCAGTTCTCAGAATGTGGTAAATTGTTTACTTTGCACAGGTGCCAGTGGATCACCCTGCCCATCACATCATGTCTCCAGCCCTTATAGTGGGTCTGGGCTAGGTGTTTACACTCGGATACAATGTGAGCCACAGTCTCCTCTCTCTCTCCACAGATCCTGCACAGTGTGCTAGCCTCCTCATTGTGAATATGGTGTTTCAACCACTTCGTTTTGAGGGCCTGCTCCTGCGCAGCCATTAACATTCCTTCTGTAGCCTTTTTAAGGTCTCCTCTTCTCAACCAGTTCCATGTCTGTGGATCTCTAAATTCAGTTTTCTCAAAGAAGGTACTATGAAGGTATTTTTCCTGAAGGCTGCTCTTTCTCCTTGATGTTATTTCCTCCTTGGACATCCCCTGGCCTATTGTCCCCTCCTTCAGTACAGTTCTGAGCATGGGCTCCTTACTATCAGTCACGTATTTGTGTAGGTTGTTTTATCCATCTGAACACAGTCCTCTATGCTGATAAGACCTCTTCCACCCTCAGATCTCCTTAGGTAGAGTCTATCGACATCACCACTCTTGTGGAACATGTTGTAGATAGTCAATAGCTTCCTTGTCTTCCTATCCATTTCTTTTTGTTCAGCAACATTCCATCTCAGAATTCCCGCACTGTACCTAATAAGAGACACAGCTCGGGAATTTACTGCGCTTATGGCATTTCTGCTGTTCAGATGTGACTTCAATACGCTCCTTACTCTCCGAATGTATTCATTTCTAAACAATTCCTTCATTTTTTTTGTTCTTTATGCCATCAGCCTCCAGAACGCCCAAATACTTGTATCCTTCCTCAGAGTCAATTTCGTTTATCATCTCACCTGTTGGTATCTGGATTCCGTTACTTCTGCTCAACCTACCTCTCCTCATCACAATGACTCCACACTTACTAATACCAAACTGCTTACATATATCACTGCTGAAAATACGGACAGTGTCAACAAGCACATCCAACTCCTTCTCTCTCTTCCCGAAGAGCTTAAGATCGTCCATGAAGAGGAGGTGATTGATGGTAAGCCCTCCCTTTCCCAACCCGTATCCTGCTCTCACTTTTCGCAGTACACTGGTCAGGGGCATCAGGGCAAGGACAAACAACAGAGGGGACAGGCTATCTCCCTGGAAGATACCTCTCTTGATCTTCACGCTTCCCAAGGATACTCCAGTTGATGTCAACTCTGTCTCCCAGGACCCCATACTCCTGCCCAGCAACTGTCTGATGTTATCTGCCACCCTGAAGATCTCCAGGCTTTTGGTGATCCAGGAATGAGGCACCATGTCAAATGCCTTTCTGTAGTGTATCCATCCCATGGCAAGATCAGTGTGTCTCCTCCTGCAATTCCCCATTACCATCTTATCAATAAGCAACTGGTCCTTTGTACCACGTGACTTCTTTCGGCATCCTTTCTGTTCGTCCGGTAACAAGTTGTTTGTGTGGAGGTGATGGTAGATTTCCTCAGACACAATGCTCGTCAACAGTTTCCACATTACGGGCAGACATGTGATAGGTCTATAGTTGGTAACATCATTACCCTTGCTTCGGTCTTTCATTATCAGAACTGTGGTACCTTTTGTCAACCACTCTGGCACCTCACCCGACACCAAGCAGTCATTGAACATGGCCGTCAGCTTCGGGTGGAGGGATGTTAAATGTTTAATCCAATACCCCTGCACACCATCTGGGCCTGGTGATTTCCAGTTGGTTAGTTTTTTGGCTTGCCCCTTAAGAGTTTCAACTGTGATACTCAAATCAGTCTGTTGTTGTGCCTGCTCACCGATCTCCCTCTGTACTGTCTCAATCCACCCTGCCTGGGCATTGTGTCTAACATCCTGCTCCCATATTCCTCTCCAGAATGTTTTAGCTTGTTCCGCCCCAGGGATCAAGTCGTTGCCTCTTTCTTTCCCCTCAAGCTGTCCAAACAGCATCTTCTGGTTGTTGTCGAACATGCGGTTCTGTTTATACTGACTGACTCTGTTCTCGTATCGCCTGATTTTGGCACTCTTTGCTACAATGCGTTGCTTCAATTCCTCTATGATAATATTTAGCTTTTTACTCCTAGTTTTGTATTTTATTTCCAGTCTATTTTTAGTGCCTATGTTTTTTAGTGTCCCATTCAGTAGTGACTCAAGCTTTCCTATGTCATTTCTCATTTCCCCGATTTGCCCACTCAGTCGCTTCTTCCACCACGGCTCTGCTCTTTCTTGTCTGTTGTTTCCTCTCGCTTTTATACCAAGTAGTTTCCTCACCGTATTTGCTGTTGCTTTGAGGATATTGTTGCACTGGTGAAGACTCCTCGCCTCAAGGTATGGGATGACTTTGTTTACCTTAGCTGTTGTTTCTTTGAACTTTTTCCTGTCTACAAATCTTAGGTTCATAGGTCTCCCACTATCATTGTTCAACTCATCTACCACTAAATTTAGGATGTCAACCGAATCTTGTCCTAGCCCGTCAGCATTCATCTCCTCAGTGGCCGTATCTCTGTTCCAGGTATTATTTATCTCAGTATTCAGATCATTGTCTGCTTCGGGTGGTTCCTCCGTTCTCAGGACCTCCTCACCTTCATTTCCCGCCGGCTCGCTTGTCTGGCATACTACACCCGCCATCTCCAAGCCATTCTCTCTGCTCAGTTCCTCCAGTTCCAGCTCGCTTATCCACCCATTAGCTCTTATTACCCGAGCCTGCCCGGCCAATTTTTGTTCATCTAATTTAAATAAACCAATCTCGTTCCAGATGTTATGCATCCGTCTCCTGTAGCCCCTCTCCTTGGGGTTACTTTTCAGGTAGCATTGCATAACAGTTCTATTCAATTCTTTCGTCCAGTTGGTTCTGGCCCCTTTCCTTCTTCTTCTTCCTCCAACATCAGCAGTATTTGGTTGACAGTCAGGTTCCTGCTGCTGAGCCAGGGGGCACCTGTTGGGTGAGAGTCTGTCACATGACGTTCTAGTCTCCATTTCACCGTTATTCGAACTGTTTATGTTCGATATTTAAACACTCTTATCGAGGATTGGCGAACGTATGTTTGCATAGCCATCTGTGGATCCGCCATCCCACTTGGCCCTTGTGTGGCATTATCACCACGCTGTATACGGACACACATAAACAAACAAACACACGGGCAGAAAGGGCCCCAAAAATGAATAAGCATAAATTTCATTGTAATGTAGTGTTCGAATGTCTGACTTAGTTTTTGTTTTTTAAGTTTTACTTTTTCCCCCCTCTTCTCTGTCCGTCCGCCTGCTTCTCTCTTCATTCTTATTTTCTTTACGTTTTTGGGGTTTCTTTTTTTGTTTTTGTTTTTCTCTGTTCGTTTTTCTCGTTTTTTTTTTTTTTTTTTTTTTTGCTGTTGTTGCTGTGTTGCTTTGGTTTTGTTGTTTGTTTTTTCTTTTTTCTTTTGAGTCTATCTATATATTTTGATGCCTTCCTCTTTGTTAGTAGTAGGAATTCTATAATGTGGAAGTGGCAGCCAGCAGAGACTGGCGGCGTTGGCGATACTGAGACAGTGGTGGTGGTGATGTCGATACCGAGGCAGTGGTGGCGGTGATGCGACCGTATTACTGTAGTGATGGTGCTGTAGCGGTCGCAGCAGCAGTGAAGGAATCAAGGGGTGGTGGCGGCGGTGATGGGATAGTGGTGGTAATGATGGCCGTAGTGAGCGGTGGCGGTGAAGGTGAAAATGCTGTTGTGTTTAGTGTACACAGATGATGGGGTGGGTGGTGTATCTAGTTTCTGGTGTTGGTGAGTTTAGCTGTCCTATATAGTGTAGCCAGAGGAGAGGAGGGGGGGGGGGGTTCTTCTTCTTCCATTTATAGCCATTTTATTTTTTTTGGATATACAGTGTACAATACAAAGTTGAATATTTGAATATTTGAGCCGTATTACTGTAGTGATGGTGCTGTAGCGGTGGCAGCAGCAGTGAAGGAGTCAAGGGGTGGTGGCGGCGGTGATGGGATAGTGGTGGTAATGATGGCCGTAGTGAGCGGTGGCGGTGAAGGTGAAAATGCTGTTGTGTTTAGTGTACACAGATGATGGGGTGGGTGGTGTATCTAGTTTCTGGTGTTGGTGAGTTTAGCTGTCCTATATAGTGTAGCCAGAGGAGAGGAGGGGGGGTTCTTCTTCTTCCATTTATAGCCATTTTTTTTTTTTTTGGATATACAGTGTACAATACAAAGTTGAATATTTGAATATTTGAGCCTTATAACAATATATTTTGGGTCCGAATTTTTGGGGGCTCAAGCCGGGTGCTTTACGTAGCATTTGTACTAAGAGTTGTTATTTCACAAATGATTTAAATATGTTAAAAATTCAAAACTTACGGGAGCGATTTCATGACCTTCCACCACCTCGTGCGTCTTCTTCCCTTATTATTATTATTATTATTATTATTATTATTATTATTATTATTATTATTATTATTATTATTATTATTATTGTTGTTATTATTATTCCTTGAATCTCAGTCATTGATGTTCGTTAACCGGAAAGTCCGTTGGAATGAATATCAAGCCACTACCTGCAGCCTCAGATATTCAGGACGTATCGGAGGGTTCTTGCTGTTCCCAGCAAGCATGCCTTTTGAAGCGTTCCAAAGACGTGAAGGGGCCGATTTTCTTTAACCATCCCTGGAATCTTTTGGAGATAGTCCCCAGTGCACCTATGACAATCGGGATTACTTTGAATTCATGGCAGTTCCAGATCCTTTTTACCTCCCACTTTAAGTCCTGGTATCGGTTAATTTTCTCCCTCTCCTTCTCTTGCACTCTCGTGTCGAATGGGCAGGCCACATCCACAATCAGACACGATATTTTTTCTTTGTCCACAACAACCAGGTCACGTCTATTGTGTTCCAGTTTCTTGTCCCTCTGTATCCTAAAATCCCACAGCACTTTCACCTGATCGTTCTCCATCACCGCCTCTGGCTTATGCTCATACCAGTTCTCAGAATGTGGTAAATTGTTTACTTTGCACAGGTGCCAGTGGATCACCCTGCCCATCACATCATGTCTCCAGCCCTTATAGTGGGTCTGGGCTAGGTGTTTACACTCGGATACAATGTGAGCCACAGTCTCCTCTCTCTCTCCACAGATCCTGCACAGTGTGCTAGCCTCCTCATTGTGAATATGGTGTTTCAACCACTTCGTTTTGAGGGCCTGCTCCTGCGCAGCCATTAACATTCCTTCTGTAGCCTTTTTAAGGTCTCCTCTTCTCAACCAGTTCCATGTCTGTGGATCTCTAAATTCAGTTTTCTCAAAGAAGGTACTATGAAGGTATTTTTCCTGAAGGCTGCTCTTTCTCCTTGATGTTATTTCCTCCTTGGACATCCCCTGGCCTATTGTCCCCTCCTTCAGTACAGTTCTGAGCATGGGCTCCTTACTATCAGTCACGTATTTGTGTAGGTTGTTTTATCCATCTGAACACAGTCCTCTATGCTGATAAGACCTCTTCCACCCTCAGATCTCCTTAGGTAGAGTCTATCGACATCACCACTCTTGTGGAACATGTTGTAGATAGTCAATAGCTTCCTTGTCTTCCTATCCATTTCTTTTTGTTCAGCAACATTCCATCTCAGAATTCCCGCACTGTACCTAATAAGAGACACAGCTCGGGAATTTACTGCGCTTATGGCATTTCTGCTGTTCAGATGTGACTTCAATACGCTCCTTACTCTCCGAATGTATTCATTTCTAAACAATTCCTTCATTTTTTTTGTTCTTTATGCCATCAGCCTCCAGAACGCCCAAATACTTGTATCCTTCCTCAGAGTCAATTTCGTTTATCATCTCACCTGTTGGTATCTGGATTCCGTTACTTCTGCTCAACCTACCTCTCCTCATCACAATGACTCCACACTTACTAATACCAAACTGCTTACATATATCACTGCTGAAAATACGGACAGTGTCAACAAGCACATCCAACTCCTTCTCTCTCTTCCCGAAGAGCTTAAGATCGTCCATGAAGAGGAGGTGATTGATGGTAAGCCCTCCCTTTCCCAACCCGTATCCTGCTCTCACTTTTCGCAGTACACTGGTCAGGGGCATCAGGGCAAGGACAAACAACAGTGGGGACAGGCTTTCTCCCTGGAAGATACCTCTATTGATCTTCCCGCTTCCCAAAGATTCTCCAGTTAATGTCAACTCTGTTTCCCAGGGCCTCATACTCTTGCCCAACAACTGTCTGATGTTATCTGCCACCTTGAAGATCTCCAGGCTTTTGGTGATCCAAGAATGAGGCACCATATCAAATGCCTTTCTGTAGTGTATCCATCCCATGGCAAGATCAGTGTGTCTCCTCCTGCAATTCCCCATTAACATCTTATCAATAAGTAACTGGTCCTTTGTACCACGTGACTTCTTTCGGCATCCTTTCTGTTCGTCCGGTAACAAGTTGTTTGTGTAGAGGTGATGGTAGATTTCCTCAGACACAATGCTCGTCAACAGTTTCCACATTATGGACAGACATGTGATAGGTCTATAATTGGTAACATCATTACCCTTGCTTCGGTCTTTCATTATCAGAACTGTGGTACCTTTTGTCAACCACTCTGGTACCTCACCTGACATCAAGCAGTCATTGAACATGGTTGTCAGTTTCGGGTGGAGGGATGTTATATTTTTAATCCAATACCCCTGCACACCATCTGGGCCTGGTGATTTCCGGTTGGTTAGTTTTTTGGCCTGCCCCTTAAGAGTTTCAACTGTGATACTCAAATCAGTTTGTTGTTGTGCCTGCTCACCGATCTCCCTCTGTACTGTCTCAATCCACCCTGCCTGGACATTATGTCTAACATCCTTCTCCCATATTCCTCTCCAGAATGTTTTAGTTTGCTCCGCCCCAGGGATCAAGTCGTTGCCTCTTTCTTTCCCCTCAAGCTGTCCAAACAGCATCTTCTGGTTGTTGTCGAACATGCTGTTCTGTTTATACTGACTGACTCTGTTCTCGTATCGCCTGATTTTGGCACTCTTTGCTACAATGCGTTGCTTCAGTTCCTCTATGATAATATTTAGCTTTTTCCTCCTAGTTTTGTACTTTATTTCCAGTCTATTTTTAGTGCCTATTTTTTTTAGTGTCCCATTCAGTAGTGACTCAAGCTTTCCAATGTCATTTCTCATTTCCCTGATTTGACCACTCAGTCGTTTCTTCCACCAAGGCTCTACTCTTTCTTGTCTGTTGTTTCCTCTCGCTTTTATACCAAGTAGTTTCCTCACCGTATTTGCTGTTGCTTTGAGGATATTGTTGCACTGGTGAAGGTTCCTCGCCTCAAGGTATGGGATGACTTTCTTTACCTTAGCTGTTGTTTCTTTTAACTTTTCCTGTCTACAAATCTTAGGTTCATAGGTCTCCCACTATCATTGTTCAATTCATCTACCACTAAATTTAGGATGTCAACCGAATCTTGTCCTAGCCCGTCAGCATTCATCTCCTCGGTGGCCGTATCTCTGTTCCAGGTATTATTTATCTCAGTATTCAGATCATTGTCTGCTTCGGGTGGTTCCTCCGTTCTCTCGACCTCTTCACCTTCATTTCCCACTGGCTCGTTTGCCTGGCATACTCCACCCTCCATCTCCAAGCTAATCTCTCTGCTCAGTTCCTCCAGTTCCAGCTCGCTTATCCACCCATTAGTTCTTATTACCCGAGCTTGCCCGGCCAATTTTTGTTCATCTAATTTAAATAGACCAATCTCGTTCCAGATGTTATGCATCCGTCTCCTGTAGCCCCTCTCCTTGGGGTTACTCTTCAGGTAACATTGCATAACAGTTCTATTCAATTATTTCGTCCAGTTGGTTCTGGTCCCTTTCCTTCTTCTTCTTCCTCCGACACCAGCAGTATTTGGTTGACAGCCAGGTTCCTGCTGCTGAGCCAGGGAGCACCTGTTGAGTGAGAGTCTGTCACATGACGTTCTAGTCTCCATTTCACCGTTATTCGAACTGTTTAGGTTCGATATTTAAACACTCTTATCGAGGATTGGCGAATGTATGGTTACATAACCATCTGTGGGTTCACCATATCCGGTGGTTGCGTCACTCCACTTGGCTCTTGTGTGGCATTAACACCACGCTGTAGACGAACACAAATCAACAAACAAACAAACAGGCAGAAAAAACCCCAAAAATGAATAAGCATAAGTTTCATTGTAATGTAGTGTTCGAATGTCTGACTTAGTTGTTCCCTTCTCTTCTCTGTCCGTCCGCTTGTTTCTTTCTTAATTCTTATTTTCTTTACGTTTTTTTTTGTTTTTGTTTTTCTCTGTTTGTTTTTCTTTTTTTTTTGTTGTTGTTGTTGCTGTGCTGCTTTGGTTTTGATTTTTGTTTTTTTCTTTTGAGTCTATCTATATATTTTGATGCCTTCCTCTTTTTTAGTAGGAATTCTTTAATGTGGTGTTGCTGCTGTGCTAGCAGCAACTAGCAGGGAGCAATGGGAGAGAATAGCGGCGGTAGCGATATTGAGACAGTGGTGGTGGTGATGTCGATACTGAGGCAGTGGTGGTGGTGATGTGATCGTATTACTGTAGTGATGGTGTTGTACCGGTGGTAGCAATGAAGGAGTGGTGGCGGCGGTGATGGGATAGTGGTAGTAATGATGGATGGGCGGCGTTGTCGTTACTGGTGTCCGTTCGGTGAATCTATGGGGTTAGTCGCGTACATGTGTTGACATACATTCCCTTAATGTTGGAATTAAACATTTTGTTAAAACTTGGGACAATAATAATAGTAATTATTATTATCATTATTATGTTGAGATTGGTTGTGGTGGTGGTGAAGTTGCCGTTATCTGGCTGTTGTGTTTAGTGTACACAGAGAGGTGATGGGGTAGGTGGTGTATCTAGTTTCTGGTGTTGGTGAGATTGGTGTTGTTTGGCTGTTCTATATAGTGTAGACAGAGGAGGTGGGGGTTCTTCTTCTTCCATTTATAGCCATTTTCTTTTTTGAATATACAATGTACAATACAAAGTTGAATATTTGAATAGTTGAGGCTTATAACAATATATTTTGGGTCCGAATTTTTTTTGGGCTCAAGCCGGATGCTTTACGTAACATTTGTACTAAGAGTTGTTATTTCACAAATGATTTAAATATGTTAAAAATTCAAAACTTACGGGAGCAATATCTTGACCTTCTACCACCCCGTGTGTCTTCTTCCCTTGTATTATTATTATTATTATTATTATTATTATTATTATTATTATTATTATTATTATTATTATTATTATTATTATTATTACAGTTGCATTTATCTTGCTTTATGTTCATACGAGTTTTCACCAAGTCACAACCGGTGACCTCAAGAGACAACAAGGTCCGCCATGTCCAAGAAAGAACATACATACTCATACATGCATCTTTAGTGTTTAGACTTGTGATGTACTTATATTGACACAATCTTCCTGAGTATATGGGCAGTTCCCATTAGTACTATCTTTTGTATTTCTCCTATACGCGGGTTTCCTGGGATTTGGGATAAGTAATCATTAGACCCCTTAGGTATCATTCCCAGAGCGCCTACAACCACTGGTATTGTTTTAGTTCTCAATTTCCACATTTTTCCAATTTCTATCTCCAGGTCCTTATACTTGCTCAATTTTTCAAATGTTTTTATAGATACATTCTTGTCTATTGGAACAGACATATCAATTAGCAGGCATACCCTCTTTTTAAAGTCCTTCAATATTATATCAGGTCTATTTGCATCTATTATTATTATTATTATTATTATTATTATTATTATTATTATTATTATTATTATTATTATTATTATTATTATTATTATTATTCTTTGAGTCTCAGGCATTTATGTTATTTAACTGGAATGTTTGTTGGAATGAATACCAAGTCGCTACCTTCAGCCTCAGATATTTAGGACGTATCGGAGTGTTCTTGCTGTTCCAAGCAAGCATGCCTTTTTCAAGTCTTCCGAAAACAGGGCTGGACTAATCTTCTTTAACCATTCTTGGAAACTCTTTGATATAGTTCCTAGTGCGCCTATGACAATCGGGACGACCTTCATCTCATGGCAGTTCCAAATCGTGTTAACTCCCACTTTAAATCCTGGCATCGGTTAATTTTCTCACTCTTGCATTCTCGTGTCAAATGGGCAGGCTACATCTACAATAAGACAAGATCTATTTTCGATGTCAAAAACCACCAGGTCATACCTGTCGTATTCTAATTTATTATTAAGGGCGGTGGATTGGCACTATCGGTAGAGAATCAGACACCATGCTTTACGGCTTAGAGTTACGTCCCTTTACGAACTGATTTCAAATCCCGCCGAGGTTAACTTTGCCTTTCCTCCTTACGGGGTCGATAAAATAAAGCACAAGTAACGTACTGGGGTCGATTTAATCGACTTCCTCTCTCCCCAAATTACTGGCCTCTGCCTATACTAGATATCATTACGCTCCGAGTTCAAATTACGCCGAGGTTAACTTTGCCTTTCATCCTTACGGGGTCGATAAAATAAAGTACCAGTAATGCACTGGGATGATTGCTGGCTATATGCCAGAAGTAGAAACGATTATTATCTATTATTTCTCTTATCATTTTACTTAATAGTTTTACCGATCCTTTCCACTTACTTTCATTTATCTACCATTTTGATTAAAGTTTTTTAAATATTTTCAATATAATACATGTTTTTTTAACTTTTACGACCTCTGTTGTTTATATTTTTCCACTTTATCTTTCACCCTTATACTCCACGCTCTAAACCTAAACCGAATGTACTACCCAGATCATAGAATACCACCAACAAGTGTATATAAATTGATCTCGGGACCTTTGTCAAACATTTAGATGTGTCTTTGCACATATAAGTTCACATATCGGAGGACTTGTTGAAAATGAGTTGATCCCGTTGAATTGATTATCTCCAGAGATAATCGATATGGAAACAATCATAATATGCAAATGAAGTTTATACATATGAGGCAACACTATCGTCGACTCTTTTAAATCTATATAGACCCTGTGCACTACAGTCATAAGACTGGAATACAACCTAAACGAAACGGACCTCGTACCAGAATTGAATGTTTTGAACAGCTCGCCGCCTATAACTGGGGATACACACCTAACCCACCCACACACACCCACACGCACACACGCACACACACACACGCACACATACGCAAACACATACACACACATACACACACACACACACACATATATATATATATGGGTGTGTGTATGTATATATATATATATATATATATATATATATATGTTTGAAGTGGTTAAGCAAGAAATTTACACTCCCAATATATGTCATTGATAACCACACATTCTAAAAAGTACGATTACGTATACTTATATAAATTATGACTAGTCATGCCACAAATAATATTTTATTTCAAGAGATTAATGATTAGATAATAGAGCTTGCATTCTAATTATAGAGAGTAATTACTCATTGTTGGAATACATTTGAACATAAGTGTGTTTGTGTGATCACCATTGATATGGAGTAAAAAATATGAGCAACGACATATATTCTGTTCATGAATTATTAAGAAAAAAAGTGCTTTGATTACGTAAAAATATGATATTGCTGCATGACTATCACGAGAAATTACTATATGACCTTGGTTAAAGTACTCAATGTTTTTGTTTGAGTTGGACATAATTTGATGAGATTTAGCTATTAATTATATTGGCTCAACTGAGGTCATAGACCTCTTGCCTGGATATAATAATGTAGTGGGATTTATTGCATATGTTGATTCCTGAAACTAGGATTTGTTTTAAAACATATCTTTGTCGCTCACTTCAAATGATAGTTTACGGCATGCCAGGATGTAATGATATTCCATGTGGAACTAAAATTCGCCCTGTTATGGTTTCTTAATTCGCTCAATATATAATGTAAATCAGTCAAAATCATTTATTTTACTTTATACACAGATGTTTGAATATGCATGTTTTGAACTAATATATAGGCTGGAATTCTGTTCATAGTATATAAATTACCTCATTTACATAACACGTGAGATACAAATAACAGTTCGAGTTAAAAACTTGTCTATGCCTGGGAACTAATTGGTTAACTAAAAAGAAATCAAAAACTCAATCCATATTATGTATGCCAATGCTTATCATTTATCAAAGCACACGCATGGATACATAAGATGGCACTAATGTTATGGTTTGCCTAACAATATATATGTTTCATCAATTATCATTAAACAAACAGTATACAGAAGGTAGTTATATATATATATATATATATAAAATAATTAAGTCAAATATTTAAAATTTGGCTTCGTTTATTTAAGATGTACTGCTATATATATTTGTGTGACCTCTTAGGCAGTCCGAATTGGTGTGGTAGAGAGAGGTACACATGTTGTTGAAGTGTTTTACTCCATCAATACTCCGATATGGCCAGCTCCTGGTTGGGTTTTATTTCTCTGAGGAACTGGAATCATATCATAAACAACCAATATATACTCTCTCTCTATATATATATATACATATGTAACCCGGTCATTGAAATGATCATAGTATAATAAAACTTTCAAGGATTTACACCAGTCAATTCTCCTGTTATTTTATTTATATACACACACACACACACACATATATATATATATATATATATATATATATATATATATATATATATATATATATATAGGAAAAAGTATGACACCGACGGCAGAGCTCAAGCCGTTTCGACGGCTATTTCAGTCCAGAAATAGCCGCCGAGACGGCTTGAGCTCTGCCGCCGGGGTCATACTTTTTCCTATTCCTACTCTACTAACCTAAGTACTGAGTACCCTGGTGCTTTATGGTCCATCTCGTTCCTTACTACAATTCCTTTGTTATATATATATATATATATATATATATATATATATATGTGTGTGTGTGTGTGTACGTGTGCATACTTACATATATTTACACACATACACACACACCTACACACGCACACACATACACATGTACACACACGTACACACACACACATATATAATTATATAATATATATATAATATATATATATAAGACATCGAATTGTTATACTCACACACACACATCTGAACATAAGTTTTACGATAAAGACTCGTATTCTGTAATTTAGTACATTTGATTTGCCGCTGGGTAAAGGCACTTAGAAATAAATTAATGATAGTATAGAGTAAACGATAAGCAGCAGACAATTTATATGTTTGTGTTAGGAAATTAGAAACGAAATCTATTATTTCGCATGATTGAACGAGAGAGAGAGTGTCGTGTACAACGATTTTGATTTTTGTTAGAAACCAATTAAAATAAACATACATATCTATTAGCAAAAAAAAAGGTGTTATCCAAAAGGAGGAAAGGCGGTGTATACACACAGACAAGATAAATGACCGTTTATATATATATATATATATATATATATATATATATATATATATATATCGTTTCTGAATTTGTTTACCAAGATTCTTTATCTGAAAACGTGTGTTGAAACCGATATTGTTATACTTTGAGAGGGTCATGTTGCCAATAAGAAACAAACGCACCAGTTGCATTCACATCAATTTATTATAGTAAATTTATAAATTTATTATAATAAATTGAAGTGAAAGCACCTGGTGCGTGTGTTTCTTATTGGCAACATGACCCTCCCAAAGTATAACAATATATATATATATATATATATATATATATATATATATACGTCTGCGTATGTGTGTACAGGTAGAACACTGGAAGTTAATATCCGTAGTGGTAGAGCACTTAATCCGTAAATCGAGTTTGGTGAAAGTAGTAAAACAACAGTTAGTTCTCCATACCGGGAACAATTGTTTCACATGCGGATCTTCAGTCCGAGCTGAAGATCATATATATATATATATATATATATATATATATATATATATATATATATATACATAGGTAGGGGGATGTATTTTTTTGTATGTGTGTGTGTGTGTGATTATGTGTCTGTGTATATTTTAATCTACACCTGGCTATTCATGAATATGCATCTTTGGTCCTTGTTATATTTACTAAGAGATATTCATAATAGGTAGCCCTAATTTGTTCCAACGCTTATATATGAATATGTACGGGGGTTTATATGTTGGTGAAAAATCATATAACTTTATATGCTGTCTTTATATGTGGATTCTGGTTGCGAAACGCATGATTACTGCGAGTTGCGGTTATGTAATTAAATGAGAGTAGGCTGGCAATAAACGGAATATTATTTACAATGTGGAAAATGATAAAATAACAAAATATATAAAATATGTATCAGAAATATACTTCTAACTATATCAATATCAATATGAACTAATCTTAAACGGTGCTGTTTGTATTGATCAACAAACAGGTTCATCAAAGAGTCATTATCAAATAGATGTTTCATGCAGTGTAGCGTAACGTGACGGACAGGTAAAGTTGGTCCAATGGTTTGGTTATGAACACGTCACACGTTTGCAATAACGTCATTAAATGGGAATAACCTGCTGCTGTTCGTTTTCATTATCCCAGCTGCTTGAATTGAGGTTGTGTGATATATACCGTACGGTACCGGATAGGATATCTGAAACTACGAGAATGATCGCAGCATGCTAAAAACAATTTTACCTGTTTTTACTATTCGTATTACATAACGTGTATCAATATATATTGATGTCATTCTATCCTGTTTAGTTATTGATACATTATATTCTCAAGATGACTGAATATATGTTTTTCTAAATGTACACCTGGTTGCGTACGCTTTACAATGTTGATGCATAATCAACTGTTCTGGTTCCTTGTGCATGGCTCCTTGTGCGAAATTAGCTCCTCCGAGTATGAAAGTTTGGAGAGAGAAACACTCCTGAATCCTTTGGAACTGTCTATTTCTATTACCTGTTCCCCTATTTAGTATATGACACATTTTAATATATCCTCTTCTGCAATGCCATATTTGAGCCGCGATTACTATGTTGCAAACATTTGGATTAAATTAATCATTTGATTCGTTTAAGTTGTCTCTGACTACAGTAACATTCGGATCGTCATTTTAATCTTCATTGTTTTAATGGATTAGTAGCATCGGTAGAGGGGCAGACGCCGTGCTTTGACGCATAGAATTACGTCCCTTTCCATTATGAGTTCAAATCCCGCCGAGATTAACTTTGCCTTTCATCCTTACTGGGTCAATAAAATAAAGTACCAGCAATCCATTGGGTAATTGCTGGTCTTGTGCCAAATGTAGAAACAATTATTTTACATCAGTAAAATGGACCTTGCAAATTCTGCGGCTGTATCAATTAACCTATGATTAAGTTTCAAATACAATATAAGTTACGCAAAATAATACTAATGTTGTTCTAATAACATATAGTTGCTTCCTTAGTTTCAATCCATACTACGAGAATGTGGTCATAAGTTCTTAGGAAATAATCGTTGAACAACCAACCGGCAGGAGACCAAAATGTAGACCACGAACAAGATGGCTGGAAAAGGTACATAAATTTGTCTAGTCATGCTTGGGGATCCAGCCAGTTCGGGTGGGAAACGAAGAAGAAGAAGAAGAAGAAGAAGAAGAAGAAGAAGAAGAAGAAGAAGAAGAAGAAGAAGAAGAAGAAGAAGAAGAAGACTATTCAAATCATATTTTAGTATTGATAATATATTGAGAAGGTATTCTACCTGGAGTAGAATGTTATATGTATGCACGCAATGAGTTGCTACTGGAGAAAATAATGTCACAGCGAACCTTTATACACATGAATTTCCTATGTGGGATAAATATAAAAACGTGTGTGCGTTGTGTGTATGCTGTGCATATGCCTGTGCATGTGCGATTGTGTGCGTTTATGATTAGGATTGTGTGTGTTTGTGTGGATGTATGTGTGTGCGTGTGTGGGTGTGTGTGTCTCTGTGTGTGTGTGTGTGTCTGTGTGCGCGCGTGTTTAGATTTGGAAGCGTTATTTGGAAGAGCTATTTAGGAGACCAATATAAATTCACCGAAAATGCTGTAATTTCTCATCTGAATAAAAGAAAAACATTCTGCAGTTTTTCTTCTGATTTTATTTCCCTTCATATTTTGAAATTATAAAACTAAATTAAAATCAGATTTATGAATATAAGCTAAAAAAGTGTAACTGGGTTGAAGGTTTAGTTGGATAAATGTGTTAAAAGTAAATTTAAATAACATAATAATAGAAATACATTAAAACATGTGTATGAAACAGAAATTTTACAAATACCATTATTTTCTGGTGTCGTTTGAATAATTCAGTCGGTGCAATTTAATGAATTTAATAGTTTATTTATAGGAAGTAATTAGACAGCACCGTTGATTGTGTTAGTGCCATTTAAGGACATTAATATAAATAAAATTTAAAAATAATAATTTTGGTTTACACATAAAAATGCATGAACAGCTCTCTAAAGACAGTGAAAATGAATTAAAATAATTACTTGAATGATTATTAGAATCAACAGTCATGTAGTACTTTAAATAAATTATTAGAACTTTAAAAGGTCAGGACAGTTATCTATTGATTAAGTTATGCCGGAGCCTAAATGAATAATCTCACATTACTAATAAACCTTCTCGATTAATAGAAGACAAAGAAAAAACAACAAAATCTGAGATACTCGAAACAGGTGTTATTTGACTAACATACTTATTGTTTGAATTAGTAGAGAAAAGTGTGTATATTAACTAGTTTGATGTGGATTTACTACAGGTCTAAAAACATCTGACTGATGAAATGACAAGTCAGTCAATGATATTAGTGGCCTATGGTGGTGAGTAGGGAAGTAGCCCTAGGGTCGGATATGATAGTTGGATGTATTTAGACACAGAACTGTGTGGATAAAATAGAAACCTGACCGATAATGTTAACGAAGAAAGAACATTATAAATGGAGAGATGTTTCCAAGGGGCGTATTTATACTGAGCCGGTACAAGAAATAGTTGACTAATATAATAGGGAAGGCAAATAAAACAAAATACATAGTAAAACCGCTTATATAAAGAATAAACAAAAGAAAATTAAAATCTGTGCAGTTTTTAGATTTAAAGATAAAAACAAAGAACTCAAAATAAGGGAATATATTTAAAAAATGTGTTGTATGGTTTGAAGACCTTACGCTATTGTTTTAAAGTAGTGACTATGTCACTTACTTCATTTTTCAGCAAACAAAGAGAGAAGAGCTGGCAGATCTCTGTTTCGTACTGGTCGGTACTCCTCAGAGCTTAGCACTCATTTTGCCTGCTGAAAATTATGAATGTTAGATTCTTATATAATTCCAGTAACAATCAGAAACTGATTATACAGAGCGGTTGCTGGTCCAGCTAAAATTGAAAATTAGAATTGGTGCTCTGAAATAGCGATACATATATGAATGTATATATAGAGTATTTTTCAATACACTGTATTCTCAATTAAACGCATTTTGAAGACCTTACGCTATTGTTTTAAAGTAGTGACTATGTCACTTACTTCTTTTTTCAGCAAACAAATGGAGTTAGCTGACAGATCTCTGTTTCGTACTGTGAGAAATAGTGTCGGTGTGAAAGATAGTTGGATCGTTTATGACGTCAGAATGAAAATGAAGACTACAGATACAAACAAATTATTTTAAGCGAAGGTCTGTCAACGTGTTAGTTACATCGAGAGAGTATGTGTGAAAGATAGTTTAATGCGGTGACGTCAAAATAAGATATTGACATTTTTCAAGCTTTTGATAAAAATGCACGAATTTTAAGTGCAGCACAAGCGAAAAAAATATATATGTGTGTGTGTTTGTCTAATTCAACTTATAGACGAAGTAACACAGACTTAAATACACGTGATATTCATCCGTCACACTTAAATCTCTCTCTGTATATATGATACATATAGTTATTCTTCTGTTTGTTTGTGCGTGTGTGTCTATTATACCTGCTAGTATACTATATTGTAAGCAAGATGGCTGGATACGATACATGAGCTCGGCTGATCACACTTAGGGGTCCAGCCGTATCTGTTGGAAACGATCCCTCTGACAGGTCTCACTGCCCCCACAACATTCTCAGGAATAAGTGGTCAAAGAAGAAGAAGAAGAAGAAGAACAACAACAACAACAACAACAACAACAACAACAACAACCACTACAACAACAACCATAACGACGACGACGACGGCGACGAGATACCTAACGTTTCAAAACCTACTCTAGAATAGGTAATACAGGCATTGTTGACCTCAGCAGCTTGATTTTTAACTCTGGGAAAATACTGCCGAAACGAATACAGCGAAACATCCTATCCAACGTTCGAAATCAATGTTAAACATTTCCGTGTTATTTCCTATATACACGTTCCCTTTAACGTTACGCGGATGAATAATGCTGGAGATACATTTACTTTACTGTTTGAATATAACATATTCAATAGTCTTCAGTGAAACAATGTATTAAATATATAGTATATAATATATCTGGTTAAAGATAGGCTTTTGCATTTTTATTAAGGAAAGAAATTGACAGACCTGAAGCTGTTCAGATGATTATATCAAAGCAATTATGTTTCCAGGAGAAATTTCCTTGTCGACCCTACCTTCTGGTCGCAACTAATGGTCGAAGCGTAAGCTCCTTTCCGCTTCACGGAAGGCTTTTATAGTTAAATAGAATTTGACCACTCATTAAATTCACCCGTTTTTTGATAAAGCTTGTATTTATGTTGGATGCTTGCGAGTATCCTCATTAGGTTATCCCTCATGACGCTATCGTATCCGAGTCTAATGGAATTAAAATAATGAAATTATATACTTATATACCAGTATTTGTAAGAATTATTTTACTTAACACACCAAAACACAAGTGCGTACAGAGAAATCCCCCACTCAGTCACATACATACATAAAACATATATATATATATATATATATATATATATATATATATATATATATATATAAGGATCATTTGTCAGGTGCTTATACCTGTTTCGTGAGAGTACATCCCCCCCCCCCACATTACTGGACAGGACGCTAGTCCATCGCAGTGTTAAACCCCCAGCAATTGCTGGTACTCATTTCAGCTGAATATACTGGGGCAACGACAAATGATGTGTTTTGCTCAAGAACACAACACGCAACCCACGAATCGAACCCACGACATCATGATCGTAAGTCCAACACACGCACTCACACACTAACACACACACACACACACACACACACACACACACACACACACGCACACACACAACCATATATATATTGTTAAACCTTAATTATAAAATTAAGAAGTATCCATGAATACTCTCGCAATTCTGTGACATATTTATTGTCAGATCGTTACATCCTACATACAATTCTTGTATGTTGGGTTTTATTTACACGTTAATAATGTCGATATTTAAGTAGTAAAGCCACATTTTTTGTCTTCACTCTCGTTCACCAGACGCCAACGATATCGTATATGAAACATCTTTGCGCCTGCTTTACACACACGTCATTGATTTTGCTGAAGCAACAAATATATTATAACCAAAATTACGAGTAAGTTATTCTCTAACTACTTAACGTATTTGAATAAGAAAACTATAGCAGGTAAAGATGGCGTCACCTCGAATATAACGATATAAATTTCAAATTAACATAACATAATAAAGGTATATCAAAATCAAGTCAATGTTTAGTGAAAGACATAGATGAAATACAGTTGTGCTCATAAAAGTGATAGGTAATTAAATATACTACTACTACTACTACTACTACTACTACTACTACTACTACTACTACTACTACTACTACTATTATTATTACTAATAATAATAATAATAATAATAATAATAATAATAATAATAATAATAATACTACTACTACCACACAACAAACACAACCACCACCACCACTACTACTACTAACATCCACCGCCACTACTACTACTACTACTACTACTACTACTACTACTATTACTATTACTACTAACACAATGTACGTCAATACTCATCTTTTTCCATTTCTTTGAGGGTTTTAAACCTCACTAACCAGGCTAAAATGTCTTTAATCAAAATACCGTGAAAGCCTCTATTTCTAATTTCAAACTCGCTCGCTGTTTGAAAACCTAATTACCTGTCAATATATATATATATATATATATATCTATATATATATATATATATATATATATATATATATGTGTGTGTATATATGTGGGTGTGTGTGTCTGTGTGTGTATCCCTCTGTGTGTAATTTATTACTCACCTTAAAATAATTCTGTAGTGAATTCGATCTATAAAAATACCTATAGAGAAGTATATCAAATATAAGTGAATAATATATCGTATATACATTCATATTTGAAATTATAACAAGGATATCTACTTATTCCTTTGTTAAGTGCTTCTTATGTTATGGTTACAATCGGAAAAACATCTATTCTTTTGTTATGATATTTTCTATGAATATTAAATCATTAAACACATTTTTTTATAAATAGGATAGTAATATCTATTATACGCAAATAAAGAAAAAAATATCTAACGTTTGCAGTGTAGTGTATCTCACACTTGATGCTTATATTTCTTTATTTGTTTAAAACAATTTATTTCCCAATCATAATCAAAGCTGTCTTTAGAAAAATGACACAAAATTCGCTCTATAACATTATCTCTAGTATCATTTACCAGTAATGCACTGGGTACGGATTGGCAGTATCGGTAGAGGGTCGGACGTCTAGCTTTGACGCATAGAGTTACGGCTCTTTCTATTCTGAGTTCAAATCCCTCCGAGATCAACTTTGCCCTTCATCGTTACGGGGTCGATAAAATAACATACCGGTAATGTACTGGATAATTGCTGGTCTTGTGCCAAAAGTAGAAACAATTATTATTACTTCTAAATAACTTTCATGTCACATATGCATCTTCTAAATTGTGATTATATTTGATGCACTTACTAACAGTGATGACTAAACTCCGATTATAATCTAAGATAGAGCATTCTTACTATACAAGTACTACAGAAGAATCCTCTGCGAGTGGTACATTCAAATATTCACAGCTAACCAGAATATAACATATTAAATAATTTGAAGTAGAATATAACTTTGCAAACATTGCAATCATGCAGGACACATTCTTTGGCATATGTGCATGTGTTAGTGTGTGGGCGTGCATGTGTATATATGTGTGTGTGTGTATTGTGTATGTATGTGTGTATGTGTAATATAACAGGTAATATATTAGTGCTAAATTGAAGGATATAAGATGAATATATTGTCGTTCGATAATCATAAAAAACATAATTTTGATATTCCGTCTGAAAGAAAAATTAATTATGAAAGACTAATTATATCAAGTACAACCTGGAACTGAAACAAACAGTCTGAATTAAAAGTGTGTTGATCGCTTAATTATTTAAATGCAACCTACAAGTAACGCCTATTTTAAACTATGTGACACACAGAATATCCCCTATAAATACTACCTTCAGAAAATCAATTCAAAACTTTAGCCGCAAACATTGGCAACTCTCAAAGGATAGACAACGTAGTTAGCAAATATGAAGAAAATTATAGTGAAAACCTAATTGCGCTGTGAGGCAGAAATGGACATTTCTCTGTCTTACTAAGACTAATCATCACATTATAGTTATTGCATAGGAATTGGCAGTATCGGTAGAGTGTTGGACGCCATACTTTGACGCATAGAGTTACTGCCCTTGCCATTCTGAGTTCAAATCCCGCCGAGGTTAACTTTGCCTTTCATCCTTACGCGGTCGATAAAATAAAGTACCAGTAATGTACTGGGTAATTGCTGGCCTTGTGCCAAAAGTAGAAACAATTATAGTTATTGCATTCTGTCTCTGTCACTACCTCTCCTCCTCCCCTTTCTTCCCATTTGACCTGTCCACAATCCTTTTCTCGCGGGCACTTGGCCAAGCCGGTATGAATTTTTCTTCTCTCTCTCTCTCGTCTGCGACTTCACAGAACTTATGTTTACCGAATTCGCAGACAAGACCCCTTCTTCCTCCCGTTAGACCTGTGCGAAATTCCTTCCTTGCTCACATTTCAACCAGGTTTGATGGTCTTTATTCTCTCGTTCACGATTCCACCGAATTTATATTCATAGAAATCTGGGACTTGTTTCCTTCTTCCTCTCTTTCTGCTGCTTAAACCATTTTGTTTGTTTACCCTAACGTCCCCTTTATTTACGTGTCCCAACGACTTTTTTTAGCCGTTGCTCCCACCAACCTGAGGTATATGGCCTTTAATGCGACGAAATGCCTACGACGGTTGGATGGCCACTGATGAGGACAAACTTTTTCATATATATATATATATATATGCATACATACATATATGTATATATATATATATATATGACTTATTATCTTCGTTTTTTCGTTCATTGCCAGAGAACGTCTCTATGCACCACCTAAGAGAACATTAGTCTACGACCTCTTTTATACCATAAACGTGGTTCTGTCTTTGCGCGTAATTGTTTTTCATTGCTCCTATTAATGGCGTATTATTCGTTTTTTCCCGTTCTTTGCCAGCGAACGTTACCACGAACCAAAGTATAGTCTTCCTGTCTTCGTCCGGTTGCAACGTTTTTTGAAATATCCAGTTCTGCGTTTACAGATTGACTTTGTTAGTTTCAGAAGATCCCGTTAAGGGTGAAAGCAGCGATTCTTTGCTTAAACTTTAATCTGTTATTTTAATAAATATATATATATATATATATATATATATATATATATATATATGCTTTGATGCATTGAGTTACGGCCCTTGCCATTCTGAGTTCAAATCCCGCCGAGGTTAACTTTGCCTTTCATCCCTACGGGGTCGATAAAATATAGTACCATTAATACACTGGGTTATTGCTGGCCTTGTGCCAACAGTAGAAACAATTATATATATGTGTGTGTGTGTGTGTGTGTGTGTGTGTGTGTGTGTGTGTGTGTGAGTCCTGGGTTCAATCGGGGGTAACCACAGTTAGTAAGGTACTCAATACATAGATAAGATTTAATATAGACAGGACTAGAACTATTTCATTCGAAAGAAATAATCCTGTAGAAGTCATTTCTATATTAAATATACACACACATATATATATATATATATACATATAAGGCAGGCTGTATGATGCCTGCATACGAACAGCAATGTTACATGGCAGTGAGACCTGGGCATTGTGTGCGGAGGATATACGCAGACTAGAGAGGTACGAAGCTTGCATGCTCCGCTGGATGTATAATAGTAATATATGTGAAAAGCATTAACGAACTAAGGGAAAAAATTAGAAATAGGAGGGATCAGATGTTGTTTACTCGAGAGAAGGCTACGTTGGTATGGTCACATGATGCGCATGAAAGACGACAGCTGTATAAAAAAGTGCAGGGCAATAAAAATAGACGGTAGCCATGGAGTAGGAAGACCCAGAAAAACCTGGGACGACTTGATAAATGGAAAAGCAGAAGAACTGCGAAACCGGTAAAGGAACCAAATAAATATATATATTTAAAAAAAAAATAAGACTTCAGTTGCATTTTCGATTTCATCCCTTTTTCTTTATATATATATATATATATATATATATATATATATATATATATATATATTTTGCTCGTATTTTTTACTAAAAGAACTTTAGCCTGATAATGAGGTTTAGAACCGTCAGATAAATGGAAAAAGATGAGTATTGACGTACATGGGAGTCAATACTCATCTTTCTCCATTTATCTGAGGGTTCTAAACCCATTATCAGGGTAAAATTCCTTTAGTAAAAAATATGGTGAAAGCTATTCTATTTTCTAATTTCAAACCTGCTCACTGTTTCAGAACATACTTACTCAATAATATATATATATATATATATATATATATATATATATATATATATATATATATATATATATATGTATGTAAATATATATGTGTGTGTAATTGCGTTTCGCTTTGTTTTCTACGACGGCCGAAATTTGATTTATCTGAAATTATATATGTATACTCACTCACACACACACACACATATATATATATATATATATATATATATATATATATATATATATATATATATACTTTATATATATATACACACACATATATATATATATGAATATATATGTGTGTGTGTATTTATATACATCTGTGTGTGTGTATATATATATTGGCCCTGCACTCTTTAACATTTCACCAAATCACATCAAAGCAGAGACAGACCCCGTCAAGTTCAAGAAGTCTTCGGATAAATTCCTTCAAGAAATCCCGGATAAGCCTCCTACACCCGGATATGCCTCCGTAAACAATAACTCTCTGCTCGAGTGGGCCATGATGCTCAAACACTGATTTGTAAGACTTCGCCAGGTGGTGCTATTAAATTAGACATGGCCTGTGCCAATACTGGCCGAAACCTATCAAAGTTATCAAAGTTATATACACACACATATATATATATATGTATATATATATATATATATATATATATATATATATATATATATATATATATATAAAGCGGGGCCAGATCGACGCAGATCGAACGTTGACCTTGACAATAACGAGACGCGCGTCACCAAACAATAAATGCAATGCAGTCTTAACAAATCATCCTTCTATTATTGTTTTACACACACATACACACACACACACACATATATATATATATGTATATATATATATATATATATATATATATATATATATATATATATATATATATATATATATATATAACATTTTGAGAAACAAGTCTATATAGATCTAATAAATTGCATCTCTACGTAGTATTAATTTCTTGACCGCTACTGATTGCTTTACGACTCTTCATAGATTCAATATATTTTCTATAGCAAGTATTTTTGCTTATTGCTTCCATTCACATAACAATTACCCAATCATATTTTTCCATCCTATGGCACCAAATGTAAAGTAACTGAACGTATTTATGCCAGTCTAGAGAACTATAAATTACGGAATAAATTGAATGTTGTTCTGGCGCAGGAATTTAACGTTTGATGTTTACTCGGAGAAGCAATAAGACATTATCAGAAAACATAATTCAGTGAAGTATATGATTCAAAGAGTTAATTCTCAATAGATATGGTATAACACTGCTGAATGTATGTCTAAATTTTGATTCATGTGTTACGTATTTATATTCAAGATATATATCATTTTAAGTATCTGAAATAACTGAGATCTGAAGAATAGTGTTTACATTGTGAATTTGAAGGTATCACGAACAGAGTTTCAGAAATGATACCTCGAGTATGTACGCCCGGGAACCTTAAACCTCAATACAAATCCAATCTGTAGTTATACCTGTATTTGCATGACTGCTATTACAACAATTCGAAAACCATATTGACATATAAAGTGCTATCTTACCTCAATGCCCCTGGTATATGTAAGATGTAGAGGATATAATTATATGAGTACATATCGGGAATAAAAATTCTCCTATTTATATGCACAATCATAGTGGACATATTAGTTATGCAATATGAGAGCGAACACTCGAGATAGATTTAGTGTTTCTGTGTGACAAAAAACGGGATCAATGCATACTTAACCAAATCCTGCCGAGGTTAACTTGGCCTTTTAAAGTAATGTACCAGTAATACACTGGAATAAATACTGGCCTTGTGACAATGTAGAAACAATTATTCATTATTTATCTTCTAATAAAATACACATATATAATATAAAACTCGTCACAATAATGTTTGGCGGAGGATGTCTTCAAGAGATACATGTACAAGAAACCTTTTCTGAAAGACAGATCCACGTGTCTATATCATCTTGTAGGTAACAGGAAAATAAAAGTAATATACTTCAACTTAATTTAAAAGCAGAAATTTCTTAATAACGTCATTTTGAAATTCGTTGAAGAAAATAATTGTTTCTACGTTAGGCACAAGGCCAGCAATTCACCAGTATATTACTGGTACTTTATTTTATCGACCCCGTAAGGATGAAAGGCAAAGTCATAATATAATTTAATCAGAGCCTTTTGTGAATTTAAAAGGCGGTGAGGAATGAATAGAAATTCCATTTCATACCCAGTGTAGGTTTGAGCCATCGGTTCAAATCGGGGTCAGGTGAACTGGTTCTTTTTATATAATTAATTTAAGGACCCTAAAGTCAATATGTTCTTTGATATGAATTTGATTGAATAACAGAAATTAGAAGTTTCAAATATCAACCGAAATAAATGTTAGTTATTCTTTTTATATCAATGTACAAAACGCCAGCAGTTCATATATTGTGGGTATAGCATGTCTGATATTAAATTATCCACATTTAAAGCAACAAATATTGTACAAACACACAAGTAACAATTACTTAAAAAAAGCGAATATTATGTCTTCTCTTAAAACAAATACTTGAATAATATATATTACATAGACAAATGAATGCATCACTTGCCAATTTGGAGATCCATTGCAGTTAGGATCTCGTTTGAGCGTAAGAGTAAATGGTCTCATCATGAGCTAAGGTATAAATTACGTGTCTTCTGAGCATCATCCTGGTAGCTATGAATCATTGAAAGTTATTATCTTACAATTTTATGTGTACAATGAAACTAAACAAGTTGTGTTTATACTTATTCTTAAAAGAAATTAAAACGTACAAATTAAACTATTTGCAATACCACCATTACATGTAGCTGTGAAATTACCAATTACAAAATGGTGGATTTCATATACAATATATACAATCCGAGCAACACACCACTGTTACTGAATTACTTTGTAGTGAATATATACAAAAGCACATTAGGAAAATTGGAGGTTAAACGACAGGCCATTAATAAGAAAGAGCGAGTGTGTAAATGTTACAATCCTGTTAATTTCACATCATAACGTCTACGTCACTGTACATAGAGACAGTGCAGTACGCAATAATTAAATATATGTTACAATGAAACAGGAGGATGAGTATCAATCAATATTATGTTAAATATTAAATAGTTTGTGAACGGATAATCCTCATATACATAAAGAACGCGCAAATAACGTCGTGCCTGAGTGAAAAGGCAACAAAAGAGAAGCTACGATCTCGAATACACGATGTAGCATACGAATGAGGCAACTGTGGATTCGGTAAAAGATCTAAAGATTCATAAACAGCCGAAATCTGCATAAACCATGGCGTCGCGTGACCGATAAATACTAGAAACATGTCAGGATAAAAAGGAGAGGTTTTAAAATGTGATATATGCTTTCATAGGTCATTGAATCAAGTGAAATACATAAATCAGTGCTCCTGCCATACGGCAGTATTCAATGTACGCGATAGACTAAGGGTTAGAGTTACAGAAACATTGAATTTCTGTTTTTGCTTAATGTGTATCGCAAAATTCAATTCTGACTTATTAACATCGTTTCATATTATCTGAAATGATAATGAATGATGCTACTGAGGCCATTTAAATGAGCCCTAAGATATAATACTCAACTTTATTATAGTTTATATAGTCTTATCATTTTTATGACGGTGATTCCGTTAGTATTTTTTTGTTTGTTTGTTTGTTTGCAGACTAAGATTCCTTAGTATCAATTAAACAAGAAACCTGGGTGGGGATAAGCGTAATTATCTCTAAAGGACTTTACACTGTACACCGGTATATTGACAAGTACGCATATTCTGCACACGTCAACATGCATTACTTATATACACACACTCAACAGGCACAGCAGACACAAATATAACATACACCCATATATATATATATATATATATATATATATATATGCGTGTGTTTTTACGTAGAAAAAAATATTTTATATATATATATTAGAAAATGAGGTTTTTTTACAAAATGAAAAATAACCGGTGTCCTACACTAGTGAAAGCATAAAGAAAAAAAGATGAAATCGAAAATGCAACTGGAGTCTTTTTTTTTTTAAATATATATATTTATTTGGTTCCTTTACCGGTTTCGCAGTTCTTCTGCTTTTCAAAAGCAGAGTTGAGATGGAGGGTCTATGGTTTTTCTCACATCACGTTTTTCTCTACTTTTGAAAAGCAGAAGAATTGCCAAACCGGTAAAGGAACCAAATAAATATATATATTTTTTTTAAATAAGACTCCAGTTGCATTTTCTATTTCATCTTTATATATATATATATATATATATATATATATATATATATATATATTGTTATACTTTGGGAGGGTCATGTTGCACATAAGAATCACACGTACCTGCAGTTTTCACTATAACAATATTGGTTTCAACACACGGTTTCAAATAGAGAATCTTGCTAAACAAATTCAGAAACGAAATATATATATATATATATATGTGTGTGTGTGTGTGTGTGTGTGTGTGTGTGTGTGTGTGTGTGTGTGTGTGTGTGTGTGTGTGTGTGTGTGTGTGTGTGTGTGTGTGTGTGTGTGTGTGTGTGTGTGTGTGTGTGTGTGTGTGTGTGTGTGCTTATATACGTAGACAGCCACATCATTAGTCATAGTTAAGTCTATTACTTGCTTTCTTCATAGAACTTAGGCATGAATCTGGTTTAATACAATGTTTTATATTACATATTCTTCTTTGCATGATGTCTGAATATCCCCATGTACGGCCTTAGGTAAAGAAATTCTTTAGGTCCAGTAAATATATGAATCTACACTTTCCGGAATGTCAGTTGAAGGGGAAGCTTTTAATTATAAATTCCTTTTAACCAGGGAAACATTAGGAAGATGTGAAATGATCATTGAGTGTTGCGTTTCTTCAGATAAAATGCCATATTTTTCGAAAATACAAGTAACCATGGTTCCTGTATTATTCATTTTCTATAAATAGAGTTATTAAACCATGTTGATTGTGCCCTTGACCTCTTCATACAATATACTTCTTTTCGTATTTATTAGAGAATATAATGACTGTCACTATTTGACTTCCTCTAGAAGCCGTTACGGATGAATCAATTGCGAAAGTTAGTTTCAACGACGTCAGGTTATTTGCTGATAATGAAGCAATTTATATCGCAAACACTTTTTTTTCTTTTGTTTGGACATATGTGACATTATGCTGGAAACATTAACTCCTTCAAAACTTTACCAAGGACTATTAAGCGAAAAACACTCAAGTGGTAGCAAATTCCTATAGTTGGCAATTGTTCACAAAGTAAAGGAGCTTTCACGTAACAGAAACTAATGTTTCATTTCTTTAACACGCACCAAAGAGAAAGAAACACGCCTCTATTTACATTAGCATTTAATGTGTGTGAATATCTCTCATTCATATTTAAACATTGAAAGGATGTGCATAGATTTCCTTTTAAAACTAATCACATATAGCATTACCAGATTCATCATTTCAAATTATATTTTCCAATGCATTCCTCCTAGATTTAAGTCAAAATCTATTATGTGATCGGTAATATTACAATTGTTATACTAATTAGCAGAAATATTTTCAGGCGACGATTAGAAAAAGAGAATGGATACGAGGATCGAGAATTAGCAGAAGTAAAATTAAACAAACGAAGGTGTATAGCAAGCGGGTAAGCAGTTGTAAAATATATTAATAGTTTCGATGTGAAATGCATTTATTGTTCAGAATGAAATGTAAATACGCTCAATTAATAACATTTTTCATCACGCAAAATTCCTCCAAAATGTGCACAGATTTCAAAGAGAAATGCTAGCTAGAAATGGCGATTAATGTGCTTTAATATTGAGTGTGAGTGTGTGTGAGGGGAGGGGGGTTGCCTGAGTGTGTGTATGCGTGTGTATGTGTCTCTGCAACATGATGTGTGCATGCAACATGATTGTTTCAGTCGTCCCGAATATGGCAGCTGTGTGGGGTTATTCGGGCTACAGGCTCTGTCCAACATTCTTCATATCTACAAGATTACATTCCTAAAGTCATCCACTGTTTATACTTATTATATGCATTGTGTCACTTCTTTGGATGAGAAAATCAAATAAATTACGAACATTTAAACTTGCTCGATGTTTTCTACTTTTGGCACAATGACAGCAATTATCCCAGTGTATTACTGGTACTTTATTTCATCGACCCCGTAAGGATGAAAGGCAAAGTTAACCTCGGCGGGATTTGAACTCAGACCATAAATAGCCGTAATTCTTTGCTGCAAAGGATGGCGTCCGACACTCTACCGATACTGCCAAGGTGCCTAAATAGTCAAATCAATTAAGTTGAATTATGCACATTCAAAAGAACCTAATTAGCATATTTTGCAGTAATTCAAGTTGAACCTCTTGTTTTATGTGTATGGTGAGCATTTTAATAAAGCAAATTCGTTCGTTTTCTTGTCAATTGTTAGACGAAATAACCATATAATCATCAAATTGGACTTTATTATTCGAAAAATTAGCATACGAGTTAATGGATGTAGTATTAATTTAGTTTTATCTACCTACGATAGTTTTTCGTGTCTACATGCTATGCCAGTTAAGCAATAATCAATAATGTGTTTTGTTGCAATAGCAGAAGACAAGATTTGCATATAAATTTCATGGATTTTCGCTATACATTATTTTAGAAATTAAATTTGCGTGTAAAACACTTTCTAATATTTCAGTCAAAGGAAAGTCTTTAACGATTGCAATTGATATGGAACAGATACAGAATCTTGCCCAGAGGCTAAGAAAGATCTAATAAGTAAGGTAATCCCAAAACAATCTGCTTCCACTTAATGCATTGCGAAAATGGCTTTTTTTTAAATCGACAACTACCCTGATTGAGATGACATGATCAAAGCAGGGACAGCTTTCACCAACGTGGCGTCGTTTAAAACTGATCGACGAATACATTATTCAATGTTAGATTAAGGAAAATTTGGTTATTATTTCAAGAAGTCCATATGATCGTGTACACACATGGCCGCATACACTTAAACATAAAGCATACAGACATACGCTGGTGTGTGTGTAACTACTCGAGTGTCACTTCATCACACACAGACACACATAAACATATATACATTCTTATATATATATATCCAAACATGAACATATATATTTAACAGGAACACACACACACACACAGATATATATATATATATGTATATATATATATATATATATATATATATATACACGTGTGTGTGTGTGTGTGTGTGTGTGTGTATATATATATATATATATATATATATATATATGCATACGCACCAACACATACAAACTACTTGCACACTAATGAACAGAACCAAATAATTATATTAGTCATGGTCGTTTGAGTAGTACTTCGGAAGATGATGCTTTCTGTTAATTGTCTTTTAACAAGGTGGAATATATTTTTATGTTTAGTTACGGAATATTACCATGGATTTATACAGCTCTGTTGAACTGATAACTTACGCTTGACTGACTAACATTTAACCACCTAAACAATATGTCATGTGTGACAACAACGAGAGACTGCTTACACACAAATTCTATATATGCACTCTTGTCTATTCTTCTCGTTATTCCTTCCTGGACAATAGTCAACCTTTTCCCATATCTTTCCTACACAGAAGTTTAAATCGTTATACAGCCAATTGTAATTTAGACATTTATCAGCTCATAACTTGTAAAGCATACCAATACTATAAATTAGTGTATTGCTTGGAAAACGCTGTAACTGGGAACGTTCAGCGGGGGCAAATGGGATTGTAGAAGAGTTTAATAAGTTTTATTCAAACGTATATATATTGTAAATAAATATCTTTGTTAACATTTCTCAAACTGGAACCAATATTTATTTCACGGTATGATTCCATCAAGTAGAAGCAATAGAATATAAAATCATCACAAGCCGTAATTCTGGAACCTAACCAAATTGCACAAGGTATTATGGAAGTGTTTCATTGCCTTTGCGTATGAACACAATTATTTTTACTGTAATACTTGACATATTATTACCTTCTGTGTATATATTGTTTAAGTTTCAGTTTTGTAAGGATACAATATTATTCAAAGAGGTTAAATATTCTTCATAGCAAAGATTTGTTTTCACTAAGTTTAAATTTGAATAGATGACTAATAAATATGGTTCAAATTAAAAGGATGACTAAATGACATATGAGAAAGATTTATTACTAGAATTTTTTTCCGCACTTTCACGCGTATGTGTATATAATTGTGTGCGTGTATGTACATATGCATACATTTAGGTGGATGAGTATTTAAATATTAACGTGAAAACAAAGACACGCTTACAAAACACAGACACGCTTACAAAAATTGACACTCTAAGACATACATTCACACTCACACACATACATTGACAAAAACACGCACATACACGTATACTTTTTACACCATCCACTTTCTTCTTTTTACACACACAAACATTCACGCAGATAGCAGACGTAAAGGGAGAGAGGAGTAATATGAGGCAGTCAAACTACTCCTCTCTCTTCACGTGTTGTGACATCATTGCAGATATTTTATATAGAGACGCCAGCATATTCTGTTCCGTCATAGCATCTCAGGGGCTTCTATAATATCCAACCTATTAACTGAAATACGACAAATGTGGTTTTCATTTAATATTTTCTAATCTAGGAATAGTAATCATGTAGAATAATCTGTAGAGTTTCAGTTAAATTCGAAGTGGATGTTGTCGAAATTAACTTTCACTGAAATACAAACGAGAAACCTCTGATTTTCCATCCAGAAATATTTCATGAACATTCCATTGCAAAACAGTTATTAGATTTAATAGGTTGGACTATTTTCATGAATTCTACATTATTTGTATTGCTGTAATTTATACAGGAAAATGATAATTACAAATAGTGATATGTTATTTGCTAGGTAGAACAATCTGAACTAATCTGTATTGCTTTTAGGAGGGACGCCCATGACTATGTCTTGTATGCGACCGTCTAATAATGTAATTCCATATCAAAATTACGTTATTTGTATGCATATAGGTATAACATTACAGCCGCAATCAATGATCATGCACACTTATTTGGCAAACTATTCAGTCAGAGAACGTCCTAAAAGCGTAATATTCAAGAGAATGAAAGAAGAAAGAATACTAAATATAAGAAAAATAGTTTATCTCTTTTGCTTCAATAAAGCTGTTTTTATTTTATAAAAATGATGGGATCATTCTACTTTCTTCGTCGAAGCAATCTTTTAAAACGAATGCGCTAATATGTTGGCATATACCACGTCGTTTCTGTATCACATATTTTAACTAATGAGAAATACATATGTGCTTAGTTAAAGGAAATTAGATATACAAGCAAGATGAATATATGTACAAGAATTACAAAACTATATCAAAATATTAGATGGTGCTGTTTTTCATAGACAAAGACATGAGTTTATGTACTCGTGGGAAATGTTTCTCGCATTGGAAATATAAGTGCGTAGTAAAATATTATAAGACTTGAAGATATATACTTTATACATACATACATATGAATACATATATTAGCTTAACGCTTGATATAGTAAAACGATTTGAACATTCGGACACTAGTTCTTCATCAGGAGATAGAATGAGATAACAAAAATTAAAACAGAAGAGATCAAATGTTAGAGAGTGAGAACAGGAAGGAACGGAAAAAAAAGAGAAAGAAATTGAAGAAAAAACAGCTGAGTGTTCAGTCAGCTATTTTAGTTAATTGCTAATCAGATTGTTTTTTAAGTGTTAAAAAGTGTTTTAAAGGTAGATAATCTTTTTTTTTATATTTTGAGTAGACATATATATATATGTGTGAGGCTGGGGTGCTGACAATGTATATTTGAATAAGCCTGCTATGACTACTTCATAATACTATTAGTTTCAAAGAACATTTCTTTTCAGGTGAACCATATCTTTATCACTGCCTTATCTGATGAAAGAAATTCCCTTCGTGTTTGGTTTCCTATCTGCATCGAAACCAGTCACAATTGGATTTATTTCTATCTACAATTCCCATCTGAGATATGTCGAAGGACAACATATATGAAATGCTGCATAACAGAATTTCTTAAGCTAGAAATAGAGAAGCATGCTTCTCTATATTATTCTTCGGAAAATATATTTACTCCATTCCAGAAACTAATTAGTTGGAAGTGATATTTTAGTAAGTAAGTTTATTTTATAATTTTCTTATTTTACATCTCTTATATTATTGTTCTGCAAGCCCATGCATTGAACCACACTGTTATTAAGACAAAACCTATATATTTGCTAACATTGATATGCATCCGTATGTATATATATGTTACTAGATATGAATTCTTTATTATTATCTCCAAATTATTTGTCGAGCAATATTGGCCATGACTGCTGCTACGGTTGTAGGCAGGCCGCTGCCTTATTAGCAAACCACTTTCCACTGATTGACCTCGATGTCACGTGTTCGATTCTTTTTGAATTTGCCACAGACGTAGAGGCAGTGATTTTCTCGATGGCTTGGATTTCAGTCCACGCTTCGCTATTTCCTATCCACTGAATTATTTTTTAATAAGTTTCCAGTGTCCTCGCTTTGACTGGAAACTTACATGTGAATAGACTTTCCTGACGACGGAATGCTTCTCTATATTATTCTTCTGAAAATATATTTACTCCATTCCAGAAACTAATTAGTTGGAAGTGATATTTTAGTAAGTAAGTTAATTTTATAATTTTCTTATTTTACGTCTCTTATATTATTGTTCTGCAACCCCATGCATTGAACCACACTGTTATTAAGACAAAACCTATATGTTTGCTAACATTGATATGCATCTGTATGTATATATATGTTACTAGATATGAATTCTTTATTATCATCTCCAAATTATTTGTCGAGCAATATTGGCCATGACTGCTGCTACGGTTATAGGCAGGCCGCTGTCTTATTAGCAAACTACTTTCCACTGATTGACCTCGATGTCACGTGTTCGATTCTTTTTGAATTTGCGACAGACGTAGAGGCAGTGATTTTCTCAATGGCTTGGATTTCAGTCCACGCTTCGCTATTTCCTATCCACTGAATTATTTTTTAATAAGTTTCCAAAGTCTTCGCTATGCCTGGAAACTTACATGAGAATAGACTTTCCTGACGACTGAATGCTTCTCTGTATTATTCTACGTAAAATATATTTACTCCATTCCAGAAACTAATTAGTTGGAAGTGATATTTTAGCAAGTAAGTTAATTTTATAATTTTCTTCTTGTACGTCTCTTATATCTATATATGTATGTATATATATATATATATATATATATATATATATATATATATATATATATATATATATATATATATATATATATATATATAAAACAGACCCCATCAAGTCTTTGGACAAATTCTTTCAAGAAATCCCGGGTAAGCTCCCATACCCGTATAACCCTGCGTAAACAATAACACTCTGCTCGAGTGGGTACCCAAACCCTGTTTTGTAAGACTTTGCCAGGTGGTGCTATTAAGTTAGACATGGCATCCGAATTGAGAGATCACAGCTCCGATAATATGGGCTTGTTGTTTGAATGTCACAAGAAATAATCCCTGGACAGATTTTACGGGCAAAATCAACGGGAGGGATATCCAGATAATGTACATGAATTTAGCCGGTATCGCTTTGGTATGCAGCCGGATCAATTGGAGGCGGTAGCCTCTGACATGGCCCGCTGGAATGAAAGTATGAGGACTCTGCCCCTACGACTCTCCAAGGAATGTGTGGGAGAAGAAGAAGAAGAAGAAGAAGAAGAAGAAGAAGAAGAAGAAGAAGAAGAAGAAGAAGAAGAAGAAGAAGAAGAAAAAGAAGAAAAAGAAGAAGAAGAAGAAGAAGAAGAAGAAGAAGAAGAAGAAGAAGAAGAAGAAGAAGAAGATTATATAACATATATCAACAAGCCAAAAGATTAATATCAATTGTATAAAGCCGGATTTTAAAAGTATCATTTGATTGTTGTTTCAAATTTGATAATCCATACGACATGTTTTGTAAATTATATAGAGGACAAAATCCGATCCGGTATTTATGTTATTGATCCCTATTTATCAAACGATTGAATGCAGATACTACTCTTTTACTTTAATTACGTGGGATTTACCCAATGGTATACACGCACACACACACACATTCACGCACACGCACACTTAAATACATACAGACATATATATATATATATATATATATACATATATATATATATATATATATATATATATATATATATATATATACATACACACACACACACACATATATATATATACACACATATATATATATACACACATATCTATCTATCTATCTATATATATATACATAAATATATATACATACACACATATATATATGTATGTGGATATATATATATATATATATATATATATATATATATATATATATATATATAACGAAGGAAATGTGGTAAGAACCAGGTGAACCATAACGCACCAAAGTACTCAATACTTAGGGTAGTAGAGTGGGTGATGGGAACCAGTAAGACCCCGACGGCTGAGCCCAAGCCGTTTCGACGGTTAATTCTGGACTCCAGAATAAGCCGCCGAAACGGCTTGAGCTCAGCCGTCGGGGTCTTACTGGTTCCTATATATATATATATATATATATATATATATATATATATATATATATATATATATATATATATATATATATATGCAAAAGTTCTATTGAAAATTGTTGGGATACAACAAGTAAATATTTTTATAACTGATATAAAGCACTCGACAAGTATTTGAAGTAGATATACGATATTAATAAATGGAAACTATATCTATAAAACCATATTTATTTCAATATACATATTTCAGGGATACCAAATTCAATTATGGTATGCCTTCATCAGACAAAATAAAATATATAACAGTTTTACAAATAAGCTTAAACGTACTCTTTTAAAATGCAACCATTATTTTTGGAAGCCATCCGGATAGTGAGATTTTGATATTATTTTAATAAGTCATAGTGTTAAGGACAAAAGAAACTTTGAAAATGATATACCAGTCAGATGAATTGCACCATCTAAATCTGACCTGGGCAAACTTAGCCAACATATTCTAGACAGGGTAATACAAAAAATTAAAAACTTACCTAATTTATCTTACTTAAAATTATGGAAAGGGACTAGTGAGGTTATCGATTGGTTTAAAGAAATTAAATATAACTATGATAATAAGTTTATTCAGCTGGATATTGCTAACTACTATTCATCTATCACTCCTAATCTACTGAATAAGGCACTACATTACGCATTTAAACATACAGGCCTAACTAGCAATGAAATGCACATTATATTATCGGCAAGGAAAACATTGATAGAATTTAATAACCAACTCTGGACTAGGGCAGATTGAAATAATAATTTCGACATAACTATGGGATCATCAGACTCAGCTCAGGTAACGGACCTTGTGGGCCTATTTATAATTAATTCGCTACATAGAAAAATACCAGGTGTAACCGGAGGCTTATATCGTGATGACATGCTTTTACTTATACAAAATAATAGCTGTGAACTAAATAGAAAAAGAAAACAAATTCTACAATTTTTTAATTAACTTAACCTAAAAGTAGAAATAGAGAATAACCATAAAATAGTCAATTTTCTTGACGTAATACTAAATCTCAACACATGTCTTCATTATCCATTTCATAAACTAAATGAGAACTTGAATTATGTTAATTTTAACTCTAATCTGTTTAAAATACTATAGTGACCTCTGTTCAAGAAATAATTTCAAGAATTTCATGTAATAAAATTATATTTGATGAAAAAGCGCAGTACTACAACGAAGCGTTAGGTAGAGCTGGATATAGAAATAAAATTAAATACATTGATAATAATAATAATAAGCAAACTAACCAAAATTTTGATTATGGTAACAACTTTAACAACTATAATAGAAAACATTACAATAATTCCAAAAGCCGAAAAAGAAATAGAACTAGAAATATATTATGGTTTGCTCCCCCTTTCTCACTAAATATTAAAACCCCTATTGCTAAACTATTCTTTAAAGCTCTTGACAAACGCTTCCCTAGAACACATAAATATTACTCAATTTTTAATAGACACACTATAAAATTAACTTACTCGTCCACCAAAAGTTTAGCACAAAATATTAGTAGAATTAATAATAGAAATTTAAAACCTAACGAAAATACCAATAATAACCCAAGCAATATTCAATTGAATAACTGTAACTGTAGAAATAAATCTAACTGTCCGTTAAATAACAACTGCTTAGCTAAAAATGTAGTGTACAATTGTAATGTTAAAACTAATTTAAATTCATTTAACTATGTTGGTTCTACATCTACAGAATTTAAATTTCGCTTCAATAATCATAAAAATTCTTTCACAGATCCAAACAAAAAAACCTTCAACTTCGCTATCTAGCCTACTATGGGACCTAAAACGAGATAATGTTAAATATTCGATGACTTGGAATATTATTTCAAAAAGCTACTCCTTTTAATTCCTCTTCAGAAAATTGTGATCTTTGTATTGAAGAAATATCCTTTATATTAAAGTCTAAAAATTCACCCTAATTTAAAGAACAATTTATTCAGTTGCTGCAGACATAGATTGAACTCAACGTTTACATATAAATATAAATTTAAAATGTAGTATAATTAATTAAGTACTTTAGTTAATATGTGAAACCTGTCGATAAATCATTAGATTCCTTCACCTTTTTCTTTTTAAACTTTCTTCCTAAATATAAAAATAGATATAATAAACTACTCTAAAATGTCTATACTTCCAATGTCTTAAATAAAATATACGTAAGATAAATTTCTATACTAAATATAAGGATATCTGTAGAATCCTTGGGTTTTTTAAATCTTTTAAATTTTTAAATTTTAAAATTTTAAAACTTTTTTAAATTTTTTAATTATATTGATATAATTTTATTTAACTCTTATTTTTATTTTTATTTATTTTTATTTGTTTTGTTTCGATTCTGATAGCTTCTCATAATTTTCATAAGTCTACCCTTTCAGTATCTAGATTGAACTATACGTAGGATAAATTTCTATAGTAAATATATGAAATATATTATTTTAACTTAAGATACTCTATAGTGTTTTAAACATATTTAATGCTTTGATATTTCTAGAATTCGTTTGTTCTTTTGACCATACTGATATAATTGTATTTCCAAAATATAATCCTTTGGTATTTTAAATTTATATTGGTATAATTATATTTCCAAAGTATAATCCTTAGTAATATATTGATATTTGATTATCTCTATACAAATGTGTATGTGTATTAACATGCATATAACAGTGTTATAGGTTTTTTATGATTGCATATATGTCTATGTATACATGAGCGATGCGGGAAGACGCACGCAAATGTTTATTTATACATATATATGTGTATATATATATATATGTATATCTATGTGTGTGGGTAAGAGATATGTTGCTTAACCACGCAGTTTTGATTGCAGATATGCATACTTTTAACAGAATGTTAAATGCATGAATGGTAATCGTATATATGAAGACAGGAATGTTAATCGTATATATTTATGTATATATACTGTGAACTTGTTTATAACACAAGGAACGTATAGCACTGATTAAGAGAAATCATCTGCGTTTTATATGTCTATATTGTTGACTTGAGTAAATATATTTTCAGGACGTGCGTATATATATATGTATATAGTTGTGTGTCTTTGCCTAAGATACTGATTTCTCTAGCATTTTGGTTGATTAAACCCAAATTGTGGTATATTGATCTCAAGTTTTTAAACTAAACATGTAGTCAGTATTGAACAATGTTTAATTTCTCATATTATATATTTATGTCCCATTCATGAATATTAATATTTATATTTTTATTATTCATTTCATATAAATTGGTAACTCAACTTAATATGACATGAGGTAAAATGTTCATTATTTCCCCCTCTCTCTATATAATAGTTCTCTCTTTTGAGTTTTCCTATCTGTCTGATGACTTAATATCTCTCTGTTGCTTTCCTCTGTTTTCCTTATTTCTTATTTCTTCCTTTTTTCTTTCTTTCCTCCTGTCTTTATTTATCTCTTTCTTTTTTCTCCATGCATCTTCCTCTCTCAGATACTTCTCCACGTTTTTTTCTTTCTCTCTCTCCGTCTTTTTCTTTCTCTCCGTCTTTTTCTAATTGTCCTTCACACTATGACTTATTAAAATAATATAAACAACTCACTATCCGGATGGCTTCCAAAAATAATGGTTGCATTTTAATAGGGTACGTCAAAGCTTATTTGTAAAACTGTTATATAGTGTATTTTGTCTGATGAAGGCATTCCATAATTTAATTTGGTATCCCTGAAATATGTATAATGAAATAAATATGGTTTTATAAATATAGTTTCCATTTATTAATATCGTATATATATATATATATATATATATATATATATATATATATATATATATATATATATAGTAATAATAATAAATGTGAAGACTAATATATATATATATATATATATATATATATATATATATATATTTATATATATATATATATAAATATATATATATACATACATACATATATATATATATATATATATATACATATATCTTTATATAAATATATATATATACATACATATATATATATATATATATATATATATATATATATATATATATACATATATCTTTATATTAATATATATATATATATATATATATATATATATATATATATATATATATATATATATATATATATATATATATATATATACATTTATTAAAATAACAGATTAAAGTTTAAGCAAAGAATCGCTGCTTTCACCCTTAACGGGATCTTCTGAAACTAACAAAGTCAATCTGTAAATATATATATATATATAAACACGAACGCGCGCGCAGTCGTACATATATTGACACACATATATACATATATATATACTGGAAAATATATGAATAATAAGATGGATATTTCATGCACCTTGTTATTTTCACTTGAGACCTTTAAATATACATATCCAATGAGACTAAACTCATCATTTCGTTACGTTGTAAATCTTTTAACCACATGTTCATTACTTTACATACGTATATAGTATGCAAGAAACTGTTTATTTAATATGATAGAAAATACACTCATAGCTTATATGTTTCGTTATGGAAATTCCATGCATGATGTAATCGTAACACTCGAGTCGGTGGGGCTGGATCAAGGAGACGGCAAAAGGCCAGATGGCATGACCATCTTCCCGTTCTGCGGTGGCAAGCCCCTCGTCTGGGATGCCACTTGCACCGACACTTTATCTAGTCGCAACCTGGTGCAATCTGCGACTGACCAAGGTTCTGCTGCACGTCGGGCTGACGGGGCCAAACTCCTCAAATACCGGTCGCTCTCCGACAGGTTGCGGTCGTTCCCCTGGCAGTGGAGACTTCTGGTGTCCTCGGCCCCAGGGCTACATCCTTACTCACCACCATAGGCGCTGAGCTGGCCAACTACAGGTGTGAGCCCCGCGAGTTGGAGTGGTTTTTCCAGCGCGTCTCCCATACCGTCCTCCGGGGAAACGCCTTCTACACTCTGTCCCACGGGGCTGTGGGTGCGCCACATCGCATACCAATATATTAGTTAAATATCATTCTTTAATCTGATACAACACAATAAAGACTAAAGTGATTATTAAAGTAATTTTAATATGAAAAACACATCTTTCTCTTATAAACCCATAAACATTGGATGCAAAATGGTCTGAAATTAATTTGTCGACGAAAGTGAACGTCAATATATTTTCGAAAATATTAATTAATCTTGCGTTTTATGGAAATTTGTGTATATTACAATTTTACCAATGAGAAATGTTAAGTAAAACCAAGTACAAAGATGTAATAAGACAAAGTAAAATATTTCACATGAGAGTCACTAGGTTTGAAATGAGTGCTGTGTGAAATAAGTGCTGTTTTTAAAATGAGATAGAAATGAGTGCTGATAAGTATGCAATGATAAATATTCATGTCATTGAATCATAAATTTAGCAATGGATATTAAAATAAGGTACCAATGGGAGAAAACAAATCTAAAGGCGGCCATATTTATTAACACTAAGATGGTTTGCCTACAATAATGTTTTCTTAGCTTGGTTTATAATTAAATTTGCACAGGCTTTGGAAAATAAACTTGTATTTACTCTGTGGCTGTAATGTGTACACCTCTAACTGTTGTAAGTATACTCCGTAACTACAGTTTATAGTTTATATTTGTCATGCAACATATATGTGATATAGATTCATTGTATATCATTGTTAAATAGATCACAACAACTAGGTCTGCATTGTTTACTGACATCATCTAGTCTGGCAGTATCGGTAGAGGGTCGGACGCCATGCTTTCCAGTATAGATACGTCTCTTTAAGGTCTGAGTTCAAATCCCGTCGAGGTTAAATTTGCCTTTCATCCTTACGGGACGACAAAATAAAGTACCAGTAATGTACTGGGTAACTGCTGGCCTTGTTCCAAGAATACAAAAAATTATATGTTATATAGATTGTATCAACAGTTACATCCATAATTCAACAGGATAGTGATTGTAAAAGATAATGGATTATGATTCATGGAAAACGTGGCTGCAATTACTAGCAGATCGCGCTCTAAGCATGGAATATCTCACAGCTCATCTACGGTGTATGTGATATGTAGCTGCATGGCTGTGTCATACTAATAACATTTAATAACCAATACAAGGTTAATTTTCAATAACATTAGTTTCAGTTTATTCATACAGTTGGTTCTATATATCGTATATAATATTCGCAACAACTTGTTTGAAAACAAACGGGATAGATCATAGCCATTTAAAACTATTCCCGTGCAGTAATCCTCTGGCTTAAGAATTCGGTCATCGTATGTAGGGAGATAGATGTAAATCCCCAAAACACCATAGTGATTTCGGTATGTATGCCAACACTTAGCTAGAAGAAGAAGGAGAAGAAGAAAAAGAAGAAGAAGAAGACGAATAATAATAAGAAGAAGGGGGAGGAGGAGGAGGAGGAGGAGGAGGAGAAGAAGAATAAGAAGAAGAGGAAGAGGAAGAAGAAGAACTGACGTAACTTATAGAAAATATATTCCACCTATATGTTATCAAGTATCGATACATTAAGAATATGCCGTTTGAGAAATTGACCAATGAAATTCAATAAATAATTAACATTGCACGACTACATAAACTCGGAATGAAATAAGACATATACAGTGTACGATATATAACATGTGATATAGTTTAATAGACATGCAAATATAAGGCTCCTGCCATGTCATGTATCATGCCCACAAATTGAAATAATGCTGCATTGTAAGTGTGAATGCGTTTATGGAATTATTCATGAAATTATCGTGCATGTTGCAGAACATTCCACAGCATATATACCCTCGATATGATTGAAAGGAAGAATCGTATGTCACAGTTAATGTTGATCCCCGTAATTACTAATAGAGTCCATCCGATAGGCTTCCACAAACTTTCCGTCTAACTAAGTTCATTCACAATGCATTCATCGAACCGAGATTGGTGTAAATTACACTACCACTACAGGCCATGTTTCGGGAACTGTCTCGTGAATTCGTGATTGTGAAGTGAGCTTTCCTTTCTTGCAGCATCCATAATCAACTACAGTAGTTGCAATAATAGCAGCATTGCGGAATTTTCATCTAATTTCATACCTCCAGTATGCAAAACTCTTTCTGGTCATTATTCTTTTTTTTTATTTTGCTTTCTTAGGGATAATTAACATCAATAACAAATTGATCAGTATAAATGAACTTAAATCATAGAACCTTGCGTTTTGTGGAAATGTATTTATAAGATATAAAATTTGATGTAATATATCCCATATTTTAACAAGAATATAAGTCAAATGAGTACATAACAATATCCAAAACGCACTTCAATAACGAAAATGTAATTCAGTGATAGACATATGGTTAGGCGTTTCATAATTACTAGCTGCTGCTTATATTTCTGATAAGCATTTAGCATATGACTTTGATGATAAAGAGATACAATTTTCTAAGCATATATTAACTGTTATCGTTATTAGCCAATTTGGTACATTTAACAGAACAATTACGCTTGGAAAGTTACAGATATTGACGTCCTATTCAGAGTATAATACTCTAACACTACCCATTATAATTCCATAGCAGTTACATTGTTATTTTAAAGGCCGTGTCTTTGATTAATATTCTACCATTAATATCAGGCGGAATTTCTATTTGTGAAACCTTCAGAATTACTAGAACGGGAAATGCAGACGGCTATATTCCATAGCCAGGAAAAGAATCACAACAGAATTGTGAAGATGCTTTTGATAAATACACTTTATATTATATTATTGATCCCCTATGTGGTTTATAATTGATGAATTTTGTAATGGCATTGCCATTGTTAAGACACAAATTAATAAGCCTCATATTTAATTCACACGGGAGCATCGTTTGATAAAACTGTTCAACAAAGACCAAAGACCAAACATTATAACAATCTATGATATTCTGAAGAAATGCATAATTATGGTGAATAAACAAGCACTAACTAATAAACTAAAAGTTTCAGCTGTTAAATGTCGTTGAATAAAGTAGAGCATTCAAATTACCCAAATTATAAGACGTTCACAATACAATATTCAGATCGACGTATTGTAGATAATTTCGCACAAATATTTGATGAGACAGTAGGATTCTAACTGATTTTGCTGCAAGTATTTCCATAGTTAAACACGTTTTGCGTTTTGGTGTGCCATATTTCGTTGATAGACTCTAATTTCGTATGATCTGGCTGGTGTGCGTATTATGGGACAATGTTTAATGTATGATTTAATTGCATAACCTGTATGCACATTGTGTTAAAGATAAATAAACTTTCTCCACATCTTTTACTACACTTTGTAACGCTACATAAGCTTCAACAGCAGCTTCCGAATCTTCACAGATTATCTTGATTACATTTACAAGATATTCTACCATTTTATAAGTATAACAGAATTTCATAATCTTATGAAACTGAAGGTTCTCGAAAGCTTTAATAAATTCGAACAATATAGTTTGTCTCTGTTGACACATGAGATGTATAAGAATATGATAAATGGATGAACATTTGGGGATGAAGTTATTTTGATTTGCCTTGTATATATTTATTATAGTTAAGATATATATATATATATATATATATATATATATATATATATATATATATATATATATATATATATATATATATATTTATATATATATATATATATAAAGTAAAAGAGATGAAATCGAAAATGCAACTGGAGTTTTATTTTTTTTTTAAATATATATATTTATTTGGTTCCTTTACCCGTTTCGCAGTTCTTCTGCTTTTCAAAAGGTGAGTTGAGATGGAGGGTCTGTGGCTTCTCTCACATCTGATGTGAGAAAAAACACAGACCCTCCATCTCAACTCACCTTTTGAAAAGCAGAAGAACTGCGAAACCGGTAAAGGAACCAAATAAATATATATATATTTTTAAAAAAAATAAGACTCCGGTTGCATTTTCGATTTAATCTTTTTTTCTGTATAATTTCACTCGTGTAGGACGCCTCGGTTATTTTTCAATTTGTAAAAAAAACCCTCACATTCTAATATATATATATATATATATATATATATATATATATATATATATATATATATATATATATATATATATATACATTTTGAGCATATGTTGGAGCACTCGACGAAGTGCGCAGGTTGGTTTGGTTACTCCGGAGTAATGTAAAATAAATAAGTCAAATATTTAAAATTTGGCTTCGTTTATTACTGCTATATATATTTCGGTGACAGCCATCTTTGGCTGTGACTTCTTCAGGCTGTCCGAATTGGTGTGGTAGTGACGAGTACACATGTTGTTGAGGTGTTTAACTTTGTCAATACTCTGATGTGCCCAGTTCCTGGTTAGGTTGTTATTTCACTGATGATCTGGAATCATGAATTTAAACAAACGAATTTCAGCGTCAAAGGACATCTCCTATTGGTCAGTTGTGAGAATATTCCTCAGTCAAAAGTCTATAGAAATTCGGTCTGAGGCCAGCAATCTGTAGTGGTTGTTCTTGTAATTGTTAAGTACATCTGGCCCCTACTCTAATGTTGGTAGTCGTGTTGGTGTTGGAGTCAGCTCAAAAAAATGATAAAGTGATAGAAGGAATAAGATGGTAAAAGAACAAAATAAAATAAGATAATCAAATAAAATGTGTGTGTGTTATACCCAATCTCAATGTTAGAAAGATTTGTAAGGTCACTCCTCTAAGTTGTGAGAGCATTCCTCAATTAAAAGTCTATAGAAATTCTATCTGGGGTGAGGCCACCTGTAGTGTTTGTTTTTGCTATTGTTAAGTACATCTGATCTCTACCCTTATTTTGGTAGTGGTGTTGGTGCTGCGGTCAGCCTAGGTCTTGCTGCTACTGACATTTAGAAGTATCTGTGTGTGTTTCTTCATCTGTCCTTCCCCAATGTTGGTGGTGGTGGTGTGGGGAGGAGGGTTGACTGTGCCATGCATATGAAGACATAGAAGGCAATACAATGACGAAAACAGAAAATAATAATAAATAGAAAATAAATGAAAACTAAAAATGATGATTCACATAAAATACAATGTGTGTGTGCTATAACCAATCTCAAAGTCAGAATGATGTTGGATAAAGTGGTAGGAGGAACAAGATAGTAAAAGAATAAAACAAAATAAGATAATCAAATAAAATGTGTATGTGTTATAACCAATCTCAACGTTAGAAAGATTTGCAAAGTCACTCCTCCCATCGGTCAGTTTTGAGAGCATTTCTCAGTCACAACTTTATTTATTATTTATTTTCTCTTTTCTTCATTTTATTGCCTTCTATGTCTTCATATTCTTGGCACAGCCAACCCCAAACCACCACCACCACCACAATTGGGACAGAACAGATGAAGAAACACACAGATACTTCTAAATGTCAGCAGCAGCAAGACCTAGGCTGACCGCAGCACCAACATCACTACCAAAATAAGGGTCGATGTCAGATGTACTTAACAATAGCAAACACACACACTACAGGCGGCCTCAACCCAGAAAGAATTCCTATAGACTTTTGACTGAGGAATGGTCTCACAACTGAGAGGAGTGACCGTACAAATCTTTCTAACATTGAGATTGGGTATAAAACACACACATTTTATTTGATTATCTTATTTTATTTTGTTCTTTTACCATCTTATTCCTTCTACTACTTTATCATTTTTTTTAGCTGACTCCAACACCAACACCACTACCAACATAAGTATAGAGGTCAGATGTACTTAACAATAACAAGAACAACCTCTACAGATCGCCTCGCCTCAGAACGAATTTCTATAGACTTTTAACTCAGGAATGTTCTCACGACTGACCAATGGGAGGAGAAGATGTCCTTTGACGCTGAAATTCGTTTGTTTAAATTCATATGATTCCAGTTCCTCAGTGAAATAACAACCCAACCAGGAACTGGGCATATCAGAGTATTGACAATGTTAAACACCTCAACAACATGTATACTCGACTCTACCACACTAATTTGGACTGCCTGAAGAGGTCACAGCCAAAGATGGATGTCACCGAAATATATATAGCGTAATAAACGAAGCCAAATTTTAAAAATTTTGACTTATTTATTTTAGTTTATTTTATATATATATATATATATATATATATATATATATATATATATATATAAATATAGAGATTACAATAATCAAAGTTGAGTTTAAATCATTTTTTTGCTTAAAATTGCTTCCTCCAAACCGAGGGTTGGATTCTTCGGAGCAGCTATTTAGTGATCTATAACATACTTGACCCCCTTTTCAACACACGAGACATATAAAAACATATGCATATGGATGACAGTAGGATGACATCCATCATAATCATATAGCATGGCAATTTACATATAAAGCTTAAACGATAAAAATAAAAATAAAAATAAAACATTGGCAGTTTGTGAAGATAAAGCAAGAGGAAAGTTTAGAGAAGTCAGTGTATGGAACAATCTCACGCGTAGCATGCATGCGTGTCTTATTTATACAGTATTAGAGTGCGGCAGAATGTTACTTGTAGGATCAGGCAGTTAAAGCAGGCTATCGATAGTATTATGCGGGCTGTATTGTTAAATCATTTTTTCGCATACACCTGTATGATATACAATCCCGAATGTAGAGAAAAACCAAAATATCAAAAATATCAAACATATTATAAAACATATTATAACATAGGCGAAACAGTACCACTGTCTTCGCGCACACCACCACTCACATAATCCATGAAACGCAATATATAGAGTACAGGTCTATCATACAATCCACGATGGTTCAGTATAGAACCAAGTTATAAACCATATCTTGTCGGTTTTTAATTAATAGATCATGTAGTTTAGTTTTGTGAGATGATATTATATTCCGGAAGTGTGTGTGTGTCCAAGGGGAGTTAATGTGTAAGGGGAGTTAATGCGTAAGGGGAGGTAACTAGCTGATTTTCTTAGTTAAATTTATTATCCTAAATTACACTAATGGTGTTTCAAATAAGTGCCTATCATATGATTTTATAACTAATTTCTAGATTAGGTTACTGATCTATAGGTTACAGTGTAGTCTATTAAGAAGTACTGAAGGTGTATATATCAGGACGATTACCTACTATTATGGAGTGTCATATCTAAACATTCTATACGAAGAGTCAGACCTCCAAATCAATGTTCTTTGTAAGTGTAGTCCACCCGCAGAACCTGGCAGGGTCTTATTATTATATATGACTCCCGGTAAGCTCTGGGTCATTGTATGTCCGAATCCTTGGCAAATTAAAATATCTCCAGGGTGGTCCGGAGATCATTCTCTCATATAAAGACACTAGTCTGGCCATCAAGCAATACATAAACTCCCATCTCATATATAAATTAAATTAGGTTTCTTATGTATAAATTAGAGTGCAGTCTATTAAGAAGTAATAAAGGAGTTCATATCACGATGATTACAATCCAATATGGAGTGCCACACCTGAACAATCTATAAGAAGAGTCAGACTTTAAAATCAATTATATGTATAAGGGTCTTATTACTAATAAGGGTCTTAATACTATATAAGACTCCCGGTAAGTTCCTGGTCATTGTATGGCTGAATCCCTAGTAAATTCAATATCACCAGGGTGGTCCGGGGACCAGTTCTCCCATCAAAAGACACTAATCTGGTCATCAAGCAATACAGAAACTCCTAACTCATATATCACCTGCGCATAATTTATTGTACTCATCGTATAGAATATATAGTCACTCAATAATAAATTAATTATTTAATCATCCATCTATCTCATGGTGGCACTCCATGTACAGGATTATGTTAGCACAACCAATACAGTGTCTACAGTTTATATTAATCATATATTTGTGCAATGCAGTTTACGCAATCCAAGGCCAAGGTATCAGAATTAGAAGTACAAGGGGGTATCTCCAGGGTAGATGGTATTATAAGGTTGCCACTATTAGCTTTAGAGTATATAAATGGGTGTGGAGATGAGGTGTAAGGTGTGCCACTATGCTAATTGCTAGGGGTGGTGACGGTTCCAGTCTGACATTGTTATATATAGGGTTTAAACTTTTGGAAAGAGTGTCGGAAGCGGTATTGGCAAGATGCGACCACCTCTGATTTTTTATTAAGGAGATGATGGTAGGAGAAGATGATAGTATGGGTCTCTAGTAGACAGATGTTACAAAATTTATTAGGTGGTTTGTACGATGTTGCATTACCTATAGTTGCTCCGAAGAATCCAAACCTCGGTTTGGAGGAAACAATTGTAAGCAAATAAATGATTTAAACTGAACTTTGATTATTGTAATCTATATATAACTGCTCTGTAAAACAACCGATGTTATTACATTGAGCTATTCATCTTACTAGTAATAAGATAGTAATGAAGGACTATCTTCCACTATTTGGGGTTTGTATAAAAAATATATATAACCATAAAAGGTTTTATTATATACATAACCATAAATAGTATCCTTAATACTTATATATAAATATATATATATATGGCCAGATGTGCCTGAAATGTAAGCCTACCTATAAAAGTAATCGTAATAGTGGCAGAGGCCTACTCCGAACTCCTAGTAGCAGATTTAGATTCAATCCTAGAATAGGAAAGAATAGGCTGATCATTAGCAAGCACATTGGTAATAATAACCCAACTAATGCCCCTGCTGGTTCTGCTAGACCCCACAGAAGTAACAGGCCTAGAAAAATCATCTGGCTTAACCCACCTATCTCATCTAATTTAGCTACTAACATCCCTAAACGCTTCTTATCCATCCTATCTAAACACCCCCACCGCAACCAAAGATGTTACACACTCTTTAAAAAAAACAATATTAAAATCTCCTTCTCCAACACACCGAACTTAGCTAGCCACATCGCATTTAGCAACCATCATAAACTAAAAAAAGTATAACTCCCCCCTCCGGCACCACGGCCCCCTACAAGTTCACCATGCAACCACACCATTACTCATCCTAGAAGCAGACCCCCCCTCCAATCCCATTAGTACACACCAGCAGCTTAAACAACCCTGCTCCCACTAATCGCAATCCTAATTGCAACAGCTGTAACCACACCGCATGCCCGCTTAACGGGCAGTGCCTTACACCCAATATCGTATATAGGTGCATCGTTAGAACGACCTCATCTATTAGCTCCTATATTGGCTCTACATCTACGACATTTAAGGTTCTATATAACGCGCACTCATTTTCCTTCCGCAACCCAGACCATAGATGCTCTACTTCTCTAGCTAGGCTCGTTAAAAACCTTAAACTGGTCAATATTGAACACTTACTAACTTGGCCTATCTTGGATAGATCCTCAGCTTTTTCACGGGAGAAAATTGTTGCGATCTCTGTCTCACCGAGGCTTATCACATAACTCTCTTAAGGCCATCCCCCATAAATGACAGGAATGAGTTGGTCATCAATTGCCACCACCGCAGAGCGAGCTCCTTCACTAACAGGACATTTGACCCACCTTAGCCTATCATTTAATCACGCTCCTCCTATAACTAACAAACTAAAACATATTTAGTCCACCAGGTTACATCCATCACATTATCTTAGTCACATATCTCATTATAACTTTACCTATAAGCTGCCTCTTTTTGCATTATCTTAGTTACAACTCTCATTGTCGCATTTGGATATTCAAGGAGTTACCTCCCCCGAAACCCATCTCTGTACAATAAGGTAATTTCCCTACCAGAATCCATTTTGTCGTGCGTTTGGCGGCATTGTTTACTTTCAGCCTCGACAGATATGTAACGGTTCTTTATGGCCTACACTTGCATTTTCCAGTGCCAAGAGACCTCATCTAGGGACCTGCTAATCTGACGATTATTTACGGACACGTAACCCTCTTATTTTATTTTATTTTATTTCTACTTTATACATATTAATATTTCCCTTATTTAACTTCAAGGTCTGAGGAGCTGTTCCATAATATTATTCTATGTTAATTATCTTTCTCTGCACCAAATCAATAACGATATTACCATTGATTGATCCAGAAATATTATATGGAGTAGTGAAAAAATTGTAAACTGACATTATTACCCCCCTTTTTTAATATAAACTGCCCTTAATACTTTTCGACTAACGTATCTATGTGAGCTTGTGGTCATGGTTTTCTTAACTACTGAATGTTTCCAGCTCTGTAAACCTAATCTACGCATAAACCCAGTTTTCCAACTGCTTTCCACTGCATACTGCACATCGAACACCCGCTTCTAAGCTTTGGCTTTAAATACCTTCACCAATCTCTCCTATCCTACTACTATCTCTCTATTTAAGAATGGTCTACTTTTGAACTGTACATATATATATATAAATTAATAAAAACAACGAATAAAAACAAAGAATAAGTTCCTTATATTAAAAAATTCATCATCTTACGATCGCTTCTAGGATATATATATGTGTGTTGGTCTGTATATCATATAGATCTATGTAAAAATATTACAAACTATCAGAAGAAATATACATACCCTCTGAATTAATTATATCTTGCATTCATAGAATTAGAAGAACCTTCAAATATAAACCTAATTAATTTACACCTTACTTTCCCTCTTGCAGCTCTCTTTTCATAAAGTTAATACCTAAAAGTATAGATATAAATTAATTTAATTTCCTGTTATGAATATAGATTCCCTGTAGTTTATATGAGATTGGTATTTCTCACTACTACCCTTATCCCAACATTTTATTTTCCTTCGTTTTTAACAACATTCTTTAATAACATCTAATTCTTATTTATCACATCCATATGAAGTAATATAAATTTATCCCTATAAATATACCTCTCAATTGATTTAATTTCTTGTTATAGATCTCGATTCCTTCTGGTTTAAATAAGATTGGTATTTCCCACTTACCCTAAAATTTTACTTTCCTTCGTTTTTAACACTATTCTTTAATAACATCAAATGTTCGTGTACCCTTCACCGCTTGCCCTCTTTTCATCCCCAAAGTATTCTTTTCATTCAAAACATAAGTCTGCACACCTCTACCCCTAAATTACATTTCTACTACTACTTCTCTATCAACTTGACCTCCTACTACTTTTCTATTGGTCAATTCACAACCTGTTCCCAAACAGACCTATTATATTAAATCTTTAAAGGGCGGTGGATTGGCAGTATCGGTGGAGGGTCGGACGCCATGCTTTCCAGCATAGTTACGTCCCTTTACGATCTGAGTTCAAATCCCGCCGAGGTTGACTTTGCCTTTCATCCTTACGGGGGTCGATAAAATAAAGTACCAGTAATGCACTGGGTAATTGCTGGCCTTGTGCCTAAAGTAGAAACAATTATATTAAATCTTTGTTGTTTTCTTTCAATAAACAAATCTCATAATTTCTGAAGACAGCATATATATGTGAGGGTATGGATATTTCCTCTGATAGTTTGTCATATTTTTGCATAGATCTATATGATATACATACCAACAGACATATATATCCTAGAAACGATCGTAAAATGATGAATTTTTTAATATAAGGAACTTGTTCTTTGTTTTTATTCATTGTTTTCATTAATTTATCTTGACTCTGTTTTCCTATGATTTTCATCGAACATTTTTGAACGTATCTTCTCTTTTCATGATATTTGGATTACATTGAGTTCTTCATACGGATTGGACACTACCGTATATTTTGGTAGATTTATCTACATATATATATATATATATATATATATATATATATATATATATATATATATACTGTATATATATATACATAGATAAATACTTGAATTCACTTTGCGAGAACATGCAAAGTGGTAATAAAGCATCTTCCTCATCTCTCTCTCTCTCTCTCTCTCTATCTCTATCTCTCTCTCTCTCTCTCTCTCTCTCTCTCTCTCTATCTATCTATCTATCTATCTATCTCTCTCCCTCTCTCTCCCTCTCTCTCCCCATCGGAGTTTTTACAAGACATAATCAGCCATTTGATAAGACCAGATAAAATGTATATATGTGTATATATATTGTTATTCATAAATATATATATACGTGTGTGTATTTGTCCCTGTGTGTTCGTGACTACATACGTACTTGTGGTATCAACTTGACTTATCGCGTATCTATGCATCTTTCATCTATCTCTGCGTTTGTCAATCTGTCTGTTTCTTTCTGAATTGTTCTTTCTATCTCTCTTTCGAGCTATCTATCTAATTATATGGCTCCTTGTTAAGCTATATTTAGCAATCTATTTCTGTACATATATATACATATCAGATAAATATATATATATATATCCATATATATATCCATATATATATATCTTCATTTTTTCGTATATACATATATATATATATATATATATATATATATATATATATATATATATATATTAATAAGAGGAATTCCAACTTTGTCTGATTTACTCGTTTCGTTTACAATCCTTTAAAATTTATAATGGTATTATAATGAAATAGTATGATAGAATATTAAATGTTAAGTGTTAATTGAACAACTACTTTCATGCTTTCGCAATCTTCAGGTTCATAATGTGTGGTGACAGTCAAGTTTGCAATTTTCAACTGTAATGAGATGGGGAAATTGTGTACCTTATATACAGTGAAAAGTGGCTCCAATGTGTAGTTTCACTGAATTACTAAAGCTGATTGGTTTAGGGGTCACGGTTGGTAGAATAACGTCACCAGTTGGTAGAATAACGTAGAATAACCAGATCACTCTCAAGATCTCAACGGAGATTACCCACAAGAAACTGGGCGAAAAAACGATCTAAACCTGAAAGCAAACCTAGGTCATTTCCCCAGATTGTTAAAAATAATGCTAACAAGAAATGGAAAAATAATAAACATAATACCAAAAATAGGACAAAATACATAACGAAACCAAATATAATATCACGACCAAAAGTTCATCAAGCCAACACCAACAGGAATATAAATCCTGAACAGAGAAAAATCCATTTTTTAACGTCAGGACAACAAAAACCGTAAAAAGAAAAACTCCAGGAGGAAACATACCCAAAACATCTGTACACGTAGATCCTAAAATAATTAATTTATCCGAAAGAGATCTTGACAATGATGAAATGCAAATTCTGTCAAAAGGACTGAAATTCACACCGACTCCAACAGTCAACCACCAAGAACTGAAGGAAGATACCCAAGTCTTGTAGAATTCTTCGCTGATAAAAGTAATCAGAGTGATGAATCACTAGTAAAGAATAAATCAAATTTCACTCCGCCAAAAGGAAGAAATATCTGTCTCGACCAATACATTGACATCCTGTCTGAATTTCCTCTTAGACGTAATACTAATGTTAGGCCAAACATTAACAAATCATAAATGTCTGCACTTAAACGTATACAAAATGATAAAACAATAATAACAAGCAGATAAAGGGGTTGCGGTTGTTATAATGGATGCTGAATACTACAAGAATTTGGTTGAGGAACAACTGAAAGATACAACATTCTATCATGAAATACCGTCAAATATAGACCACAATATCACGAAGAAGATCAACAACCTGGCTTCAAAATACCACAACTCACTTACTGATAAGGAAAGAGAATACATCACCAATTTTGAGCCAAAACACAGCAACCTGTATGGCCTAACGAAAGTTCATAAGTCAAAAGAAATACAACTGGCCGTAAGAGAACAAAACAGTGAGTACATTAAATTACTACACCCAAAAGACTTAAAACGTAGACCTATTATAGCTGGTCCAACATGCCCCACCCAACGTCTAAGCAATTTTGTTGACATTATTTTGAAACCACTATGTATTCACATACCCAGTTTCATGCGGGATGATATCGACTTCCTGTCCCATCTTCCAAAAACCACGGAAACGAATTCACTTCTACTTAGTTTTGATGTGGTAAGCCTTTACACCAACATTACACATGATTTAGGAATAAAGGCGGTTAAATACTGGGTGGAAAAACATAGAGAAGTGATTCCCATCAGATTCACAGCGGCATTTATATTATACGCAGTTGAACTTGTTCTGGAAAACAACACTTTCTTCTTCAATTACATCCACATTAGACGCACAGCGATGGGAACGAAGTTTGCTGCCGTTTACGCGAACTCTGTAATGGGATACTTAGAACAACAACTCTACCAAGAAATACAGGAAAAATATAGTACTGACTTTAGAAAGTACATTGACAAATCTTGGAAGAGATACCTTGACGACTGTTTCATCATCTGGACAGAATCTCTAGATACTCTGGATGAGTTCAATATCCTCCTGAATAACCTACACCCATCTCTCCAATTCACAAAAGAGATGAGTAGGACCAAATTACCATTTCTAGATATAATGATAATCAAAAACGACACCACCATTACCACGGATATATATTATAAACACACAGACACCCATTAATATCTGAATTTTAAGTCGTGCCATCCACCCCATACAAAACGCAACATCCCATACTGCCTAGCCTGAAGAATTTGTACCATTGTAGAAGATACGAATACCAGGTACAAACGCCTAACGGAATTAAGAGAATTTTTGCTCAAACAAAAATACCCACCTCTACTTATAGAAAATGGCATACAGCGGGCTATAAAAATACCTATACAACAACTTAGGACAACCCAAGGAAGAAGAAACCAAGAACTGGTTTATAATGACACACAACCCATGTCACCAGAATATCTTCAACACTGCAAAAAGCAAACCTACCGATCATTGCTCAAAGTAATGAATTAAAAGGCTTAATCACTGATCGATCTTCGACTCTTAGAAAAAGAGAGCCGAAAAATTTGAAGCAATTACTAACAAAAAGCAAAGTTTGACCTTAACAACAAAGACCAACCATTCACTGTATCTAAATGCAATGATAGTCGATGCGGCACATCTCAATCCATACACGCTGGTCAATATATGAAAACAAAAACTGTAAAAATATTCCCAAATGCAAATATGAACTGCAAAAGCAGAAATCTAATTTACTGCATTAAATGCCCGAATTGTGAAGAACTATATGTCGGTCAAACTGGTAATGGACTATCGGAACGTGCACGGGTACACCGTCAGCAAATCAGAGACCCAAATGTCCGTCAGATACCCCTAAGTAACCATCTAGCAACATGTGGTCAGGGAATATTTATAATATTCCCATTCTACAAATTACACAGCCCAAGTGAAATCAAGAGAAAAATCAAAGAAAAGAATGTTATTGATAAATTCAAACCCAAGCTAAATGAACAATAATAACGCTTAGGGGTAATACCTCTACTATGATTATGACTACGACCATGTCGACTACGACCACTAAAAACAACAACAGCAATAATAATAATAATTGTTTCTACTTTAGGCACAAGGCCAGCAATTACCCAGTGCATTACTAGTACTTTATTTTATCGACCCCCGTAAGGATGAAAGGCAAAGTCAACCTCGGCGGGATTTGAACTCAGATCGTAAAGGGACGTAACTATGCTGGAAAGCATGGCGTCCGACCCTCTACCGATACCGCCAATCCACCGCAATAATAATAATAATAAAAGTGATGTCGATGGTGATGATTACTAGAAAATGCTATTTTTATCATTTCTAAAAATAGCAAAACAATTGATGCTTTGGATAGGATCAAATAGTGGTCGTTAGATATGCTCAACCACCCGTGACGCCTAAACCAATCAGCTTTAGTAATTCAGTGAAACTACACACCGACTGGTCGAAATACAGTTTGCATGATTTAGCATTCTGGAGCCACTTTTCACTGTATATAAGGTGCAAAATTTACCCATCTCATTAGAGTTGAAAATTGCAAACTTGACTGTCACCACACATTATGAACCTGAAGATTGCGAAAGCATGAAAGTAGTTGTTCAATTAACACTTAACATTTAATATTCTATCATACAATTTCATTATAATACCATTATAAATGTTAAAGGATTGTAAATAAAACGAGTGAATCAAAGTTGGATTTCTCTTATTAATATAATCTTCTATACACAATCATACACACCCGTGTATATACATCTCTCTCTCTCTCTCTCTCTCTCTCTCTCTCTCTCTCTCTCTCTCTCTGTCTCTTTATATATATATATATATATATATATATATATATATATATATATATATATATATATATATTGTTATATTTGGGGAGGGTCATATTTGTGTAATATTGCCAGAATTAATAACAGAACACACTCACTGTTTGGTTGGCTTTCGCTTTTCGCTTCTGTGTCTTTTATATCGGTCATCTAATTTTCTCGGTCCTCAATGTTGCCGCTGAATGACCAACGTTAAAAAATAATACAGATACAATATAGACACAAACACATATATATATAGTTTATCAATGTTCTTTCGTTGCACATCTGCAACATCGTCAGTGGTGCTATTGTTTCCTCCCGTTGCATGGTATTTTCTACGCCATCTTTATTTAGTCTGTTTATATATTTATTTATTTGTTTATTTTGTTTTGTCTTCTTTGCGCATTCGTTTGCGTGTGAGTAAAGTGATTTGTTTGATGTGTGTTCGTGATTGGGTGACTGTATATTGGTTAATGTATTCTATCTTTACTAGGGTGTGTTTATATGTGTTTGTTGTTATTGTGCTTGTGTATGTATTTATTTATTTATTTATCTATTTATTTATTTATACTGCTCTTAGGTCAGTGTTGTTTGTTTGCATACCACAACAAATAGATGACGAGACAGAGGCACAGTTCACCATAGCTAGAAATAAGATTAGACAAATAGTAGACCGGTATACTAAGAGACAGAGCAGACCAGAGGCCCAAAAACTTGGGAGGAATCCTGTAGAAGGCTTGTTTAGCCTCAAGCAGCGCACAAGGGATGGCGAGGTAATATGTCTACCCACGGATAAGTCTGGTAGGATGTCAATAGATAGCATGCCGAACTACATCAAATCTATGCAAACCCACATCACCAACACGAGCGAAATTGCACAGCAAATACATGATGGAGAGAGAAAACACTCCGCTCACATGATGATGTGGACCGACATCCTAAACCAAGCAGACGCACTGCCAACAACTTCCAGCCATCTAACAATGGCATACCACCCTTGTATGCGCTCCGTAAAGACCCCAAGACAGTCGACGACCCGACAACAGGACAACCAACAAGACCCGTATGCGGAGCAAATATAGCTAGCAACTACAGGATCTCCTACTTCCTCTCAATTGTTATACGCCCCATAATCAAGATGTCCCCATATGTATGTGACAGTACAGAGGACTCCTCAGCAGAATCAGTGAGTGCAACAAAAATAGGAACCTATCGAACTGCTTAATAGGCAGCATGGATATGGTATCACTGTACCCATCCATTAACATTTATTTTGCTGTTGAAAAATGTGTGGAGATGATCATTGAGAGTGAGGTGGAGTTCTGCGACGTCGACACAGACGAACTGGGCCTCCTACTTAGACTACCTACGACACTGACTACCTAGACAGCCATGACCATAGACGTTTCTGCCCCAGTAGACCCATAAGAGGTAGACCCCCCCACCATAACCTCAATGGCTAAAAAGACTCCGATGGGAAGGTGGATTGGGTGGACCAAAGCTATACGGACCCCCCAAAACAATGATCAGGTATGAAAAATGGTCGCACATGCAATAGGGGCTAGTATCAAACCTACCCTAAAGGGCCACATATTCAAGTTCAACGAGAAGATCTACACCCAAAATGAGGGAGCAGCCATTGGCGTCAGCATAGCTGGTGATGTTGCCAAATATTTTGTGGTATGGTGGGAAAGGAGACTTAAAGATCTCCTTAATAAGAGCTCCATAGACCTCATCATCTACTCTTGTTACGTCGACGATATCAATATAGTTATAAGAAGATCCTCACTAGAGAGCACTAACAAGTTTGATTTAGAACGTAGCACAATGGAAAGCATCCAGCAGATAGCTAATTCGATACACCAGAGTATAACTGTAACTATCGACTACCCTTCCAAACACCCTAATAATTGACTACCTGTATTAGACACTGAACTCTGGATTAACACTATAGACGAGAGAGCCCAAATTCTCCACTCACACTATGCTAAACCCATGGCCTCCAAATACCTGATACTCAAAGACTCAGCAATGTCCTGTAGTGCTAACTTTAATATTCTGATCGCAGATTTGGTACGAGTGATGAAGAATGTGTCCGCATGTGCGACCCAACAGAAATGGAATGACACATCCAACAGTTCATAAACCGCATGCAGTTCTCTGGCTACAACCAAAGAGACAGAGTCAGAGTATACGAAGGAGCCATGGAGAAGTATAAGACCCTCATAGAACTGGACATGAAAGGAATTTGCCCATTATACAGGAGCAAATCATGGAATAGCTTAGATAGGGCTAGACATAAGATAGGGAAAGCCACCTCATGGTACGACAACCAGAGATACCTGAGTGTCATGTTTGTGGACGCTACCCCTGGAGGGAAATTAGCTAACCAGTGTAGAAAGGCCCTGAGAAATACCCACTTAAAGATTAAGATGGTAGAAAAGCCAGGAACCACCATAAAATCCCTGATCAGCAAAACCTACCCTTTTAAGAAATCCACTGTACTAATAGTAAATGTATCATATGTAACGTAAACCCCCAGATAAACTGTAAAACTAGAAAGAAACGTAGTCTATAGCATAAGATGTACATAGGGTACTTGCAGAAACATGACAACAACATACATAGGAGAGACAGCTCGTAGCATAGGTGAAAGGATAGACCAACACTGGGGGAGGACTAAAAGGATGAAAATACGGTTCAGTACTATACGAACATGCCAGACAACAACACGACGGTAACATAGACAACATAGAAATCTGAATAATATCTAAACATAGAAATGACCCCGCAGATAGGCAAATCAGAGAGGCCAGTGAAATAGAACTTAGAAGGCCAATGCTAAACAGAAAGAATGAATGGAATAACAACAACAACCAAACAAACAGCACTGACGTAAGAAAAGTATAAATAAATAAATACATATACAAGCACAATAACAATAAACACACATAAACACACACTAGTAAAGATAGAATACACATTAACCAATACACAGTCACCCAATCACGAACACACATCAAACGAAGCACTATACACACACACAAACGCATGCGCAAAGAAGACAAAACAAAATAAACAAATAAATATAAACAGACTAAATAAAGATGGCGTAGAAAAAAAATGCGACGGGAGGAAACAATAGCACCACTGACGATGTTGCAGATGTGCAACGAAATAACTTTGATAAACTATATATATGTGTTTGTGTCTATATTGTATCTGTAATATTTTTAACCGGTGGTCAGTCAATTGCAACATTGAGGACCGAATAAATTACCGATACAAAAGTGGGATATTGTAGTGGGAAAAAGGGGTTTTAGTTCGGTGACGGCAGAATAATGTTCACTCAATTCTGTTATTAAACAATTTCTTCTTCTGTGTGATTATGTAATAAATCTCAAGATTACATAATTTACATTATTACATTATTCTGCCGTCACCGAACTAAAACCCTTTTTTCCCACTACAAGCTGAATATTACATAAACGAGGGACACCCTCCCAACAATACAAATCCTCAATCTAGTTAGAAAAATATAAAAACAATCTGTTCTCAACATATATATGTACTATTAATAACCTTAAATTATCACACTAATAATGGATAAATACGCTGGTGAAAATAGGTGCGAATATGCTATAATGAAAGTGTCTAAAAGCGACCTTATGTATGTATATATGTGAAAATGTATATAAATAAGTAAATAAGTGGGTGAGTGTATATAAGTGGGTGAGTGTATATATATATGTTTGATGTGTATAATTAAATGTATGTATATTCATGTACATGTGTATTTAAATATATATATATATATATATATATATATACATGGACAGAAATATGTATGTATATATGTGTGTATATGAAGATAAGTAGAGTATGAAAGTGTATATACATGAATGCGTATGTATGTACGTATGTATATGTATATATATATATATATATATATATATATATATATATATATGTACAGGTATATATGTATGTAGGTATGAACATGCAAGTATGTGTATGTGAGTGTATGTATTTGTAGAGGTGTACATATATGTATGTGTTTGAATGTGTATTTTTTATAATAACATAAGTATATATACGCATATATTTATGTGTGGGCGAACGGATACTTACACTTGAAAGAAAAATTTAAGTCTGTATGTGAATTAAGTGCAAACACAAAACCAACCAAGCATATCTTTACTATCTCTAATCCTTGTATAGATTTAGAAAAATAACCAATACAACCAACGCCAAATAATGAATATTCTATAAAAATGTCAAACTAAACTAACAAAACAACAGATGGGAATCTAATTACCCACTGCTATCAAAAAATTCTATCCACTCCCTTAACTATTCTTCTAACAACTTCACTCCTCCCTCTTAATATTCTCTATAAAAACCAAACAAGTTCTCAATGATATTATTCTGATGAAATGGGAGTTGAAAATAACATTGAAATATTGAGTGTCTGCATAATTAATACTTTGTAGATAGCAGCTGTTTTCAGGTTATATAACTGTTATTGAAACACGTGTCAATAAATTCCTTTTACTGAACTGTAACCATTTAAATACTTCTATATATATATATATATAAATTTCTGCCCCTGCTCTCCATCTCCTCAATCCTTGTATTTGTTATTTAATTTCGCAATCTATATTCTGATGATGGACTAGCATCAGAAACGTTACGACTATTTTCCTAATATATCAAACATAAAATTACCAGGACTCTTATTGTACTCTATCGTTTTTCTTCGTTATTTCTGTTTATTGTTTGGCATATATATAGTGATGAGAAGATAATTGTTTTATTATTAACATTCTGTAGAGTTATTTTTTATCCATCATTTTACCCGCGTTTCGGCAGGTCGGAGGCCTTCTACGTTGATAAAAAGACCCGCGTGAATACATGTCTAGAACCAAATCTTGGAGAATTCTACAGATTTACATCATATAAATATTCGCCACACAACTCAATATTACAGAAATTTGAGACTGACTTAATGAATATGATAACATAGATTTCTATAACAAGTAAAAACATGCTTAATACTTTTCAAATAACTTAGAGAAACTAAGCAGGAAAACAGGAAACATCTCCTATATGAGAGTCAACTAATATAAATAATTCATCTGCAAGGAAACCGTCATCTATATCGTTTGAATCACCGGATTCCACATAAAAGCAGCCCGGCATCACATCAAAAGATTGTCAGGATTTTCTACACATGACATACTATTCGAAAATAAATATCTTACTTGGATCATTACCCGATTACACGCCGTAAATTTGTTAGATCTATACGGTTCCAAAACTTAAAACCATCACATATAAACAATAAGTGACATTCAACCTATTATATTGATCTAAATGAATTCTATCCGCAAAGAAATATAAACTAAATAAAACACCTAGGAATCTATACTGGAATAAACAAGCAGCATAGACACTACGACGCCAATAAGTAATAAAACACAAGATACACTGAAACTAAGGAGAGGAAATATATAAGGAACTATCCGTTAACTCTGGGAAATAAGCCATAAATAAATAACAATAAACTAAAATGAATACATATCAAGTACATCTCGTTCATCCACTATCCCAACTAGTGTCATATGTTAATGTCTGAATGCTCTTTGTTAAACCCCGCCTGTCAATATTCTGACATAAGCATGATGACTGCACCTCTTCATCCATCCAGTTCCAACTACTAATTCTAGAAAGCTCACAAGACCTCTACTGCAGTGCCGTGCACTAGATCAACAAACTCTATATACATAACCTTCTCAGTGAACAATTTCATTTTGTCTCTGATGAGTGGCACATGATGACAAATCTCAATTTACTGCACGGTGTCCAATCGATTTATATTTCTACACTTTGGTATAATGAGGAAAATTATTGACATCACAATATCCTTCCATTATGGAATGAAAGCATCTGTTAACTCTGTTGTTAACATCTTAGAATATTTTGATTTGACCAATGGGACCAAACATTAATGTGTTGTGGCTCCTCTCTTAACGTTGATTTTCTTTGTGAAGCTCAAACAAGCTTTTAAAAATACCAATACCGGAGTGTATTTCGAATTTCGAACAACATGGGGTTTTTTTTAATCACCAGCAACGTTTTAAAGCAAATCAAAAGACTCATTCCAGGTAACCCGTGACTTTCTGTTTGCGGATAGACATGCAAACTATTCTAAATGCGTTTTCGGATGTAACGCATTCAGACTGACAATCAGCAGAAAAAGACAGCTCTTTTATTATTCTATCCCCGTGTAAATGCCACCTGCTATACCAACAGTTTTTGTTGAAGTGACATAGTTTACGACAGTTTATATTTTCACCGATCTTGGCTCAGTCAAAAATGGTCAAGGAAGAAAAGAACCGAATAGCATTGTAGAGATGTGTCACTGAGGGGGAAGGTTGAAGTGTATAAATCTGTTTTACTCATTTCTTTATAGTACCGAGTCATGTATCACGTATCGCACACACACATTAGACGATTCGATTCATTTCTCATGCGATACTTACGATGAATCTGGGGCATGTCATTTTCTCACATGATCAGAAACAAAGAGGTTCGTAAAAACTGCAATATCACTGGCATGGAAAACATTTTAATGACAACAGAATTGAGATGGGTCTGGCTACATGGTACGATGAATCAGGTTTGCCAAAACAGCAAATATTCCCTCAATTAACGAACACAATACGCTGAGATGGTTGTCCTCTTCTCCAGTTTAATGACAAGCGGAAGGAGAAGAAACGTTGTGGCATGAGTAATAAACCATTGGACGGATAGACTGTGGATCGTCAAGGATGAAGGTCGACTTACTTCAGACTGCTCGCACATTTTGAGGCCAGCATATGGGAGCACCATGTTCTGTGGTCTGCGGACATGAAATTGCACCTCAGTAAGAGTGTGGGGTTGGACGGTGCACATAACGTTTAATGTATACGTCTTAAAGTTTTTGCTTAGAAAATATAGGTTTTATGGGTCTCCTATTAAATATAACCCTGCTTCTGTCTTCGTCCAGGCTTCCGCCAGAGTTTTAGTGATGTAATTGAAATGAAAATATACGATAGAAACGACATCAGATTACTGTTCTATTAAAAGCATGCATTTTGAAATAAAAAGGTTTTTGTTTCACGTTCATGACTGACAGCTGCCAATCGTTACTTCTATATTCAAATCAATGCAAAGCAGTATCATTACACTTAAAGTATCACTCATGTTAGAGCATTCGCACTTGGGAAAACAGATGAAAAGAAATGTCATAATGTAACCCATTTGTATCTCACATATAATATTATACAACGACATCATGTGATATTCTTGTAGGCATGTGATTGTTTGTGTGCATCCATGTATGTATGTTCTTCTGGTTTCTTAATGTTATGATTTTTTACAAATAGAGGGAGAGAGAGAGAGAGAGAGAGAGAGAGAGAGAGAGAGAGAGAGAGAGAGAGAGAGAGAGAGAGAGAGAGAGAGAGAGAGAGTCGGTGTTTCTGACACAGACACAAAACACGTTAATTGGAATTTAGACATCAACTAGGTAAATATGTATGCAGTTAATCATGTGCAAGATTCGATGCCAAACATTAACTCGTATTTTACAAACGTTTATCAATATTTAAAGCATGCCTGAAATCTATATTACTAATGGTGTATAATAATAGTATCAGTCTATATAAGCGAAAAGGCAGTATATGCAGGTAAAGGTATTCGATAAATACGCACCAAAGAAAGCTATTCAATATATTTATCTAGTTAAATTAATTTATATAACCTTGCAGACTGGATGACGACCACTGTGGGGTTGATGTTATTTTGAATCTTCCTTTGAATACTCCCAGCAATAAGCCATGTACTGGTAACACTATTTATGCTAACAAATTATACATTGTGAATTACTAATTGCAAACTGTCTGACTATAGAGAACATTCAAAATATCACGTTTTATCTTTACAACTATCCCCCGATATTTCTAGCTAATTAGTGATAAACACACAGGCTATTTTGAGACATAATGAAATTCCGAAATTCATTCCACATTTAAGCACTACGTAAACACAAATTACATCCATGACATTGTGAAAGCTTATATATAAGTAAGTTAATCTCTAATCAGATAACGAAAATAAGATATTTGTACTTTTTCTGGGATTGTTTCACTCGGTTATCACTTTTTCTTCCTTAAAAATTCGTGTTAGCATAAACTTAAAGACAATATTTCTGGAACATATCTAAATCTCACTAATTTGTTATAATCCATTTGGAAGTAAATGTAAATATTAACTTCGGAGATATTGTATTTTGCTAGTAACCATATATTACTACAAGATAAGGTAGTTCTTCCTTACTGTAATAAAAGCAAACTGAAGAAAATATAGGTAAAATGTTGCAGCTGCAGTTATTGCCGGTCTTGTTTTTGGTATTTACTGTTTGTTTGCTTTAGGCCTTCGTTGATTTTCTTTTTGTTAGCGTTATTTGGTTCCGGACCAACTTTGATCAGGAGGAGCAATTTTGATGAGCGTTTCCACACTGAAAAATAACGCATATGTTTTGCATATATTACTTAAAATCTAAACATATCATTGCAGCTTGCTGAAAGAGGTGGTACCATTTACAACATCTTAGTGGCCTAACGTGCAGCAACTCTAAAACAACTGATGAGGGATTTTGATTTCCGTCTCTTCAATCACCAGTCTCTATGATAGAAGCATTAGCGATATTATTATCCAGTTTCACTTCTGAACATTGCATGAATTTCATGATCACATTATTGGATACAGGATTACGATTGATATAACATGTAATAGAAAAATTATTGCTAGTTAGGATATATATAATGATATATACTTGGTTTTATATATAGAATGTCTCACATAGCTTCGCTTTAATATCATCCCCTGTTTGAGTAATTGATGAAGGTGTTAGCTAATATGTCATTTAGCTAGTGCATTGAAATTGTCATGCTCTTTTGGAAGAAGTTATTTTGCTGCAAATTCACATTATTGCTAACTCCGAAAAATCACACAGAAACATTGTGTAAATTATAAAATCATACACATTACACGTGGGCAATACTAAATATGAGATTACACGGTATGTGGATTAATACATTCCTGGCATCATAGATTAATTATATGTTGAAAACATATTTATCTTTATAGTTGAATAATTAACCACGGTTAAACTATTCAAATGCCAGCGTGTACCTATTTGCCATAACTAGATATCCTTTTCATATGTAGATATGAAATTATATATATAGTCAATATATTATCGACAGATCTAATTCACTAGATGTCAATTTCTTATCGATAGCGACGTCAATAGTGCTAAGCAATCAACATTTTTTTTCTTTCTGTTTCCATGTCATTGTGCTTGTCTAAAAACATCTACATTAAGCATTCGTATATTTATACTGAATATACTCAAGTATATATAGTATTGAAACTTGATCTAGAATGTGTAAATTTTCTTAATTCTACACCAGACAATATTCCTTTAACGCAGGGAAAATGGTGATTAACAGATATCTAGAAGGGATTGCTCGAAAGGGATGGTGCTTTTTAAATGGTTTGTTTGAGAGTAATCTACTAAACATAAGATCCGCCATGTACCTATAGTTTAACTTCATGATATATGAAAATATTTTCAATTATGGATCTGCTGCTATGAATATACTCGTTGACCCATTAAGCGAATAATGTCCCATATTGGACACTTGATGATGCCAGGATTCACGGATAATATCGGCATTTCACCCAGAATCCCAGGAGAAGATTAGACGCAATAAATAGTGGCAACATTGTGCAAAATTGTTATATAATTTCCTGCTATTTTTACGCGTATATGTTCTTGCAGTGTCAGCCTATTTGATAGTACACATTCCAAACAACATAGTTTCCTCAATGAACTCTTTTGCATGTTTGTTTGAAGCATATAATACATGTATATATTATATTATTCTTAAATAGGACTCTTGGTTTAAGTCATATTAGACTGCGAGCAAGTGCTTGACAAGCTTCATGGAATTTACATTTTAATCACACCGTTTATTTTAGCCGAAGTGTTGATTATTAGTAATAATAACACTTCAACCTATATTTGATGTTATGAGGTCAAATCCCGCCGAGGTTAACTTTGCATTTCATCCTTACGGGGTCGATAAGGATAATTGCTGGCCTTGTGCAACAATTAGAAACATTTATTATATTTCAATGGATTGAAAAATAATAGTTTATTTGTATGACTGAATGATGCAGTCAAACCTTTTTATATCCATGATGGGAAATATTGAAAATATTGAAAATATTTTTTAGAGATTGATTTTTATATTTTTAAATTTAAACTTTTGTTTATAAGCTTTTGTAACGCTTATGATAGATGTGTATTTACTAATTATAATATATTTCTTGCATTATACTTAACCATTCTATGGAAGCATGTTTCTCTATAGCAGCCTGTTTTTACATATTTAATGCTTTAGCTGTTCCTAATTTTATTTTATTGCATATATATGCCCATATTTTCTCATCTAACTGCTGATACTTATACTTACTTCCCATATTATGAATCCTCCTAATGTTCTTATGACAAACTTCTGATATTAAATTTCTGTTTCAACCTTTATTATATAATCCGATGCACACGGACTTGTGCTATATATATATATATATGTATATAAACGATAACAAAATATCGATATAGGTAATCCAATTAGAGGTTGTGAATACTTCTTATTATGGATAGTTTTAGCGTACGGTGTTGCTTGACTCGACAAGAGGTTTACGTAGATGACGAGTTTATGATTTCACTTGCATTCCTATGTAAGTTTATCTTGTAGTAATAACATTGAAAAAGTGGAGAATAACATGGTCAACAGTACAAAAAAGGGGATTTATTTGCAGTCTAACAATTGTTTCACTGATAGAGTTGTCTAAAAATTGCTGAACGCTAAAAGCAGTGCCACTCAATTTTAAATAAG
>OZ024743.1:31056814-31066814 GCA_964016885.1 Eledone cirrhosa | reverse complement strand
TATAAATGAAAATGTCTCGGACTTAGACAAAGTTTTCAAATCTAAAAAAAATCCACCCCCCAACAAACTTTTATTTGACTTTGAAAACGATATAATTTCTATCATACAAGGAGTCAAATTCAAGAGAAACTTCAAAGGCCAGGAATATCTGAAAGGCATTAAGGATAATATTGAGAGCTTAGAGAAAACTGAGAAGATCTTGGTGAAATCTGACAAGACCAACAACCTCTATGGAGTGCAAAAAGACATGTATAATGGCCTCATACTGAAAGAACTGAGGAAAAAGTACAAGGTAGCAGATAAAGCCGAGCTTGAGAACATGAATGTTGAGGCATCTTGTATAATGCATGAGTTGGAAATTGAGAACAGAACACAACCTTTCGTGCCCAGGAAACCGAAGATCAATATGAAAGATCACAAAAAAAATTTTGAAAATGACCTGCCAGTCAGATTGATAGCACCATCAAAATCTGACCTGGGTAAACTAAGCATAAACATTCTAGACAGGGTGATACAACAAATTAAAAGCTTGAATTGTTTACCTAACTTGAGCTTGTGGAAGGGAACTGGAGAGGTTATTGAGTGGTTTAAAGAAATTAAATATAACAATAATAATAAATTTATTCAACTAGATATTGCTAACTATTATTCATCTATTACCCCTAATCTACTAAATAAGGCACTAAATTACGCATTCAAACATACAGACCTAACTAGCAATGAAATGCACATTATATTATCGGCTAGGAAAACATTGATAGAATTTAATGACCAACTATGGACCAGAGCAGATAGAGATAACAATTTCGACATTACTATGGGATCATCCGACTCAGCTCAGGTAACTGACCTTGTGGGCCTATTTATAATCAATTCGCTGCATAGGAAAATACCCGGTGCTACCGGAGGTTTATATAGAGATGACATGCTTTTACTTATTGAAAATAATAACTCTGAACTAAATAGAAAAAGAAAACAAATTACACAATTTTTTAATTACTTTAATCTAAAAATAGAAATTAAGAATAACCATAGAATAGACAATTTCCTAGATGTAACATTACATCTCAACACATGTCTTCACTATCCATTTCACAAGTTGAATGAAAACTTAAACTATGTCAGTTTTAACTCTAACCACCCCAGATCTGTTAAAAATACTATAGTGAACTCTGTTCAAAAACGTATCTCTAGAATCTCATCTAATAAAAAGATTTTCGACGAAAAAGCCCAGTATTACAATGAAGCGTTAGCTAGAGCAGGATATAGTGATAAAATTATGTACATAGATAATAATAGACAAACTAACCAAAATAACAACAATTTTAATTACGGCAACAACTTTAACAACTATAATAGAAAGCATTACAATAATTCCAAAAGCCAAAAAAGAAATAGAACTAGGAATATAATATGGTTCCCCCCCCTTTCTCACTAAACATTAAAACCCACATCGCTAAACTATTTTTTAATGCTCTTGATAATCGCTTCCCTAGAACACATAGGTATCACTCAATTTTCAATAGACATACTATAAAATTAACTTACTCATCCACCAAAAATTTAGCACAAAATATTAATAGAATAAATAATAGGAATTTAAAACCTAGCCAAAATACCGATAATAGCATAAATAATATCCAAGTAAACAAATGTAACTGTAGAGATAGATCTAAATGTCCGTTAAATAACAATTGCTTAGTTAAAAATATAATATACAACTGTAATGTTCAAACGGACTTAAATTCTTTTAACTATGTTGGTTCCACCTCGACAGAATTTAAACTTCGCTATAATAACCACAAGAATTCTTTCACAGATCCAAGCAAAAAGTCTTCAACATCACTATCAGGCTTACTCTGGCAACTTAAGCATGATAACGTTGGATATTCGACGGCTTGGAATATAGTCTCAAGAGGGATTCCTTTTAATTCATCCTCTGAGACATGTGACCTCTGCGCGGAGGAGATATTCTTTATACTAAAATCTAAAAATTCCCTTAATTTACGGACAAATTTATTCAGTTGCTGCAGACATAGATTGAACTCAACTTTTAAATATAAATATAAATTTAAAATGTAGTATATTTACTTTGATTTATAATTATTTATAAAACTCGCCGATAAATCTTTCGATTTCTTTTTTTTTTTAAACATTCTTCATGAATTAATTAAACTACCCTAAAAGCTGATGCTCCAGATATATCGAATAAATGTTACACTAGATAAACTTCTATAATAAATATAAGGCCATCTGTAGATCAAATGGGTATCCTAAACTTTTGGAATGATTTCTGCTAGACAGGATTTGGTAAATAATTTTGGTTTTGTTTGCTTTTGATTCTGATGCTTATAATGAACTTGGCAATATATTGTCAATTCATTTTTGAACGGTTGATCTCTGTGGTTGATTTGCGGGGCATACTGTGTTTTATTTTTAATATTTTTTAATTTTTTGATATTTTTATTGATATATTGATATCTGTTGTCTATTTATGCTTGAACGATAATCATGTAGAGTAAAGACAAGAATAGTATTGTTAAAATTAATGTAGATTCTATATATATTTGTGTGTATGTACACATATATGTATACTAGAATTTTTATAGCACAATGAGAATGTTTTCATGTGAAATAGGAATTTGCAGAGTTGATCACGTAAATTCACATGGAAGTCTATAGTATCGAATCTGGGATAACCTTCTATTTTCTTTTTCTCTTTCTTTTTTCATGAAAGTGCATATATACTTATGTATTTCAATTTTTTTTTTTAAGTTTTTTATCTCAGTTTTTTTATCTCAGTTTTTTTTATCTCATTTTTTAGCTCAACTCTGATATAAACCTAGGAATTTTAAACTAGACATATGATCATTATTTTTCACACATTATTGATACGTGTCTCATTCATGAATACTGATATTTACATTATAATACCTAATTCATACGAATTGATATTTTTACATTGATGAAACATAATGTTTTAAATCTGCCTCGTTTATGTCTGGATATTTTTATTTTCTCTCTATGTAACGGCTGTTTTCTCTCCTAACCACATATATCTCTCTCTACCTTAATACTAGAACTAAATAAATAAATAAATAAATAAATAAATAAATATATCATTGATACGTCATTCCACTGGTGCCCAACTACCTATTTTCTTTCTCTCTATCTCTATCTATATCTATCTCTCTCTATTTTTTCTATTTTTTCTCTCTCTCTCTCTCTATCTATCTATCTCCCTCTGTGTTTTTTCTCTATCTATCTATCTCTCTCTGTTTCTTTACATGAATGTCTTCTCTCTATCTATCTCTCTATATCTATCTCTCTCTATTTAGTTGCATGCATTTCTTCTTTTTCTTCGCTTTTTTTCTTTTTTTCTTTCTTTCTTTTTATAACTGTCCCTAACATTTTTCACTACCAAATCAACTTTTTAAATGGAAGTTTAAGGTATGTCAAATCTATCTATTTATAAGACTGTTTATATTGTATTTTGTCTGAAGAAGGCATACCATATTTTTAATATGATATCCCTGAAATATATATAATGAAATAAATATGGTTTTATAAAAATAGTTTCCATTTATTTAATATCGTAAATATAATCCAAATACTTGTTGAGTGCTTTTATATCAGTTATAAATATTTACTCGTTGTAACCCAACAATTTAAATAAAACTTTGCATATGTATATATATATATATATAAAGAATTAAAAAGAACAGAAAGATGCAGTAAAAGAGATTTATTCGGTTCTAACGTACGTTTCAATAGACATCAATTTGCCTAGATCTCGCTGCATCTAAAATATTATATAGTTAGTAGAGCATTCGACATCCAATGCACAATCGATCCCATATCATCAGAAATTATGTTTACCGCACCAGAATGTTCAGGTTTTTATAGGAATTCATGTGAAGTTGAAGTAGAGAAGAAGGAGGATGTGACAAAGACGAGAGAGATAGGGGGGTTTTTCAGAGTTGTTGAGGTAAAACAGAGGGGAGGATAAAATATGATAATTGTTTCTACTTTAGGCACAAGGCCAGCAATTACCCAGTGCATTACTGGTACTTTATTTTATCGATCCCGTAAGGATGAAAGGCAAAGTCAACCTCGGCGGGATTTGAACTCAGATCGGAAAGGGACGTAACTATACTGGAAAGCATGGCGTCCGACCGTCTACCGATACTGCCAATCCACCGCCATAAAATATGATAATGAAGTCTAGATATGGACTAGTCCAACTGTGTGTGTGTGCTAGAGAGATGGTAGACGTTGATAGGTTTACGATCTATGATAGATGGCGGCAGGGGAGATTAGGTCGAGTGACTTGTAAAGTATGTAGGAGGAGATGTTGAATAGGGGAGATGTGGTTAATAGAAGGCATAGCAATAATCCATGGGGATAGATAGAGGAGGTAGAATGGAGATAGAGGAAAGCAGAAGTCGCAGGATCAAATCAAGCAGGGTTTGTATTTCGAGAACGTAGCCTTGAGTCTGTGATTGCAATATAGAGTCCTTTCCGTTCTGTTGTTGAGAAGAGTATAATTGGATTTTAGTATGTAAAATAGCTCCATATTGCATAATCGGCAGTAAGGCTGGCCTGCACGATATGCGGAAGCACTAGAGTGTTTTGTCCATTTCAAAGTGTATTGCAGGTTACTTTCGCGCAACTGCCAAATTGTATTGGCTAAGGTAGTTACGGAACGGTATTTGATGTTATTCATCGAACTACGGTGTTGGTACCAACGAGATTTAAAAGTGGTAGAGGTACAGCCGATATAGTGCCATCTTCGGTTATCCGATTCAACGGTGCATTGATACACCATATTGGATTCCATGCATTTGTTATTCAGAGGGCAACGATCAGGTAGGTTGCAGTTGCACTTATCAGCTCCTGTAGTATTATTATCTTGTACAGATTGCGTTAGGTTTATATGTGTGTCTGCTGCAGGAGGGTTTACATTCAGTGGTTGAGAGTTTGAGGAAGTGTTAATATAGTTTGGGGTGCTTCGTGTGGATGTGCTGACTAATCGTTTGGAGTTAAGTTTTTTAATAATAAGACCGAGATTGGGTGCTGTAGAATATGAAAGCTTAATAGACCTTAGATTTAGTATCTTAGCGTATCGATGTGTAGGAGGAAAATGTGTTTTGATTAAATTGAAGAAAAGTGAGGAAATTTGAGGAGATGTTGAGGCATTGTATATTGGGTTGTACCAAAGGTACAGCACCCAATCTCGATCTAATTATTAAAAAACTGAACTCCAAACGATTAGTCAGCACATCCACACGAAGCACCCCAAACTACATTAACACTTCCTCAAACTCTCAACCACTGAATTTAAACCCTCCTGCAGCAGACACACATATAAACCTAACGCAATCTGTACAAGATAATAATACTACAGGAGCTGATAAGTGCAACTGCAACCTACCTGATCGTTGCCCTCTGAATAACAAATGCATGGAATCCAATATGGTGTATCAATGCACCGTTGAATCGGATAACCGGAGATGGCACTATATCGGCTGTACCTCTACCACTTTTAAATCTCGTTGGTACCAACACCGTAGTTCGATGAAGAACATCAAATACCGTTCCGTAACTACCTTAGCCAATACAATTTGGCAGTTGCGCGAAAGTAACCTGCAATACACTTTGAAATGGACAAAACACTCTAGTGCTTCCGCATATCGTGCAGGCCAGCCTTACTGCCGATTATGCAATATGGAGCTATTTTACATACTAAAATCCAATTATACTCTTCTCAACAACAGAACGGAAAGGACTCTATATTGCAATCACAGACTCAAGGCTACCTTCTCTAAATACAAACCCTGCTTGATTTGATCCTGCGACTTCTGCTTTCCTCTATCTTCCTTCTACCTCCTCTATCTATCCCCATGGATTATTGCTATGCCTTCTATTAACCACATCTCCCCTATTCAACATCTCCTCCTACATACTTTACAAGTCACTCGACCTAATCTCCCCTGCCGCCATCTATCATAGATCGTAAACCTATCAACGTCTACCATCTCTCTAGCACACACACACAGTTGGACTAGTCCATATCTAGACTTCATTATCATATTTTATCCTCCCCTCTGTTTTACCTCAACAACTATGAAAAACCCCCCTATCTCTCTCGTCTTTGTCAAATCCTCCTTCTTCTCTACTTCAACTTCACATGAATTCCTATAAAAACCTGAACATTCTGGTGCGGTAAACATAATCTCTGATGATATGGGATCGATTGTGCATTGGATGTCGAATGCTCTACTAACTATATAATATTATAGATGCAGCGAGATCTAGGCAAATTGATGTCTATTGAAACGTACGTTTGAACCGAATACATCTCTTTTACTGCATCTTTCTGTTCTTTTTAATTCTTTATACACGCCCCGGAATATAGCTAAACTGGAATATACACCTATTTTCTGCATTTCGTTGAGCGCCACTCTGTTATAAGCTGACGTTCCCCTACACGGTACATAACACTGTGTCCTGGAAACATTAATGCACTCGTGCATAACCAATTATATATATATATATATATATATGTATATATATATATATATATATATATATATACTGCTAATTCCTCTCCATGATTATTTAACCCTTAATGTAATTGGCCCCAAACTTATGTGACTACACGGAGAAGCTCCTCAGCAGAATCAACGAATGCAACTTATCTGAGAACCTGACAGGCTGTACAATAGGTAGAACGCTTGTGGTGTCCACATATACAAATCTATCGGCGTTTAGATTGCCGTGGAAAAATGCGTAGGGATGATCAACAAGAATAATGTATAATTCCGTGGGATTAATACAAATGAGTTCGGGCTCCTACTTAGACTTACGTAGAATAAGGATTACACACAATCACAGAAGCTTCTGTACCACAAGGCTCGAGAGAGGCAGACCAGCTGCCATCGCCTCAATAGCTAATAGGCCCTACACAGAAATAAGTTGCAGGTGGGCCTGAGTTACACGGACCGCGAAAACCTGGAATAAGTAAAGAAAATCATCGCTTATACAGGATATGACTAACCTATGGAATATATCTTTAACTACAAAACTAGGAACGTAGTATATAGAATAAGATGCACGGTCAGACAGTTCATAGCATAGAAGAGATAAATGAACACTCGCGAGAATTCCAAGGTTGGGAAAACTCGTCAGTAACCAGGAAACATACCAAAATGGAACATGGGACCACACTAGATAACATAGAAATAAAAAGCTTATCTTCACAGAAAACAGAGGCAGTGCTCCGACATATTACAAAAGCGACAAACTCCAACAAAATAACACCCTCTCCCCGGATATAAGGCATGCACAACGCAAATACATAGCACAAAAAAATAACTTGGTGTAGGACAGAATAAAAGAGACACACAATAACGAATCTGTCACTGAGTAGATCATAGAATGTTTGTCGAAAGAGCTTTGAAAGTGTATGAACAATCATCCGGTTATTAAAACAACCAACTGAAAATGTGTAATAAATTGAAACGAAAATAAAGAGGTCGTCTGTTTAAATTGGCAAAATGACCCTCTCATAATATAACTGTGTGTGTGGGTGGGTGCGTTCGTGCGTGCGTGTGCGTGCGCGCGCGTTTGTTCAAGGGTAAGAATTTTATCTGTATTTGGTAGTGTGTATTCAAGTGTGTGTAAATATACATAAATGTATATTTCAAACTCTCTCTCTGTATATATATATATATATAAAATCAAGGTTTAGCAAATAGAGAAAAAAAATTTTAAGATAAATTTTAAAAAGTTCGCTCTACTTACTATATGTTCCTTTACCGCGCGGTTTCAAATCCCAAAATGAATGGATAATCCAGGCAGACTTCCATTGAGAAGGAGGAAACTCGTCAGAAGGTTCTTCTCGCTCCGAGAATATAAAATTCAACCTTAGGGGAGATTAATAATAATAACGTATGTGTTCCACATTGTCATACTGATGGATAATATTTGTATACCTATATGTATTTTTTACACGTAGGGACACATATATTATTATTATTAATCCCCCCTAAGGTTGAGATAAGATTTTGGTCGTTTGAACTGCTGCTATTTCTACTGGCAGGACATTGACCTGTCCGCCCTTGCGTTCTGTCTTTACACACGCCACTAGACAAAATTGGTTCCTTCCTCATTCACTCTCATCCAGGAACAGTTTTGTATGGCGCCAGTTCGTGATTTGAACTGGGGAATTTTATATTCTCGGAGCGAGAAGAACCTTCTGACGAGTCTCCTCCTTCTCAATGAAAGTCTGCCCCGGATTATCCATTCATTTTGGGATTTGAAACCGCGCGGTAAAGGAACATGTAGTAAGTAGAGCGAACTTTTTAAAATTTATTTAAAAACTTTTTCTCTATTTGCTAAACCTTGATTTTATATATATATATATATATATATATATATATAAAATAGTAGAACACTGGAGGGTTGTATCTGTAGGGCACTCAGTCCATGGGACGAGTTTGGTAAGAGTAGTTCCACAACAGTTAGTTCACCATACCGAGAACAAATGTTTCACCTTATGCGGATCTTCAGCTCGGTCTGAGTGAAGTCGTACGATAAAAGAAAAAACAATCATATATATATATATATATATATATATATATATCAATGATATTAATAAATGGAAACTATGTTTATAAGACCATATTTATACTATTATATATATATATTTCAAGTGTACCAAAACTTTGGTACGCACGCATAAAATAAAATACAAGGTTTGTTTTATAAATATTGACATATCCAAGAAGGAGATCTTAACGGTTCAAGTTTTTCCTGGATAGTCAATATTTATAAAACAAACTTTGTATTTCATCTGAATAGAGTGTACCAAAGTTTAGGTACACTTGAAATATATAAAATAGAATATATTTCTATATATATAGTTTCAATTTATTAATATCATTCATATTATACTCCACAAAAACTGTCGAGTGCTTCGAGTCAGTTATAAACATATATATTTGTTGATTTACTAACAAATTAAATATCCGTTTTGCGTACACACACACACACACACACACACACACACACACACACACACACACACACACACACACACACACACACACACACACACACACACACACACACACATACACACACATATATATATATATATATATATATATATATATATATATATATGGACAATGTTACAAACACATGTATATATGTGGCAATCTCCCCTTTCCATGAGACCGTTGTTTCCCAAGAAAAAGAAAAAGGCTGATTACAGCTTGGCATCAGTGACCTCGCAAATCATTTACACGGCTGGGTGTAGAGGTTGACCGTAACATAGAGCTTCGCAACGCCTCACCCGGTCGAAGTATCCAACTCCCAACCCCACGATTGTCAATCCAACCTCTAAACACTAGGCCACACACCTTCACGTATATGTGTTGACACATGTATTTCTGCTTGTATTTAGCTACGGAGATTGTATGTAAGTAATTACCGCCTGATATCTGTTAAACTCTCTGAGTAACATTATGTTGCAGTACTTATTAACAAAATATATCAGGAAATATATATCCCTAGATGAAACGCTATGTAGCGTTCATTCAATATTATTATACATTATAGGATAAATGTTATTAAATCAAATATACTGTTTAAAAGGTAACCTTAAACAAGTCGTAAGTATAAATTAATCAGTGTTCATATACTTAGATTAAATGAATACGATTTAGCACATTAAATTTAGTAATAATCTCTCCTTAATACAGAATTTTGTCATTGGAACGAACATTGTAAGAAGAAAGCAACAAGCAACCAATGAATGTGACTTCATGATGGATCCATTTAAATTATATGATAGAGTAAAATAAACCAACAATTATAGAATATGATTTATATAGTATGATTTTATGACAATCTTGATCTCTTTGGTTTTGTATAAATATCGATTTATGTTGGAGTAAATGTACGCGTTATCGTAGTAACAGCAGTTAAAATG
>OZ024743.1:31041814-31051814 GCA_964016885.1 Eledone cirrhosa | reverse complement strand
AATTCACCGCCCTCGCCTGAATAACAATGGATACATTCAAGCCTTAGGTAGAAGTAGCTTGTCGAAACATGTATTGCAGTCTCCACCCAAAATTCCAAATTATTGCGAAGGGCGTGCTACCATTCCTTCATGTGTTGATGGAAAGACAAATATACCTAATCCGAGACACAGGAAATTCAGATGGGGGAAAACCCTTGATATTTGGTTAAGTGAATATTTCAAAACTTACAGGAATAGAGCAGAAACTAGTAGAGTAGTTCACATTTTACGGGATAGATATACGCAGGGCTTCCTCAATAAGGTTTCCCGAGCGTATTACACTAGATTTAGATGGATGGTGTCAACTCCACTATTGTCATGGTGTGTCAGATTGAGTGCACAGTTGGGAGTGGGATATCCAAATGCTCCCAGCTGTCACAATGTGTTTTGAAATGGATGCCACCGGGAAGGACCATTTGCCTGTTGGATAATAGGCTGAAAGAAAGGTCTCTGTATATTGCAAGCTTATGCGTCAAACAGACAGCTCGAATATTGATCCTTCCTCCATGAAATCACTGCAGCGTTAGATGTAATAAGTCTTACTCCAGGAAAAGCCACTACCTCTCCGAATTCAGGCATTACATCTCCGACAATACAAATATGTGATTTGAAAATATCAGGAAAGAATCGCTGCAGAGATTATATGGGCAACACCAGTCGACAGGACACTCAAAGGTAGACATCGAGTGAGATGGTTCGATATCCACCATGAGCCTGGCTGGTTTCGTTTGGGGATTCGAGACTAAATCTGACATGACCCATTACAAGATGGACTTGAGTACACTATCCCCAACGACGTGCCCAAGAAGAAGAAGAAGAAGAAGGAGAAGAAGAACGATATTTCCATTGCTTCTTTATTTAAATATATATAAGCATTTAAGTCACACTTGATGTAACCATGTTTTTATGTGAACGATCTGGTCTATAACACCGAGGTTATTTTGTCTTTTACTTGCGGATTTGTTTAAAACTCTGTTATTATGAGAATAATATCCGTACAACAATCGTTGCTTTACATGTTAGCGGAACATACATAAAATAGATAGGCCTCAATTATTTAATTATTGGGGTTATTTAAATCGAACGTTCCCAATCTACAACCTGCTTGATTCGTGACCATATTAGAAACAATAGTGTCTACCATTCAAATCCAGCCATATGGTACCTTGTGATTTGTTACAGAAAATATGGCATCATTTAAATATGCGTCATACTCAATACAAACGATTTCTGTATTTTAAACCGCTATTTATTTCTGATGTGCACTCATACTTCTTGTGCTACTAAAGATCTAATACAACTTTGACACATATTTGCAGTTTTCTTATCAAGTATAACTACGCAATTTCATAACGGGTTCCGTATCTCTATAGTTGTTTTAAGTGAAATGCGTCAAACATGTTACTCTGCATAACTATTCTGATATAAACATTGTATGATTTCTAAACAGGATAAATGATGTCGAATATTTAATTGGCAAAGAATAAATTAAATTATAATGCAACTTCTCAAAATATATTTACTGAGAGTCGATTCAAATCCATCACCAGGTATCCGTTCATAAATATGTTGCAAACAAATAAAATGTCGATAAATCAAAATATGTTAATTACCTCACAATTAGCATACATTGGCTGAATAACACGTAATCTTTAGAAATGTTACGCGTCTTGATGATGAAAATTCTAACAATTAATTTCAACTCAATATAATTAAGTTTATAATTTTGATTGCATACAATTGGTAGTACATAAGTGATTTAATATGCGTTGTTTTTCTGTGCTTACTATTTCCTAATTATTTCAGCAGAATTGAATGCTGCGTCACAGCAATTACAGTAATTATTCTGTCATTCTCCATTCCAATTTCAAATATTGTTGGAGTCGATATATTATAATCTCATGGTTTAGTAATATCCATTTAACTTACTGTATCTACTCTAAAATATGTAACTCTTGGTTCAACTATACCCATGATGTTTATGTTCAGTGAACCTCATTTAGATTAGCCGGTCTTCTAACAGTGATAAAATCACATTCTTGAAATTAACAGACATTCCAGCATATCCAGTTTCTTCTCTGCATGGTTATTTAATTCAAACCACTGCTATAATCCCGTAGTTGGAATGTTTTTTTGAAACCAACAATATGGGTAAAAGATACGCTCAGTGGAATAATTAAATGCGAGGGGTAGACTTACGTTACGCAGTCATTGAGGTTTGTTCATAGCTATGGTAAGAGCAACGATGGCATTGTTAGTGTTAAGGCCAATTACGTTGGTGCCCGGATTCAAATGCAGATATTGATAATATAAATGATACTGTTAATAATTGTAGCATTGTTAAAATGTCGCTGAGGTGTGTAATAATACCAATTGTAATTTATAGTACGTCGAAATAAAAGAACATGCGGAAAATATGTTTAGTGTGTTGAAACGTCAAGAGCACATGATTATAATTTTACCAAAACAAAAACATGTTTTTTAGTCGTTGTTTTTCTTGTTTAACAGAGATGAGGCTACCGATAAAAAAAATGGAAATATAATTTCGCAAATATACTTGGTATTTTTAAAATACGACGTATATTTCTTCTCATTTATTTAGGAGAGGGACATTTTACACTTGCTATATGACTGTAAAAACAAGGATTATTATACAACGTATATTTTAACTATAAGAGAAAGCTTAAGCTATCAATGTGCAATGAAGTCCAGGGAAACACGTATTTAGCGATAAAATGCAAGATCAAATCCACCTTATATGTTATATCAATATCCAGGCAGGAACTTACATATCGAATTACCGGATTTAGCTCATTATTGCTAATATATATAATTTTCAGATACCTACTGTAGTCGAACGTTTTATCTAATAGGAAACCCTTTTCCTTCTACATCTGACTCAAATCGGAGTTCATTACCATTATGGAACATACCAATTAGATTTTTAACACATATCTTGAGGTAAGAGAAGTGACATCATGCTAAAAATAAGAGGTGCCTATTAAATATATTCTTTCTTGTGGGTGTCAAAACGATAGTGTCTTCGTCATTTTATCTTTTCGAATCAATATTATGAGTCATTTACATATTGAGTTTGGTTTCATTGGTGGTATCGCACATCTAATTTGGTAGAGTTGCACAAATACAAAACAAAGAAAGAATATTAAAAAGCGTTTAGACCTATCCATATTCATATGACCGTGTTTTAAATATATAATAATTGCACATTTTAAAATATAACAGTCATTTTCCCCCAAGTCATGAAAAAAATATATTGAATATCAATATAGCGATAATGGAGTTCAACTGAACAGAATAATGCAAAAGCCATGCATTGACAGTAGATGTGCCAAGATTTAGATAAATGTCTTGTTTGATAGAAAATATAAATGACTAATAATAAACGAATCATAATTGGTAACTACTTTTTCTTCCATTTACATTTAAATATTGGATTTAATTTCATATATAGAACTACTTATCAGGATAAATATATTAAGTGATCGTATGAAAATAAAATGTACACACATTATTTTCATTATTTTCGGGATATTAAAAGTAATGTGTGTCTGAAAATGTTTATTTCTCAGACGCCGTTTGGCATTAAATGCCACAACTATCACACTTATGTATAAGTCATTGGAGCACGGACAATTAATTGGAAATAATAACGATATATAGATTTAGATTATAGTGAAATAGTTATTCAAAATGATGCAGATCATCTTATTTAATATTATTTAATGTGTTACATATATTTCTTTAAATAAACATTGACAGCATATTATAATGTTTCATACAATAAATATATGAATATGGGAATAAATAGATGAGTACATCCTGTTTATAGACATGTCCCGACAGATAATTACTATCATGTTTTTTTCATATTTTATGAAATGTATGCAATAAAATAGGTTGGATTCTAAAAGAAGACGTAAACATATGAATATGTATTTAACTATCGACTATCTCTATTTACACACACACACACACACACACGCACACACACACACACACACACACACACACACACACACACACATTTATATATATATATATATATATATATATATATGATCACACACACACACTCACATATATATATATATATATATGAATGAATATATATATATATATATATATATATATATATATATATATATGTGTGTGTGCATGTATGTATGTATATACAGAATACTGTACGTCTGTATACCTATATCTATGTACGTATACATACTTATATTTAAGTATCAGCTGTACTAAGAGTGAGAAATGAATTTTCATTTTTTCCATTTATCGTTTTCGGTACGCCCGGCCGACTAACTCACTCGATATGCAAATTCGGCTGCTCAGACGTTAATATGCATAAGGAAAGTATATACTTTGAAACGTTCAATCGATTGACAGGAAGGTATACAATGCTGATGACAGCTAAGAAGCTAGAAACTTGTTCATCGTTCCTTTTTCAGTGTTGAACCAAAGGGAAACGATGGTTGCTGAGCACTGTACGGCTTGATTCGGGCTGTTTGTTTACAAAAAAACAGAACTTTATAATAAATGTTCGGTAAACCCATACGTACATATATATATATGTGTGCATGTATGTATGTATGTGTGTCAGGTCACCAGTTGGTGCTACTGGTAAAATGTATCCCAGTACAACCTGTCCCATGGTCGGGTCGTTGGCGACTAAACTGGCAACCCCACCAAGGTTTCTTGGTGAGGAGGGTGACTTTGGACATCCTGCAGGACTAAAAACAAAACCTGTCAAAAGGTTAAAGGAGCTCTTTAGAGTCAATGGCCATCCCAAATAACTGGGAGAGATGACTCCTTAGCCTTTGTCAAGGCAGAATTCTAGGAGAAGGAAAACTCTGATATAACACCTGCAACCCTGATGGTATCCAATGATGTTGACTTGTTCTTCTTTTTGGTAAATATTATCTTGGTTAAGAGAGTGGGACTGGCTTTGTGCAGTGCCTTTGCTCACTATAAAAGCTTCACGGCACAGGCATTGCTTTATATCTGGAGATCTCTGATCTCTCTGCACTTGTCGTCACATGGTACCATGGGCCCTGCACTATGTGTCAATAATTATCACAGGTGTAGTGTTTGTACCAGAGTTTTCAAGTCGCTGGCTGGACTAAAAAGTCGCACTCGTTCAGCGCATTGGTGGGGGTTCTCCTACATGGATATAAAGTAGTGGCCGTACTCGAAAACGAGTTGGCAGCCACCATGTATGTATGTATGTATATACATACTACAGTACGACAGTATACATATATGTATGTATACATACTTATATTCAAGTATCAGCCGTACTAAGAGTGAGAAATGAAATTTCATTATTTCCATTTATCGTTTTCGGTACGTCCGGCCGACTAACTCACTCGATATGCAAATTAGGCTGCTTAGCCGTTAATATGAATAAGAAACGTATATACTTTCAAACGTTCAATCGATTGCCAGTAAGGTATACGGTGGTGATGACAGCTAAACAGCTAGAAACTAGTTCATCGTTCCTTTGTCAGTGTTGAACAAAAGGGCAACGATCGTTGCCGAACACGGTACGTCTTAATTCGGGCTGTTTTTTTGCAAACAAACCGAACATTATAATAAATGTTCGATAAACCAATACGTACATATATATATGTGTGTGCATGTATGTATACACATACTACTTTACGTCTGTATACATATATATATATATATATATATGTATGGATTCTCCTCTCTGCAGACTAATAGTCTGAATGCATCGGACAATGCTTTACCACCAGAACAGTCCTTATCTAATAGAGGTCCTAAGTGCAATACATCACCACTCGAGCCAACCAATAACACCCGGAAGTGCAATTGTAGAGTGAGTGCTAACTGCCCTCTAAACGGTAACTGCCTTTCTAAGAACATTGTCTATGCTTGCGAGGTTATAACTAATTCCTCTAAAGGAACATATATAGGATCTACTTCAGACACTTTTAAGACTAGGTTTAACTCTCATATCTCTAACTTCAAACATATTAGGTTTAAGAATTCTACCTCTCTAGCGCATTATAACTGGGATCTTAAGGGAGCTTGTATACCATATAGCCTTAACTGGAGTTTAGTAGCACGATCTAACCACCTTTCTGCACATAGTAAGTTTTGTAATCTCTGTATACTTGAGACACACTCTATTATTTTCTGTAGCGTACCCTTACTGAATAGAAAGTCTGAGATATTCTCTTCTTGCCCCCATGCAATTTCTAATTCTTACTTTTATTATAAACCCAAATGTTCTAGTAGTACAAATCGTACCCATTAGCAGATATATTCCATTACTTAGTTTTTTGTTAGGGTTCTTTTGTTTGCCAACACTATTGTTACCATTGGTTTTTGATGACTCTTCATTCTAGCTCTCATAATCATTTGGCCACTGTACCATATCTATGTCTTCACTATTACACCTTGTTAGTATACATAAGATTACACACGTTATTATCTTTATATATTCTTTTATTATCATTAACTTTAATTTTTAATTTTAACATTATTTTTATTTTTATTTTTAATTCTATTTATATTTTTATTTCTAAGTCTATTCTGATTTATCTATCGAACACCCCCCCCCCATGCACGCATAAACTTATTGTCAACCCCTCTAGATTGAATATGATTATATTAACCCCCCCTCTTTTATGCTCTGTTCTATTATTTTTTATAGTATATCGAATATATTTTATGCCACTTCGCACCCTCCATATATTTTGTCAATTCTGTCCCCATTAGCCTACCTTAACTCTACTTAAGTCAGTTTTTTAGATATCGTTGCGTGTATGATAGTGTAATTTTATTCCTTTTTGTAAACATTTGTAACGATACAATAAAGTTTATATACTTTAATGACTTAGACTATAGCTAATTTTATACTACCTTATCGGACGGGTTTGATATTTTTAATATTAATTTATCAGATAGGGTTTGGAGTCATTTAAAATGATCGTTTTCCTTGGTGTTTACCAAATTTCTTAATGCACGCGAGGCCTAAGTGTGTATACATTTGCTTTGTTTTGTAATTTCCGGTTGATTGTATTTACCTGTTTTATTTACTACTCACTGTCTGGCTTCGTTCACTCATCCACACATGTCTGTCTACTAACCTCGAAATTATAAGTATTTATTTATATATTATATGCCAATTTTTAAAATATATTACATTATGATATAGATCCTTATTACTTACCGTTTATTATATATAACATTAAGATAGTTAAACTTTATATTTTTTTAATATTTTAATATTTTAATATTGTAATATGTAACATTATGGTATTTAGACTTTACATATCATGTTAGATGTCTATATTTTTTCTGTAACAACATGTTTTTCCTGTAACATCATAATTGTTCCCTGTACCAATGTAGTTTTTTTGAGTATTATTGTATTATATTATATGATTGATATTTCCCCATTTATTATGTAACCCAGTATGAATCATGTCGTACATATTGTTTATGGTAATTGTTAATATAATGTTAACAATTTATCATTGTATTTCACTGTGACATCTATATTGTTTCTGTAAATTAACCGGAGATTATATATATTCTACTTTATTATATTGTATTGTATTATATAATTTTGTTGTTTATTATTTATTATAAGTGTTTCTTGTAATTATTGCCTCATGTATATTGGGTAGATGTATTAGCATTATTTTCACTATTACCATGCTTATTTTTGATATTTTTGATGTTCAAACTTCCAATAGGGCTTAATTTCTGTGTAATGGAAAATAGATATGTGTATTGTAATATGTGTGTGTGTGTGCGCACATATATACATGTATATATTGTACCTTTTGATTTTTGATTTGGAATTTCAGTGTTGGTATAGATATATTATTATTATAATGTATTATACTGTGTTATATATAATTCCTGCTCTATATAACCAAATTTGTTTAGATTTAAGTTGGTGACTTTGGACTATATTTGTAATATGGTTCTTAATGTTATCTACATCCTTAGTTATTATAATTTTATTATTTTTATCTTCATTTTTATTATCGTATATCTTTGTAAGACATTAGTGTATGTAAATTCCATATTCTTCAGAGTTTCTGGCTTGTATCTGCCGAAATTACCTCTTGTTGTTTTGATTGCCCTGATGAGTCCTGAATAGGACGAAACATTGTCGGCTAATAAAAGCTTTTGATGCATTAAAGGATTCTTTGTTTTACTCTCTTAATTTTTCGGCTCTGTTTAACTGCATTGAGCTATACCTTTTACTGTCATTTCTATAATACGAAGAGGGTGTTTGACTCAAACACGCTCCAGTATTCTAATCCTTATATATATATATATATATATATATATATATATATATATATATATATATATATATATTGGTAAACGGAATAGAAAATGCTGACAAATTGTTCACAGTTGAAAAATGGTTTAATTAGGACTATTTTCTCAACTCTCGCTTCCACAATACACAACAGACCCACACAACACGATACAACCAACAACGTAGGCCACTTATAACACCACAATACAACATGGCACATAGAAACACACACCCATACTCGCAGTACAGGAACACCCCATTCAATCTACAACCACCAACCCGAACCACATTTTACAACAACAAGGAATATAACAAACACAGGAGACCACTTAACATCAGCAGACAACCCCTCTACCCCAACCATTTTTTAGACACAGCACACAGATACAGGCAAACAAAATAACACAAGACAGGGAGGAGAAACCGATAGTAATAAAAATTATCAATCTTACTAGTGCAGAACCAACACCCAACCTTATCAACTTACTCTCCAAAGGTCTTAAATTCACACCGACCCCACTACGTCCTAACTACTATGAAATGAAGGAAGACATCACAGACTTCTGTAGAAAGTTACGACTTAGTGAACAACTATTCGACCAGTACAATGAGGATGAATCGTTAGCCAGAAATAGAAGCAATTACACACCTTCAAAAGGTAGAAATAAAATCCTGGACGAATTCTGTGAACACATCACAAACTTCTCTTACCAACACTTGCACAGACAAAAACACAAGCCTAACCTCAACAAGAAAGAATGGGAAGAATTAAATAGATTAAAAACCGACAGAACCATTACAATTAAAGAGGCTGATAAAGGGGGTACAGTAGTCCTAAAGGAGACAGTATTCTATATCAACTTAGCGGTCTCAGCTTTGGAAAACGAAACATACTACAAAAAGGCTGAACACTACAATCAACAGAAAATTATGAGAAACCTAAAAACTCTAATCAACCAATACAAAGAAGGACTCACTAACAAGGAATTCAGCTTCATCACAGACTTCACAAGTAAATCCAGCCTTTTCTACGGTATCCCTAAAGTACGTAAAAGCGGATCAATAAGTAAGGCATGCAAGGAAGCCACAGACATAGATATCAATGTCCCCTCACCCAATGATTTCAAATTAAGACCTATAATAGCAGGCTCCGCTTGCGAAACGCACCGTCTTAGCAACTTCATTGATACCCTTCTCAAACCCTTCCTCAAGCACATCAAAAGCTATATAAGGGACGACCTAGATATGCTCAATCACCTCCCTAATATGCCACTTTCTGAACAAACCCTACTAGTGACGTTCGATGTAGTCAACCTATACTCCAACATCCCCCACAACCTAGGAATAGAAGCTATCCAATTCTGGCTGGATAATTTCCACAATGAACTCCCACAACGCATCAAAAAAGAATTCGTGATAGAGGGACTCAAATTTATCTTGGAGAACAATTACTTCGTTTTCAATAACAAACCCTACAGGCAGAAATCTGGGACCGCTATGGGAACGAAAACAGCCCCCACTTATGCGAACCTATTCATGGGATACCTGGAAATTACCCTCTACACTAAAGTCCTAAACAAATTTGGAAACACCCTCCACTTACACATTGAAAGGAACTGGAAGCGATAT
>OZ024743.1:31034314-31039314 GCA_964016885.1 Eledone cirrhosa | reverse complement strand
GTATCTTTTATATCTCCACAGTTAATTCAATCGGTCCTCAATGTTTACCATTGACTGACCAACGGTCAAAGATAGAGTTATAATATAGATATAAACACATATATATAGTCTAACAAAGTTCTTTCGTTGCACATCTGCAACATCATCAGTGGTACTATTATGTTCCTCCTGTTGTACTGTATATCTACGCCATTTTTATTTTGTCTGTTTACTTTTTCCTTCTTCATTGCGCATGCGTGTACGGGTGTGCATAGTGTTCAGTGTGTGTTCGCAGTTGGATGACTACATGAATGCTATGCAAACCCACATCACGAATACGCGCGAAATTACATTTGTTTCGACACCCGATTTCATATCAAAAACCTGTCAAAACAATTATATATATATTAATAGTAATAATAATAAAATCCAAAGAGGGCTCGATTAGGATAAATATATATCAAACATATAAGAAACGTTGTGCACATATTTATTAAAATAACATATTACATTTTTAAGCAAAGAATCGCTGCTTTCACCCTTAACGGGATCTTCTGAGTTTCAGAAGATCCCGTTAAGGGTGAAAGCAGCGACTCTTTGCTTAAACTGGAATCTGTTATTTTAATATATATATATATATATATAATATATATATATATATATATATATATATATATATATATATATATATATATATATATATATATATAAATCTATGAACAAGAAGAGAAGTGTAAATCAACAGGTTAAAATATATATTCATTTAGGTTCGTTGGTTTACCACTGGATAGAACTGGTCATTCTGTATAGTCAACCGTGTGTAATATTAATGAGGGCACACGACATAATGCAACTCACCCGTCTTCGTTTGTGTTGTTAGTGGTGCAAGTACGGAGTTAATTATTATACAATAACATGAGGATGGACTGGTACATTTCCTTAAAGGTTTATTATACTATGAACATTTCAACGACAGGGTTCAGTATGACTCCGCTGACATCATCAGGTATTCGAAATTTAACAATGGAATATAATAGAAACAATCCATGGGGCTGAAAATGCAGAGAGACGAGAAGGCGACCAAACGATTAGCAGTTGCCAGTTCGGTTGGCCGTCTTAACTTATGTATAATATATATATATATATATATATAAACGGAAAACATGAAACGAAATTTGATTCCCACTCTTAGTACGGTTGTTACTTAAATATAAGTATGTACACGTACAGGCATATATGTATACAGACGTACAGTAGTATGTATATATATATACATACATGCACACATATATATATATGTACGTATGGATTTACCGAACATTTATTATAATGCTCGGTGTGTTTGTAAACAAACATCCCGTATTAAGCCGTAGTGTCTAGCAACCATCGTTGCTCGTTTGTTCAACACTGACAAAGGAACGCTGTACTAGTTTCAAGCTTATTAACTATCGTCAGCAACGTATACCTTCCTTCCAGATTTTTGAACGTATATACTTACATTATGCATATTAAAGGCTGAGTAGCCCAATTCTCATATCGAGTGTGTTAATCGGCCGGGTGCACCGAAAACGATAAACGGAACATATGAAACGAAATTTCATTTCTCACTCTTAATAAGGCTGTTACTTAAATATAAGTATGTACACGTACATACATATATGTATACAGACGTACAGTAGTATGTATATATATATACATACATGCACACATATATATATCTACGTATGGATTCACCAAACATTTATTATAATGCTCGGTGTGTTTATAAACAAACATCCCGTATTAAGCCGTAGTGTCTAGCAACCATCGTTGCTCGTTTGTTCAACACTGACAAAGGAACGCTGTACTAGTTTCAAGCTTATTAGCTATCGTCAGCAACGTATACCTTCCTGCCAGATGATTGAGCGTCTGAAAGTATATACTTTCCTTATGCATATTAACGGCTGAGCAGCCTAATTTGCATATCGAGTGGGGTAATCGGCCGGGTGCACCGAAAACGATAAACGGAAAAAAAGAAACGAAATTTCATTTCCCACTCTTAATACGGCTGTCACTTAAATGTAAGTATGTACACGTACATACATTGTGTATACAGACGTACAGTAGTATGTATATATATATACATACATGCACACATATATATATATGTACGTATGGATTCACCGAACATTTATTATAATGCTCAGTGTGTTTGTAAACAAACAACCCGTATTAAGACGTAGTGTCTAGCAACTATCGTTGCTCGTTTGTTCAACACTGACAAAGGAACGCTCTACTAGTTTCAAGCTTATTAGCTATCGTCAGCAACGTATACCTTCCTGCCAGATGATTGAACGTCTGAAAGTATATACTTTCCTTATGCATATTAACGGCTTAGCAGCCTAATTTGCATATCGAGTGGGTTAATCGACCACTTTTAGTACGGCTGTTACTTAAATATAAGTATGTATACGTACATACATATATCTATACAGACGTACTACTACTACTACTGTATGTCTGTATACATATATGTATGTACGTATACATTCTTATATTTAAGTAACAGCCGTACTAAGAGTTGGAAATGAAATTTTGTTTCATTTTTTCCGTTCATCGTTTTCGGTGCACCCGGCCTATTAACCCACTCGATATGAAAATTAGGCTGCTTAGCCGTTAATATGCATAAGGAAAGTATATACTTTCAGACGTTCAATCATCTGGCAGGAAGGTATACGTTGCTGACGATAGCTAATAAGCTTGAAACTAGTACAGCGTTCCTTTGTCAGTGTTGACCAAACGAGCAACGATGGTTGCTAGACACTGCGGCTTAATACGGGATGTTTGTTTACAAACACACCGAGCATTTTAATAAATGTTCGTTGAATCTATACGTACATTTATATATATATGTGAGCATGTATGTATATATATACACATACTACTGTACGTCTGTATACATATATGTATGCACGTATACATACTTATACTTAAGTAACAGCCGTACTAAGAGTGGGAAATGAAGTTTCGTTTCATTTTTTCCGTTTATATATATATATATCTATAAATAACAAAATAAGATGCCGAGGTTACATATATCGTTTAATCATTATAATTATTTACACGGTCCTCCATGAGATCGAGATGTACTTCGTGCATTTGTTGTTGATTATGAGAACGGTATCCTCAGATGAAATCCAATATGTTTGATATGTCTCTGGCAGGAAAAAAAACACCCGTCCTATTGCTTGTGTGCCCAGCAGACATATGAGTTCGTGTATGCCAGAATATATATATATATATATATATATATATATATATATATATATATTCATCTGAATGAAACAGTACTAGTCCTGTAGAAGCGCCTTCTATAAAATTAAAAAAATGTTTACTCTGCCATGTATTGAGTACCTTGTTACTGTGGTTATCCCCGACTCAACACGGGACCTACGTATGTATATATATATATATATATATATATATATATGTATATATATATATATATATATATAAGTATATATATATATATATATATATATATATGTATATATATATGTTTATATATATATATATATATATATATATATATAACGACGGAAATGTGGTAAGGAACCAGGTGGAACATAACGCACCAAAGTACTCAATACTTAGGGTAGAAGAGTGTGTAATAGGAACTAGTAGGACCCCGACGGCTGAGCTCGAGCCGTTTCGACGGCTAATTCTTGACTAAAAAAAGATTTGTTTCTATTCCAGAATTAGCCGTCGCAACGGCTTGAGCTCAGCCGTCGGGGTCCTACTCGTTCCTATATATATATATATATATATATATATATATATATATATATATATATATATATATATATATATATATATATATATGTATATATATTATACATAAGTTAAATTGTCACGATGATACATATCATTTCAATGAAAAGAGATCGCTAATATAATCACATTCAGTGAAACAATTACAGATAGAGCATGTTATACACATTCATTGTGAGGTAGATCAAAGTTATGTAATCGAAAAGATCCCTTTCTTTCCTAAGGATCTCTATCCTTAATGAAGCCTCTTGCTTGAGGCTACTTCACTAAGAATAGATCCCCGAGAAAGTTGCCTGTGAAGTTTTCTTTTAGATTAGCTTATTGCGACACACCCCTCAGTCATTTTGTATGTCAAGCTGGCGTACACCTACCAATGTACTCGGAAATTGCAAATTACTCTTACCTTTCTTATTCAAACCAGTGAAGTATATTTATGATGAACACATAAATCATACATTTATTTGGTTTATATATTTTTACACAATTCAATATTTTAATTCACTGAATTAATTATATACCCCCCAATTTGAATTGAACTGATGGATGTGATTTTGCCTTACATGAATATATATATATATATGTGATTCTACATTCTTATACCTCTTTCAAGTGTCAAGAGTATTCGCAATCTTTCCAAAATAACGATTTCATAGCTTATATATTGATCTTCCTATTATGTTTTCGTTTTTTTCATTAAATTCCAGTAATAGTTTTAATGATTATGACCTTAAACTATAAACGCATAATGTTAGGTTAGATTCATAACATGCTTAAATTTTCTGGGTTGAGCAAGTATATCCCTTGAGTATACGCTAGCATGTACTTGAATGTTTTTATATTAATATAGGTTTAGGTAGATGTATTATATTGTCAATAAAATGTTTTTTTCTTTTTGACTAGATTTATTGTTATTTTATAGAGGATTATGTGTGCTCACTTAAATGACGATTTATATCTAACGATATGATTTATTGAGTTTCATTCTACAACACCAGCTATTAATACTATTATATTTATTATATTTTCAACTACTTATAGCCAGTATGTATCGACCTCTGCCTTATGTCTCGCTATAAGAACCCGAAGTTTATTGCAGACATATTTTGTTAACGTCAAATGTCTGAAAAGCATATTGTACATAAAGATAGATGAAGGAAGAAATAAAGAATGTTTTCACACATGGTCCAGACTGATATCTTGGAAGTGCATGC
>OZ024743.1:31016814-31031814 GCA_964016885.1 Eledone cirrhosa | reverse complement strand
TATAATTTATGTCATATACCATATAGGGTTCACGTTGTTTAAACTAACAACTATAATCGTTCAATCAGGTTTTATATATGCCTTCTATTAAATTATCTCTAAAAACTTCACTCCAACACTTTGAGGGTTAATATATAGAAAGTGTATTTAAACTTTCATCCTACATTCAATGTATCGATAATATTCTTCCTATTCCAAGGTATGTTGAATTTTTAACATATTTTACAGCATATTTAAATCGCCTAAACCTTATATGATTTGATAAAAAAATAATATTCTGGTTATATCTAAAGTAACTGCCAAATATATTTTTTAGCATCAACCAGCTTCTGATAGTTTGTTCAAAATTTAGACATGCCAAATATGACATCGACTTATATAGTCAAAATATAGGTTATAATACTTTTAAACAAGCTGTTATACACATGATAATTTAACATGTTTCTCTGTAGCATTCTCTAGCATGAATGCATATTTGATTAATCTGGGATCAATTAAATGCTACGAGCTACGAGCTACTCATTATAGTCCTATTCACTAGCCTGAAGATATAATACATTATAAAAACCAATATTACCATATCAGTGATTGTCACATTCTATAAAGTACCAGTAAAATTCTAAGTGCTATATGTATAAGTATACATCTTAAATATTTTGAATTATACCTTTAATCTAACTTGAATTCATGAAATATGAAAGGGGATATTTAATAAATTCTTACTTTTCGAGGCAGCTAATCTATTGACCAACGAAATATGTCATCCTTAATGAGAGTTGAAGTAACAAAAATGTGTACTCTTTCTTCCTAAGACAAGAAGTCTGCTTACTAAATTGCTAAATTAAACCAAAGTAAAACATTAATATTATGAATTTTCTGTCACAAAAACGTTTGCAGAACTACTTTCAATACCCACTATATGCAATCACTCCTTTTAAAAACCGTAGTTTATATTATTGACATTTATCTCATGGTCGTCATTATCAGCATTTTAATCCTTAGTGCCACCCAAGCTATTTCTATTACCAACACTATTATTATCATCCCCTATTCAAAGAAGTAGCAAACATAGGGGTACAAGTGCGATTAATCTGCTTTTAGTTATACGCGGCGCACATATTAATCGCCAGACTTATTAGAAAATATTTTACTCAAGATGTGGCAGGAATTTGATTTTGAAGTTAAAAAATGTAATTTTAAATTAAAAAATATTTCACAAGTAAGAAAGATAATTTAGATTTTGCCGGTGGGATATATAAGAAAAATCATATTGACAGTTTAGAACAATAGTCATTAATAATTGATGGATACATTTTACATAAATGTATTCATATTCTGTTAATATTTTCAATATAAACTTTGACAAATTGAGCAATATTAGTAAGAACGTATATGACTGTATCGACTTTCATGTCTAGTTCATAATGATTTTCACTTATATCGGTATGCGTATTGCATGCCATTAATTCTGTGTACAATTTTTTCATGAGTATAAATATGAGAAAAGTATATATATTTCTTTTTTTCTGTAAATTATTTCGAACAGTACTCTCTTTCTCTCCCTCCCACTCTCTCTGTCTTCGAATATATATATATATATATATATATATATATATATATATATATATATATATATATATACACACATATATATATATATATATATATATATATATATATATTAATAAGAGGAATTCCAACTTTGTCTGATTTACTCGTTTTATTTACAGTCCTTTAAAATATATATAATATGGTATTATAATGAAATAGTATGATAGAATATTAAATTCTAAGTGTTAATTGAACAAGTACTTTCATGCTTTCGCAATCTTCAGGTTCATGATATGTGGTGACAGTCGAGTTTGCAATTTTCAACAGTTGAAAATTGCAAACTCGACTGTTATATGAAACTAGTACATCGTTCCTGCGTCAGTGTTGAACAAAAAGTTGACGTGGTTGCCTTAACACCGTTCGGCATAAATTCAGGCTGTTCAGTTTGTTTACAAACGAACAAAGCGGGCGCTATAATAAGCGTCCGCTAAACTGATGCGTACGTATATGTATGTGTACCTGTATGTATATATGTATATATATATATATATATATATATATATGCATGCTACTGTACGTCTGTATACATATATGTATGTACGTATACATACATACTTACATTTAAGTAAGTGCCTTACTAAGAGTGAGAAATTTAATTTCGTTTTCATTTTATTACAACTATATATATATATATATATATATATATATATATATATATATATATATATATATATATAAATATATATATATATAAATATTTATATATATATATCTCACAGAAAAAAAGAGAATCACTATTGCGACGAATGGAAATTGTTGGACATATCACAATCGTTTTCTTGCGACCAGCTCGAGGTAAGATCGATGTGATGATTGGACATGACTCTGAAAATCGAAAGATCCTCAGATACGTCATGATTCTACGAACCGATTTTCGGAGTCAGGTTCGATCACCACATCGATCGTGCCTGGAGCTGCTCGCCAGAGAAACGATTGTAATATGTCCAATAAATTCCATTCGTCGCAACACTGATTTTTTTTCCTGTGATATCATACTCTGCTCTATGAGAGCATCGAGTGCTCAAACGGCGCACCGCCATTGGAAGCATTAAGCATCCAACACCAACTATATATATATATATATCCTTCCATTTACTGTACCATTTGTTTTGTTATATATGTTTACCTGTTATATATATATATATATATATATATATATATATATATATATATATATATATACATATACATATGGTGGTTATATATATATATATATATATATATATATATATATATATATATATATATATATATATATATATATATATATATATATGTGTGTGTGTGTGTGTGTGTGTGTGTGTGTGGAGATAAATCTACCAAAATAAACGGAAGTGTCCAATCCGTATGAAGAACTCAATGTAATCCAAATATAGAAGATAACATGAAAAGAGAGAATGCCTTCAAAAATTAACGATAAAAATCATAGGAAGACAGAAGATGGCATGTATAGGTGAAGGTATGTATATGTCCTCTGATAATTTGTAATATGTTTTTACATAGATCTTTAATATGATATGACCAACACACATATATATCCCCGAAACGATCGTAAAATGATGAATTTTTCAATATAAGGAACCTGTTCTTTGTTTTTATTTCATTGTTTTTATTAATTTATCTTTATATATATACACACCATATAACTCCTTGTAAAGGCGTACACGCACCGTCATGCGGCGTGTCTAGGGTTAGGGTTAGACGCAACCCAACCCCCTCCACGACTGAAGTCACCCGATGTTTTCTATAGAGAAAGAATTGATCCGGGGACTGGATGGTACTTTTTTATCGAGCTCGAAAGGATGAAAGCCAAAGTTAAGCACAGCGGGATTTGAACTCAGAGCACGCAAAGACATGGTACGAATACCGTAAAGCATGTTTTCCTACCTTTTAAAGACACTGACAATTCGACGTCTATAAATATATGTATGTTTTAAAATATTGAAAAATATGTTAAGTAATTAAACATATTGTCTGACAAAATCACACGTTAATCAAATTGCTAACGATAGTCAGTCTCGGACCCTTTTATACCATTGCACATATAGAATACTTACAAACACGCATAGTGTTGATACATGTGTCTAGACAATACCTTACCCTTGCATATATGTATATGTATATATATATATATATATATATATATATATATATATATATATATATATATATATATATATATATATATGAATATATATATATGAATATATATATTAAAATACAAATATTAATAAAATTGATGTTCTTTTGATCAATTACATTTTATTATACATATTTCGGAGGTACAACAGTACGTCCTCATCAGACAAAATATAATGATACATGACATACCCTGAGATGTTAAATGGTTAAATAATTAAATATTAACCATTTAACATCACAGGGTATGTCATGTATCATTATATTTTTTCTGATGAGAACGTACTGTTCTACCTCCGAAATATGTATAATAAAATGTAATTGATCAAAAGAACATCTATTTTATTAATATTTGTATTTTAATATTAATAACTCTGGAAAATTATTTTTATCGTAGAGTGGTTCCAATCTACTGTAAAACTGATTCTTTGATATACTCATTGAATCTTGTTTAACTCCTTAATATATATATATATATATATATATATATATATATATATATATATATATATATATATGTATATATATAAAATGTATATTAAACAATACAATATAATTACCTCATTACCAGAGGTTTCCCGAATAAGACGAATACGAAAAACGTCATCATTCGTTCGTCGGACAAGGCAATTTAAAACATAGTGAAATATTTGAAAAGTCTCCTCAATAAATGCAAGAGTTTAACGGGCAAAAAATATATAAATAAAAGTAATGCAAGACATATAGAACAACATAAGGAAATATAGTTAGGGTATGTGTACATGTATGTATATACACTCACAAATGTACATATGTGTGTATGTACAAATGCATGTGTATGGTGAAAATATGAGGGCAAGTATATTTGTGTATATGTGACCACAAATACGTATGTAATATGAGTTGAAAAAGAAATTGTATGCTAATATAATTAACACGCATCCACATACAGGTATTAAATACACATACGAATATGAAAGCACGCGTATAAACACACATACACGCGCGATCACTTATATGCGGAAGATAAAGAGGGAAGGGTGTGTAATAGTGAAAAGAAGTGTCATTCTTTATATATGTATAAAAATGAAACAATATATGAGAATGAAAACATTTTTTAAATCAAAGAGAAAGTAATCAATTAACACTAGTGAAAAGAAAACAAACATAGGTACGCATGGTACACACACACACATTTATATACACATATATACACATATATACAAAAGCGCATGCATGCGTACATACATACACACGAGGCACGTATATATATAGATATCGCCACATGTATATCTAATCACACGTACGTACGCGACTATATGTATATATACATATATACATACACACCCATACATACATATACATATACACACATATACATACACATACACATACATTCACCCGTATACACACACACGTATAAATAAGTATGTAAAAAAACCTAGATATAAAAAACACACATACACACACATATATATATACGTACGCACGCACACATACGGAGGCGTTCGTATACATATACATAAGCATACTCACACACATAGATACAGATTAAAAGCCAGCCGTATGAACAAATGATTACAAATATAAAATCGGCTGCGAAACACATAATATTTCTGGAGTGGAAAACGCATGTGACACCGATATCAGGTAGTGATAGAAAATGGGGAAGTAAAATGTGGAATGTGAAGATATTAGGTAAGTGAATCAAAAAGTAGTGGCGGGGGGGGGGGGGGGGGGGGTTACTGGTGGATGTGAATTAAAAATGAAAATAAAATTAAAAATAAAGTTAAAAATGAATGAAAATCAGAAAGAGAAGTCTGTAAAGAGGATAATTTAAGGAAAGTGAAGAATAAGAGTTTATGGAGGATAAGTATCTGAAAGTGAGTTAAGTTTATATGAGCTGGAAAGCAAGTGTGTTTCATATGTGGGCAACCGGTGAAAATTTCTCTTTTTGTATTTAAGCAGGTTTTTGGTGATTTAAGGTTCTGTAAAATCCAATATTTTTCACTTATGGAGATTGTGCATCTTCTTGTTCCTCTTGCATATTCTTTAGATTGGTTCACAATTGACCAATCCAATTTATATTGGATACCTCAATTTTGAACCAATCTAAAGAATATGCAAGAGGAACAAGAAGATGCACACTCTGCATAAGCGAAAAATATTGGATTTTACAGAACCTTAAATCACCAAAAACCTGCCTAAATACAAAAACAGAAATGTTCACCAGTTGGCCACATAAGAAATCACACTTGCTTTGCAGCTCATATAAATTTAACTCACTCTCAGATACTTATCCTCCATAAACTCTTATTCTTAACTTTCCTTAAATTATCCTCTTTACAGAGTTCTCTTTCTGATTTACTTTCATTTTTAACTTTATTTTTAACTTTATTTTTATTTTTATTTTTATTTTTATTTTTATTTTTATTTTTATTTTTATTTTTATTTTTACTTCACATCCACCAGTAACACCCCCCCCCTAATTTTCGATTCACTTACCTAATATCTAAACATTCCACATTTTACTTCCCCAATTTCTTTTACTACCTGATAAAATGTCACTTGCGTTTTCCACTCCAGATATATTATGTTGTTTCGCAGCCGATTTTATATTTGTAATAATTTATTCATACGGCTGGCTTATAATCTGTATCTATGTGTGTGTGAGCTTATGTGTGTATACGTTATGTATATGTATACGAACGCTTCCGTATGTGTGCGTGCGTACATATATATATGTGTGTGTGTGTATTTATATATCTAGGTTTTTTACATACTTACTTATACATGTATATGTATGCGGGTGAATGTATGTGTATGTGTATGTATATGAGTGTATATGTATATGTATGTATGGGTGTGTATGTACATATGTATATATATATAGTCGCGTGATTAGATATACATGTGGCGATAACAATATATATACGTGCCTCGTGTGTATGTATGTACGCATGTATCCGCTTTTGTCTGTACGTATTTGTGTGTATGAATATTTTTTAAGTATATGTGTTTGTGTACGTGCGTACCTATGTTTGTTTTCTTTTCTCTATTGTTAATTGATTACTTTCTATTTGATTTTAAATAAATTTTCATTCTCATATATTGTTTCATTTTTATACATATATAAAGAATTACACTTCTTTTTACTATTTCACACCCTTCCCTCTTTATCTTCCGCATATAAGTGAGCGTGTGTGTGTGTTTATACGCGTGCTTTCATACTCGTATGTGTATATAATACCTGTATCTGGATGCGTGTTAATTATATTATCATACAATTTCTTTTTCAACTCATATTATATACGTATTTGTGGTCACATATACACAAATATATTTGGCCTCATATATGTACTTACGCACACATTCTCACCATACACATGCATTTGTACATGCACACATATGTTCATTTGTGAGTGTATACATATACATATACACGTACCCTAACTATATTTCCTTATTTTATATATATCTCTTGCATTATTTTTATTTATATATTTTTTGCCCGTTAAACTCTTGTATTTCTTGAGGAGACTTTTCAAATATTTTCTATGTTTTAAATTACCTTGTCCGACGAACGAATGAGGACGTTTTTCGTATTTGTCTTATTCGGGAAACCTCTGGTAATGAGGTAATTATATTGTATTGTTTATTATACATTACATTTTGCTCAGGTACTTACATTGAGGACTCTTCACGCCTGTGACTTTTTCAATTTTCAACGCAAACTTCAATACTTATATATAAATATATATATATATATATATATATATATATATATATATATATATATATATATATAAGGTGAAACAATTGTTCTCGGTATGGTTAACTAACTGTTGTGTAACCACTTCTACCTAACATATCCCATGGACTGAGTGCTCTACCACTACAGATATAACCTTCCAGTGTTCTACCACTATATACATATATATATATATATATATATATATATATATATATATTTATATATATATGTATGTATATATATATATAGCGGCGATGAATTAGTTTTGCGAGGTTTTTTATATGAAATCGTGTGTCGAAACAAATATACATATATATGTAAATAAATACATACACAAGCACAATAAGAACAAGCACATAGACACACACTAGCCACCCATCACACAGCAGACAAAACACTATACACACACGCAAATGCATGCGCAAAGAAGACAAAATCAAATCAAATCAACAAACAAGCAAATAAATAAATAAATATATAGACAGGCTGAATAAAAATGGCGTAGATATACAATACAACAGGAGGAAAATATAACACCACTGACGATGTTACAGTTGTGCAACGAAAGATTTATGATAAACTATATATATGTGTTTGTGTCTATATTGTATGTGTATTATTTTTGACCGTCGGTTAGTCAATGGCAACATTGAGGACCGAGTAAGTTAGATTATCGATATAAAAGACACGGAAGCGAGAAGCGAAAACCAACTAAATAGTGAGTGTGTTCTGTTGTTAATTCTGGCAATAATACACAAATATGACCCTCCCCAAGTATAACAATATATATATATATATAAAGAAAAAGAGATGAAATCGAAAATGCAACTGAAGTCTTATTTTTTTTTAAAATATATATATATGTTTGGTTCCTTTACCGGTTTCGCAGTTCTTCTGCTTTTCACAAGGTGAGTTGAGATGGAGGGTCTGTGGTTTTTCTCAAATCTGAGATGTGAGAAAACCACAGACCCTCCATCTCAACTCACCTTTTGAAAAGCTGAAGAACTGCGAAACCGGTAAAGGAACCAAATAAATATATATATTTAAAAAAAAAATAAGACTCCAGTTGCATTTTCGATTTCATCTCTTTTTCTTTATACATTCACTCGGGTAGGACACCCCGGTTATTTTTCATTTTGTTAAAAAAATACTCACATTCTAATATATATATATATATATATATATCAGCGGAAAAAAGAAACGAAATTTCATTTGTCACTGTTAGTACGGCTGTTACTTAAATATAAGTACGTATACGTACATACATATATGTATACAGACGTACAGTAGTATGTATATATATATATATATATACCTACATGCACACATATATATATGTACGTATGGATTCACCGAACATGTATTATAGTGCTCGGTGTGCTTGTAAACAAACATCCCGTATTAAGCCGTACAGTGTCTAGCAACCTTCGTTGCTCATTTGTTCACCACTGACAAAGGAACGCTGTACTAGTTTCAAGCTTATTAGCTATCGTCAGCAACGTATACCTTCCTGCCAGATGATTGAACGTCTGAAAGTATATACTTTTCTTATGCATATTAACAGCTGAGCAGCCTAATTTGCATATACTGTACGTCTGTATACATATATGTATGTACGTATACATACTTATATTTAAGTAACAGCCGTACTAAGAGTGAGAAGTGAAATTTAGTTTCATTTTTTCCGTTTATCGTTTTCGGTACCCCGGCCGATTAGTTCAATCTATATGCAAATTAGGCTTCTCAGCCGTTAATATGCATAAGGAAAGTATATACTTTCAGGCGTTTAATCATCTGACAGAAAGCTATACGTTGCTGACGATAGCTAATAAGCTTGAAACTAGTAGAGCTTTCCTTTGTCAGTGTTTGAACAAATGAGCAACGAAGGTTGCTAGACACTGTACGGTTTACAAACACACCGAGCATTATAATAAATGTTCGATGAATCCATACGCACATATATATATATATGTGTGCATGTATGTATATATATATACATACTACTGTACGTCTGTAGACATATATGTATGTATACATACTATACTTATATATATATATATATATATATATATATATATATATATATATATATATATATATATATATATATATATATATATATATAAATTATATAAATTATATTGATTTGCATTTACTTATCTCACTATGTATGAGTATCATTGTGTTTCACTGTTTGAATTTGATTAATTTAATTAGATTGGTATTCAAGTATACATTTAGACACACGAATGTGTACATGCCATGAAAGAAAATAATTCATACACACATACGTACACCAACATATTTTTACAAACACAAATGCATATGTATATTTATATATACATACACACACACACACATATATATATATATATATATATATATATATATATATATATATATATATATACATTGTGTGAAAACAGCTGTGTATGCGGGAAGATGGATATAAATAATGTATAACATTTAAACCTCAGCATGTATTCATAGCAGCATACAAATCTATTTGTAGCTCCTTTATGCGTGTATTTAGTTATCCAGCTAAATATAAAATATTGTTTGTCCTATACGACTGTCAATTTGCATCTCAAAATAATACGTGTACACTACAGAAGAAGCGAAATTCTATGTTAATGCTGTTGTCTACTAATATACTCAGTGAAATGAACCGATGGAAACTAATTATTTTCAATAGTTTTTATATGTTTCGTCTGTTTTTCTGACTCGGTATTCCAGATAGGTAAGTTAATATATACAAACATCAGAAATAGCACTTGTTGCTGCTATCAGTTTTATGGTGCCAGCTAAATAGTATTAATTCTATATACGTTGCGTTCTTAGTTGAAATATTACCGAAATGTTGCATTTAATCGAAGGTATTTTATATATAAAGTGCCGGCAACATAGTGGCAGGGATTGGATTTACTAAAACATGTACAAAAGTTAGAAATAACTGTGCTTTAAGTATAATATATAGATCTCATTGAAGTTTGTGACATAATTCCGGGTTTTGTAATACTGGTCCTCTATCTGAAACACCTTGATGTTTTGGTTATAAAAAAACCAACAAACAACCAATGAGTGAAATACAGTGCATGTGGGTGTATATTATAGGATATGTCCATAACGAAGAAATGAACGATCAATCAACACTATTCGTTGTGATCCCATTTAAATTGAATAACTATATAAAGTTGTTCTCTAATTACAGAGTGCTAACATACATTAGATTAACTTCAAGTTTACGAATATCACCATAGTCTAATTACATAAAATAACAACATGTAATGGTTTCCACATCTGGATAGATTCGTTTTATTTTAGAACATATACGAGTATGCTTTTTTGTTAAACAGTCACATTAATTGATTGTTGCATATTCTGTAAAATATAAATACGAACATCGACACCAGTACAAACTCTGAAACACATTTAGCATGGTCAAAAAGTATTTAGTTTTAGAAGAATGAACGTACGACTTGAGCCACCTCAATATTTCTCTCGAAGATATTTGCTCCAACTTTTTGAGGAAAAAGTCAAGGTAAACCTGAGAGAATTTGAAATCAAATACGTAGGGAACGTCATTAAATAGTACAATGCATCTACAATGTATCTATAACATGTATAATAAAATGAATGTCCTATTTCTTTATAGAGAGTTAAAACTTTTATTTTTACAACAACGAACAATTCTTCACCAGTATATAAGCAAAAATATACCTATTATTCATAATGTTACCAGGGGAATGTAATCATGTATCGAGCAAATTTTCTCAGAACGAAATATACAACAGATTAATACGAATTTCCCAAAACAAACTCTGAAGAATATTTTATCTAAAATATGTTTTTATAGTCAAAAGTCTGAATTATACATGCTAGAATCATATCAACAGTGTAATCACGAATCTAATTATAGAATCGCACGAACAAATATCAGCAATTAATTATCTTTCGGTATAATAATTTCATCAAACGGTATAGTGCTTAACATGAAAAATCCCTGTAATGCAGATACAATAATATACGTAGCTATTACTTACAATAGTCGATGAATTCCTACATTAAATAGTGGGATATCGATTTTTTACTAGAAAAATAAAGCGGATGAAAGAATATTCGTTGGGTTAATAGCCCGTAATAATGTAATTAAATGCATAACTGAATTCAAATAATTTCAAGCAATAATTGAGAAGGTGTCGCCAACATCGGTCAACCGAAGTTTTCCTGTAATTCTTCTGTATAATGCAAGGTAAATTCCATTTAACCATAAAGAAACAGCTAAAAGAAACAGCTCGGGAAAATTTTGAAGTCAGATTCAATGTGATATAATGTGGGTCCGAATTGTTCTAATATTATCATGATTGTATAATGAGAGTTTTAATAATTCTAATAACTCATCTATGGGTGTATCTAGCGCAGTTTCATCATTTACAGGAAACAAAACATCAGATATAATTACACCTAAGCTCTTTCTGTCGAAATGCACCTCGTCAGTAAAAAGCAACCAACATTATAACTGCTAACGTAATAATTACTTACGTCTTAGATGGAGGGGCTATTCTTTATTTAATGTATATATATATGTATATATATGCTCATGTTATGACGCATGGCTTAGTGATTGTGAGTTCGATTCCCGGAGGAAACGATGCATTGAGTCTTTGAGCCATACACCTTTTTTTCACATTAGGCCAGTTCACTTAACTGGAAACAATTGCATCATCGCTGGCGCTACCATGTAGCGGCATTACCCTTTCTTATTCCTCGAGAAGAATAGTGGTCTCCTAAAAAAGCAGCTTTCCTGGGCTTGTGCCTCGGAAGTGTATTTTCGATATGCAAATCCCTTGCCCTATATATATATATGGTGGCTGCCAACTCGTTTTCGAGTACGGCCACTACTTTATATCCATGTAGGAGAACTCCTACCAATGCGCTGAACGAGTGTGACTTTTTAGTCCAGCCAGCGACTTGAAAACTCTGGTACAAACACTACACTTGTGACAATTATTGACACATAGTGCTGGGCCCATGGTACCATGTGAGGACAAGTGCAGAGAGATCTCCAGATATAAAGCAATGCCTGTGCCGTGAAGCTTTTATAGTGAGCAAAGGCACTGCACAAAGCCAGTCCCACTCTCTTAACCAAGATGATATTTACCAAAAAGAAGAACAAGTCAACATCATTGGATACCATCAGGGTTGCAGGTGTTATATCAGAGTTTTCCTTCTCCTAGAATTCTGCCTTGACAAAGGCTAAGGGGTCATCTCTCCCGGTGATTTTGGATGGCCATTGACTCTTAAGAGCTCCTTAGCCCTTTGACAGGTTTTGTTTTTAGTCCTGCAGGATGTCCAAAATCACCCTCCTCACCAAGAAACCTTGGTGGGGTTGCCAGTTTAGTCGCCAACGACCCGACCATGAGACAGGTTGTACTGGGATACATGTTACCAGTAGCACCAAGTGGTGACCTGACACATATATGTACATATATACAGCCATACATTCCCTCCTACAACACACACACTCGTATACATATATATATATATATATATATATATATTAGAAAGTGAGTTTTTTTTACAAAATGAAAAATAACCGAGGTGTCCTACACGAGTGAATGTATAAAGAAAAAGAGATGAAATCGAAAATGCAACTGGAGTCTTATTTTTTTTTTTTTTTTTTTTTTTTAAATATATATTTATTTGGTTCCTTTACCGGTTTCGCAGTTCTTCTGCTTTTCAAAAGGTGAGTTGAGATGGAGGGTCTGTGGTTTTTCTCACATCAGATGTGAGAAACTGCGAAACCGGTAAAGGAACCAAATAAATATATATTTAAAAAAAAAAAAAAAAAAAAAAAAAAAAATAAGACTCCAGTTGCATTTTCGATTTCATCCCTTTTTCTTTATATATATATATATATATATATATATATATATATATATATATATATATATATATATATATATATATATATATGTATATATATATATATATATATATATATATATATATATATATATATATATAATATTATCACAGTTGATTTCATATTAACAACAGTGATCCATACAGTCCCTCACAAAATATTATTTTAATCAATGCTATCAAATATCATACGTCGATATTCTATTCATTATAATAAGTTCAGTGCAGTAACGTTATGGAATATAAAGGTTCTCATGCTTAAGCAATTCAATTATTGTTTGTTAATGCTTTATATATTGATGGTAAAAAAACAACAACAAAATTATCATACCGTATAATTAACCGCAATATATATTGAAACTATAAGTATATGACAAAATCACAACAAACATCATTAAAGTGAAACTGATGTGCAAAGAAAACCTGAAGGGAAAACATATGTTTTATACTGAAATCATTGACAGCCTCATGAAGATTTACAATGCAAAGATCTCAGAGGCAGGTGCAGATTATTAAATCAAGTGTGCACGTATAATATTAGCGAAATCTATTGGTAATTGGTTAGACGTTAATAACAAAACAGTCACTCTCAGAAAGAATCGATTGGAGTCTTGTCTGTACATCGGAATCCTGAGACGATCAGAAGATATCTTAAATAGATAATACAGCATAGAAATGCTGTACAACCTATAAACCACATTAGACAAATATATAAATAAGCAACATGGAAGACAGATTTCCTATTATATTCTTTCTACATTTTGTATATTTCACTGTTGATTTCATAACAAATATTTAAACGTAACATATTTCCCCATATTTAGAACCTGATCCATTGAGTTATATTAATTCTACTCATGCAATCATGTATTTCATAAGTTTATATCTATGTAGATCAAATCAAAGGGAGACAGTCCAAAATTTGTTTTTTGTTAATTTAACTAAAGGAAAACATATTTCTTTTTATCTACATATCTAAAACGTATATAATTTCTGCAAAAGATAGCCTAGAAGAGTAACAGCATTTGCTCAGGAATCTAGCCACAAATAGAATTATAAAACAAACACAAACACAAACAAACAGACACAAACAGACACAGCCACATACACACACATATATATATACATATAATCATGCTGTAACTTGTGCAATACATTCTTAAATAATAAGGGCTATATTTGTGTAATAATATTTCCAGTATTAATAACAGAACTCACTCAGTGTTTGGTTGGTTTTCGCTTCTGTGTATTTTATATCGGTTAATTTAATTTATTCGGTCCTCAATGTTGCCATTGACTGACCAACGGTTAAAAATACAGATAAAAATATAGACACAAACATATATATATAGTCTATCAATGTTCTTTCGTTGCACATCTGCAACATCGTCAGTGGTGCTATTATGTTTCCCCCGTTGCATTGTATGCCTACGACATCTTTATTTAGTCTGTTTATTTATTTATTTGTTTATTGGTTTGTCTTCTCTGCGCATGCGTTTGCCTGTGTGTATAGTGGTTCGTTTGATGTGTGTTCTTGTTTGGATGACTGTGTAAATAAATAAATAAATACATACACAAGCACAATAACAACA
>OZ024743.1:30996814-31014314 GCA_964016885.1 Eledone cirrhosa | reverse complement strand
ATGTTGTCTTCTTTGTGCATGCGTTTGCGTGTGTGTATGGTGCTTTATTTGATGTGTGTTCGTGATTGTGTGACAGGTATTGGTTAATGTATTCTATGTTTACTAGTGTGTGTTTATATGTGTTTGTTGTTATTGTGCTTGTGTATCTATTTATTTATTTATTTATCTATTTATTTATTTATACTTCTCTTAGGTCAGTGTTGTTTGTTTGGGTGTTGTTGTTATTCCATTGATCCTTTCTGTTTAGCCTTGGCCTTCTAAGTTCTATTTCACTGGCCTCTCTGAGTCATTTCTATGTTTATATATTATTCTAATTTCTATGTTGTCTATGTTACCGTCGTGTTGTTGTCTGGCATGTCCGTATAGGACAGTCACCCTATTGGGGAATTTTTCATTGTTATTTTTTGTTACATCCTGTTTTTGTTTTTTTTACACGTAGAAATGCCCGTTTGTACCGTCATGTATTGTCCTGTACTGTCCTTAATGTCTACTTTATGTAAACCCATGTGGTTAATAAAGAAAGCATTATTATTATTATTATTATTATTATTATTGTTGTTATTCCTTGAATCTCAGTCATTGATGTTGGTTAACTGGAAAGTCCGTTGGAATGAATATCAAGCCACTACCTGCAGCCTCAGATATTCAGGACGTATCGGAGGGTTCTTGCTGTTCCAAGCAAGCATGCCTTTTGAAGCGTTCCAAAAAGCATGACGGGGCCGATTTTCTTTAACCATCCCTGGAAACTTTTGGAGATAGTCCCCAGCGCGCCTATGACAATCGGGATCACTTTGACTTCATGGCAGTTCCAAATCCTTTTCACCTCCCACTTTAGGTCCTGGTATCGGTTAATTTTCTCCCTCTCCTTCTCTTGCACTCTCGTGCCGAAAGGGCAGGCCACATCCGCAATCAGACACGATCTTTTTTCTTTGTCCACAACCACCAGGTCAGGTCTATTGTGTTCCAGTTTTTTGTCCGTCTGTATCCTAAAATCCCACAGCACCTTCACCTGATTATTCTCCATCACCGCCTCTGGCCTATGCTCATACCATTTCTCGGAGTGTGGTAAAGTGTTTACTTTGCACAGGTGCCAGTGGATCACCCTGCCCATCACATCGTGTCTCCAGCCCTTATAGTGGGTCTGGGCTAGGTGTTTACACTCGGACACAATGTGAGCCACAGTCTCCTCTCTCTCTCCACAGATCCTGCACAGTGGGCTAGCCTCCTCCTTGTAAATATGGTGCTTCAACCACTTCGTTTTGAGGGCCTGCTCCTGCGCAGCCATTAGCATTCCTTCTGTAGCCTTTTTGAGGTCTCCTCTTCGCAACCAGTTCCACGTCTGTGGATCTCTAAATTCAGTTTTCTCAAAGAAGGTACTATGAAGGGATTTTCCCTTAAGGCTGCTCTTCCTATTATTATTATTATTATTATTATTATTATTATTATTATTATTATTATTATTATTATTACCGACTCTGGATTATGCTCATACCACTTCTCAGAATGGGGTAAATTGTTTACTTTGCATAGGTGCCAGTGGATGACGCTGCCCATCACATCATGTCTCCACCCTTTACAGTGAGTCTGGGCTAGGTGTTTACACTCGGATACAATGTGAGCCACAGTCTCCTCTCTCTCTCCACAGATCCTGCACAGTTGGCTAGCCTCCTCCTTGTAAATATGGTGTTTCAGCCACTTCGTTTTGAGGGCCTGCTCTTGCGCAGCCATTAGCATTCCTTCTGTAGTTTTTTTAAGGTCTCCTCTTTTCAACCAGTTCCATGTCTGTGGATCTCTGAATTCAGTTTTCTCAAAGAAGGTACTATGAAGGGATTTTTTATGAAGGTTGCTCGTTCTCCTTGTTGTTATTTCCTCCTTGGACATCCCCTGGTCTATTGTCCCCTCCTTCAGTACAGTTCTGAGCATTGGCTCCTTACTATCAGTCACGTATTTGTGTAGGTTGTTTTTCTCCATCTGAACACAGTCCTCTATGCTGATAAGATCTCTTCCACCTTCAGATCTCCTTAAGTAGAGTCTATCGACATCACTCCTCTTGTTGAACATGTTGTAGATAGTCAATAGCTTCCTAGTCTTCCTATTCATTTCTTTTTGTTCAGCAACATTCCATCTCAGTATTCCCGCACTGTACCTAATAATAGACACAGCTCGGGAATTTACTGCACTTATGGCATTCCGAGTGTTCAGATGTGACTTTAATACGCTCCTTACTCTCCGAATGTATTCAGTTCTTATCAATTCCTTCATTTTTTTGTTCTTGATGTCATCAGCCACCAGAACACCCAAATACTTGTATCCTTCTTCAGAGTCAATTTCCTTTATCATCTCACCTGTTGGTACCTGGATTCCCTTACTTCTGCTCAATGTATCTCTCTTCATCACAAGGACTCCACACTTACTAATACAAATTGCATACATATATCATTGCTGAAAATACGGACAGTGTCAACAAGCACATCCAACTCTTTCTCACTCTTCCCGAAGAGCTTAAGATCGTCCATGAAGAGGTGGTGATTGATGGTAATTTCTCCCTTTCCCAACTTGTAAACTTGTATCCTGCTCTCACTTTTCGCAGTATAATGGTCAGGGGCATCAGGGCAAGGACAAACAACAGAGGAGACAGACTATCTCCCTGGAAGATACCTCTCTTGATCTTCACGCTTCCCAAGGATTCTCCAGTTGATGTTAACTCTGTTTCCCAGGACTTCATACGTTTGCCCAACAACTGTCTGATGTTTTCTGCCACCTTGAAGATCTCCAGGCTTTTGGTGATCCAAGAATGAGGCACCATGTCAAATGCCTTTTTGTAGTCTATCCATCCCATAGCAAGACCAGTGTTTCTCCTCTTGCAATTCCTCATTATAATCTTATCAATAAGTAACTGGCCATTTGTACCACGTGACTTCTTTCGGCATCCTTGCTGTTCGTCCGGTAACAAGTTGTTTGTGTGGAGGTGATGGTAGATTTCCTCAGACATAATGTTTGTTAACAGTTTCCACATTACGGACAGACATGTGATAGGTCTATAGTTGGTAACATTATTACCCTTGGTTCGATCTTCCATTATCAGAACTGTGGTACCTTTTGTCAACCACTCTGGTACCTCACCTGACATCAAGCAGTCATTGAACATGGTTGTCAGTTTCGGGTGGAGGGATGTTATATTTTTAATCCAATACCCCTGCACACCATATGGGCCTGGTGATTTCCAGTTGGTTAGTTTTTTGGCCTGCCCCTTAAGAGTTTCAACTGTGATACTTGAATCAGTTTGTTGGTGTGCCTGTTCACTATTCTCCTTCTGTACTGTCTCAATCCACACTGCCTGGTCACTATGTTTAACATCCTGCTCTCATATTCCTCTCCAGAATGTTTTAGTTTGTCCGCCTCAGGGATCAAGTCGTTGCCTCTTTCTTTCCCTTCAAGCTGTCCAAACAGCATCTTCTGGTTGTTGTCAAATATGTGGTTCTGTCTATACTGACTGACTCTGTTCTCGTATCGCCTGATTTTTGCACTCTTTGCTACAATGCGTTGCTTCAGTTCTTCTATGATAATATTTAGCTTTTTCCTCCTAGTTTTGTACTTTATTTGCAGTCTATTTTTAGTGTCTTTGTTTTTTAGTGTCCCATTCAGTAGGGACTCAAGCTTTCCAATGTCATTTCTCATTCCCCTGATTTGACGACTCAGTCGTTTCTTCCACCAAGGCTCTGATCTTTCTTGTTTGTTGTTTCCTCTCGCTTTTATACCAAGTAGTTTCCTCACAGTATTTGCTTTTGCTTTGAGGATATTGTTGCACTGGTGAAGGCTCCTCACCTCAAGGTATGGGATGACTTTGTTTACCTTAGCTGTTGTTTCTTTTAACTTTTTCCTGTCTACAAATCTTAGGTTCATAGGTTTCCCACTATCATTGTTCAATTCATCTACCACTAAGTTTAGGATGTCAACCAAATCTTGTCCTAGCCCGTCAGCATTCATCTCCTCAGTGGCCGTATCTCTGTTCCAGGTATTATTTATCTCAGCATTCAGATCATTGTCTGCTCCGGGTGGTTCCTCCGTTCTCTCGACCTCTTCACCTTCATTTCCCACTGGCTCGTTTGCCTGGCATACTCCACTCTCCATTTCCAAGCTAATCTCTCTGCTCAGTTCCTCCAGTTCCAACTCGCTTATCCAGCCATTAGTTCTTATTACCCGAGACCGCCCGGCCAATTTTTGTTCATGTAATTTAAATAGACCAATCTCGTTCCAGATGTTATACATCCGTTTCCTATAGCCTTTCTCCTTGGGGTTACTCTTCAGGTAACATTGCATAACAGTTCTATTCAATTCTTTCGTCCAGTTGGTTCTGGTCCCTTTCCTTCTTCTTCTTTCTCCGACACCAGCAGTATTTGGTTGACAGCCAGGTCCCTGCTGCTGAGCCAGGGAGCACCTGTTGGGTGAGAGTCTGTCACATGACATTCTAGTCTCCATTTCACCGTTATTCGAACTGTTTAGGTTCGACATTTAAACACTCTTATCGAGGATTGGCGAATGTATGGTTACATAACCACCGGTGATTTCATCACCTCCAGTGATTTCGTCACTCCCGGTGATTTTCGTGTGGCATTATCACGCTGTAGACTAACATAAATAAACAAATAAACAAACAGGCAAAAAAAAAAAAAAAATGAATAAGCATAAGTTTCATTGTAATGTAATCTTTGAATGTCTGACATAATTTTTCCCTTCTCTTCTCTGTCCGTCTGTTTGATTTTCTCTACATTTTCCTTTTCTTTACGTTTTTCGTGGTTGCTGTGCTGCTTTGATTTTGATCTTTGGTTTTTTGATTTTGACCGGGTCATCAATTCAGTCTATTTATATATTTTGATGCCTTCCTCTTTTAGTGGGGACACTGCGATTTAGCAGGGGCTAGTGGGAGAGAATAGCGGCGGTAGTGATAATGAGGCAGTGGTGGTGGTGGGGGTGGTGGCGGTGATGTGCTAGTAGTACCTAGTAGGAGGTAGTGGGAGAGAATAGCGGCGGTAGCGATAATGAGGCAGTGGTGGTGGTGATGTGATCGTAGTACTGTAGTGATGGTGTTGAAGTTGGAGTAGAAATAGCGGTTGAGGCAACTTGACCAGAGTTTTTAGCGTGGTAGTTGTGGTGGTGTTGGTGGTGAAATTATCTTTAGCTATTTATTCATGTTGCCATTTTTCTCCTTTTCGACTCTAACATTCCTGATCCAAAATTAAATATTAATATTGTTTATTAATATTGTCTAGTGATACCGCCACCTTCCCCTTTCGTAAGTTAACAGAAGATAATGGGGGAATAGCGGTGGTAGCAACGAAGGAGTGGTGGCGGCGGTGATGGGATAGTGGTAGTAATGACGGATGGGTGGTGGCGGCGGTGACTGTAGTGATGGCGTTGTCGTTACTGAATTTTGTTGAATAGACTGTATTTTTGTTTGATCGGTGAATCTATGCGGTTAGTCGCATATATGTGTTGACATTTTTTTCTTAATATTGGTATTTATTATTATTATTATTATTTTTATTATTAATTAAGATTAAAGTTTAAGCAAATAATTTCTGCTTTCACCCCAAACTGACATTTATATATCTGTAGAGGTAGACTTAAATATTTCAAAAAAATTCACAAACAAAAGAAAATAGAAAGACATGTTTGTCGTTCGTGAAGACATTCTCTGGCGAATTATGTCTATATATTTCCTTCAAATGAGACAGTTCTAGTCCTGTAGAAGCCATTTCTATATTAATTTGTGTTCTATATACTCTACTAATGTATTGTGGTTACCACCGATTGAACCCTGGACTCACACACACACACACACACACACACACACACACACACACACACACACATATATATATATATATATATATATACATACACAGGGTGTATGAAAACGTATCATCCGATTTTATTTACAAATTTTACAAATGCTCTTCAATATGTAATCAATTGGAAGCACTCGACAACATGGAAGCCATAATTATTACGTGTATGGTATTAGACGGAATATCAATTTTGAGAAACGACAGTATCACATATTTTGTTTAATCCATTACGTCATCCTGTTATGCACACTTCGAAGGTAAAATATCTCGTTATTTAGTTATTAATATCTCGTTATTTAGATAACTCAATACGTTTTTGTCAGAAAGTTCGAATGTAAATAAAAATATATTTACTTTAGTTAATACACTACAGTAAAATATGTGTTTACATCTCGGCCTTCGACAAACATATATCAGTACCAATTCTAAGAGTGGCAGATCAGTTGACATTGGTGAGGAAGTTATTAAAGTGTTGGCAGTAGTATTTGCTATAAGAATGTCAGTCCATTAGAATGATTTAGGTTCTTCTATTTAAGGACAAACGTTCTTCTTCTGGAAGTGTTATAAATCGTTGATTAATCTATGTAACACATTTATCGATTAGTGCCTACATAAGATTAATACAGACTATATGGTTACTTACATTGGTGCTACTGTCTGGATGCTTCACACAGGGACCAAGGAACAAATGACCACAAGTGCTTCCTCTATCAAAAATATCTTGATAAATGCTGCAATATTTATGTCACCATACATGCGTCGGGGAGGCATGTGGGTAATTCAGTAATTAATGAGCTAACTTCTATATCAATTCCACGCATATGCAATCCACACTCATATACAAATCCGTTAGAGAAGGAAGCACTTTTTTTCATTTTTCATTTGAAAGAGAGGTTTAATCGTGACATATTGTGATGAAATATTGTCCGTGACAAGGAACAATAAACATTATGTTATACATATTTCTACCGCATCGTACCATCCCGCAAAAGCTTTGTTATTCTATATATATACTATATATATATACCAATTACCAGTGAGATATGTAATGAGTAACAAAGCTGTGTGTATATGTGTGTATGTATACACATATGTATGTTTATTTATATACATGTTTGTATATATGTGTGTGCATATATATATATTTGTATATATATATGTATACATATATATATACATGAATTTATATAAATAAACATACATACACACACAGACATATATATATATATATATGTAAAATATAAGAATCAAAGAACTGTTCAAAGCATTATCGTGCTTACAGCTGTTTCCTCCAAACCGAGGTTTGGATTCTTCGGAGCAATTTATTAATGCATGGACAGTTATATGACCTCCTTTTCAGCCGAGAGACATACCGATACATATTCAAACATTGAAACATATTCAAACATTGTGGGTCAACATTCATTACAGAATTTAGAGTGGCAGTACACACTTCGAGATTACATTTATATTATGAGGTACAATCAAAAATCAAAATACAGGTTAAAATACAACATGAAGATAAGCGGTTATATAGTGCAAATGTTATATGTGTGGCACGCATGTGCGTCTTGTTTATATAGTGTGGCAGAGAGATATGTGTGGTAGAGGCACTTAGGTAGGTAAACAAGAGTGTTAGGTTGGTAGATCTGGTGGCAAATTCTTTATATAAACAAGACGCACATGCGTGCCACACATATAACATTTGCACTATATAACCGCTTATCTTCATGTTGTATTTTAACCTGTATTTTGATTTTTTATTGTACCTCATAATATAAATGTAATCTCGAAGTGTGTACTGCCACTCTAAATTCTGTAATGAATGTTGACCCACACTGTTTGAATATGTATCAATGTTTGAATATGTATCGGTATGTCTCTCGGCTGAAAAGGAGGTCATATAACTGTCCATGCATTAATAAATTGCTCCGAAGAATCCAAACCTCGGTTTGGAGGAAACAGCTGTAAGCACGATAATGTTTTGAACAGTTCTTTGATTCTTATATTTCATATAACTGCTCTGTAAATCATCTGATGTTTTTACATTGAGCTACTTAACTTACTGGTAATAAGGTAGTAATACATTACTGCCTACCACTATTTAGGGTGTGTGTAAAATACTTATAACTGCATAAGGTTTTATATTTTCATAACCATAAATAGTATAACTAATACTATATATATATGTATAAATATGTATGTATATATATATATGTATATCATGGTCGGGTCGTCGGGTCGTCGCCACCAAGCTTACTTTGTGAAGAGGGTGATATTTGGACACCCTGCGCGATGAAATGCAAGACTGGGCAAAGGGCAGAGGAACTCAACAGAGTCAACGGCTATCCAAATTGCCCTTTTTTTCTCAAGGTGAGGGAAAGGCCCGCAGTTGTATTCACAACACCTTTCTAAGAGAGGAAAACCTTGAAAAAGAACCTGCGGCTTGAAAATCATCCGTTGATGTTGACCAGTTCTCCTTTTGAGTAGTGTTTTCGATGCTCAGAGTGTGGTATTGGTCGAGTGCAAGGCCTTTCCCGTCTTAAAAAACCTTCAAAGCACGGGTATTGTTTTTAAGGATATATTGCAGCATCGTGTGGCTGGCCGTAGCCTGAAATTACACCAAACTCTATAATCTGAGAAGCGATTGCAATACTCTTAGCAGAGTTTGCAGCCATCATATATATATATATATATATATATATATATATATATATATGTATATATATATAACAAAGGGATTGTGGTTAGGAACCAGATGGACCATAACGCACCAGAGTACGCAATACTTAGGGTAGTAGAGTGGGAAAAAAATAGATTTTTTTTATGTATATATATATATATATATATATATATATATATATATATATATATATATATATATATATATGTATGTATATATATATATATATAAAATTAATATGGATGTAGTTTGATAGACATGTGTACTGGTAACAATGGATGGTTTAACATTTAATACTGCATATTCTAGCGTATTCCATCTAAATCGAACCTGCATAATTTGTAAATGTTACGGAACTTCCTTTTTGTTAACAACTAGCTGAGCTACCCGGTGAATCCCGGGTATTTATGAATGTTACGATATATTTGGCACACATTACAACATATTTGACCATTCAAATATGATTGCTGAATTTTAACCAAAGTAGGAATTATAGCAGAATATTTATTGCCGTTTGGTCAAAGTAAATCATCTGGATAGAAATATTAATTTTTTGAAGTGGTGATATTTTGAATACTGCTCCCTATTACAGTCAGTATATATAATATAACTCATAGATGAATAATTACGTCTGCCCTGAAATGGGCAGGACCAAAAAAATACATTTAGATTTTTTTCAGTTATCCTTTTCTTTCTTTCTTTCTTTTTTTTTTTTTGCTCAATCTGAACCTCTGAAATTCAAACGACATATAAGGACTATTTTAAAAAAACCATAAATAAAATAAGAAAATAGATTTAGCATTTATTTATGATTGAATGAAACATTTACTTACTCATTTCTGTAATTCGGGAAAAGAGTATTTAAATTTGTATACTGTAGCTTTCACCAATCTTTGCCTCTATGGCAGTAGGATCTTGTTTGAGGGAGATTTGTTTTCTAATTCTATTAGCTATACCAACAGTTATAGTGGCTCACATGACAGACATAGATACATACACAGACATGTATGTGTGTAAGACAGTTGTTTGAAATGGATTTTGCTAATATTTCTAGTAGATCGAGTAATCACATAGAACCATCCCTTTTTGCTTCATACATATATATATATATACCTGAGAAAGTAACGTGGGATTTGAAGGAAATTTGGCTGCTATTTCTACCCAACAAAGTCCTCACTTATACTACTTTATATAGCAGAGGTACCCATGAATGCCCGCATATTCTTCCAAAGTAACACCAGGCAGTAAATTTGCGGCTTCATAATTCCTTTCAAACTACATGACTAAGGAATTAGGATCTGTGTGTATTGTCATTGAATAAGGAATTACGACATTGCTCATTCCAAAGCCTCTGGATAGACAATATTCTTGAATTTGCCCTGTGGTGCCACAATGAAGAGACAATCAGGGTTCCCAACTCTTGTTGTGCAAACATAGAGTTGCCAATGTGAAAAGACAGGATCTGCCAGATTCAACCCAACGACTTTCAATGATTGCCCTTGAGATTTATTAATGATCATGGCAAAAATGAGCCTATATGGAAATTGAGGTCATTGAAATTCAAATGTAAATCAGTTGGCTTGAGAGGTATTCTGGGAATTAAAGAATTGTCACCAGCAAATTTTGCTGACATGATTGCAACTTCTAGAACATTGGACATCATATGTTTGATGATGAGTCTTGAGCCATTACAAAGTTTTGGAGGATCCAGATTGCGAAGTAGCATAACTGATGCTCCAAGCTTCATTATCAGGTTCTGTGAAGGAATTTCCGCTTGTTCAAGACTGTTCAAAAATTCAGTTGGATAGTTTACAATCTGGTCTTGAGAAGTGATTGTGTCAACTGATGTGTAGCATATTTTCTCTCCCGGTAACATCTCTAGTACCCTTCTGTTGATTTCCTTCACATCAACATTTTTAGGTGCTAAGCTTGGTCGTTCGCAGAGCCATTTCGGATCAAATTGCCTGGTCTGAATGTTTGGAAACACTCTGGCAATCAGTTCTTGTTCTGTGTCAATGGTATGGCCAAATGACAACTGATTATGGTCATTGGAGTCCTTTTCAAGAAGTCCATTTCCCAATTTAAATAGTTGGATAGCAAACTTACTGACACCTTCGTCACCAGTTAAGTGCACTCGCATGTTGGTTGTAAGGCTCAGCAGCTGAAAGTGGAGTCAGAGATAGAATGTTTTCAGACAGGCGTTGACCTGATCAGCTCGAGTCCCTCGAAGAATTACAGGTAGAATTCGTCTGAAATCACCAGCAAGAACCATTGTCACTCCTCCCATTATGCAATTATTTTCTCTCAGATCGTCCGGTCCAAACCTTCAATTGTTCCCATATGGCTCATAGTAGCTTCATCCCAAATTATCATCTTGCATGTTTGCAGAAGTTTGCCCTTGGGTGAGCTCTTCGTGATGTTGCAACAATATTGTTCATGCCGTGTGATATCTATGGGGAGCTTAAACATGGAGTGTGCAGTTCTCCCTTCATCCAGAAGTGTTGCTGCAATGCTACTTGAAGCCACAGCAAGGGCAATATGTTGCTTTTGGCGAACTTTTGCAAGCAGGAGGTTTATGAGGAATGACTTGCCTGTAGCAGCAGGAGCTTCGATGACGAAAAGTCCTCCCTTGTCATATTGAATGTTTTCGATGATGTTGTGGTAGGCGTATTTCTGGTCATCCATCTATCGAGGTTCGTTTTCATCCACAAACTTACTCAATGCTTGAATATCGTTGTTTGTTTCCTGAAAAATGTCTTGTGCTACCTCCATTTCTTCATCTGGCTCTGGCATCCCGCAGTTAGCTAATGTGCTATTCATTGCCTGAACTCGATGGGACAGGTCACAAAGAGCTTGATTGTCAATCTTGGGGGTATATTCCATATACATATTGCCATGATGTCTTCGAGCTAGGTGTAGATAGTCGTCCGACATATTGTTTTTGTAGTACTGCCAGAATAGATGAGCATCATCCTTTCCACATGCTGTGAACATAATAGCAAATAATTGTCTTATTTGACTGGCTACTTGTGTGATTGCTGCTTCTTCTAGGCACTTCTTCCAGTGTCCATTGTCATGCAGGAGTCCATGCTGTTTACATGCTTCATGGTATGTTGCGCACTCCCCTCCTCTGAAACAGCTAAGATCTTCAAATGACGTTGGTCCTCGAACAGTATGCAGAAGGAGCCGTAAATAAAAACATTCTCTGTTGTTGGGATGGTCATTGTAAACACGCCCAATAGCATCACTTGGCTTGACTTCATGACCTACCAATAAATGACCCTGCTTTATTCGATTCCAGGTCTATTGGTCCAGGTGTAGTATGTTGGGACTTCAGTATATAGGAGGGATCGAGCAAATTCATCATTCAGGCAGAGTTTAAAGAAAGCAGTTAGTGTAGTGTCATGTGATGCTTGTGCCAACTGATGAGCAGTAATCTCAGTGAAGTACACTCTCTGTCCATGTTCCATATGGACTGTGAGGTTGACCACTGTTGAGTGGCGTTGGTGAATATCTAACCCAAAGATTCGCTAGTTAGCTTCATTGCTGGAGATGTATCGACCTCTTTGATACCGTTTGACCTCATCCAGCCCACCAACATTGAATTATTTGTCATTAATAAAGGAAGCCATGTCTCTGCCCTTGTTGATATATTTTGTGACATAGAGGATTGCCTTGACGGAGCTGCAATACTCAACATTGATATGAGCTTTTAAAGGTTTACACAACAATGTGTTGTGTAGGACGACCCACTGATTGTTTATGGTCAGCTCCTCTCCTCGAACTGTTAGGCTTGCAGTATTGTCTCCATATTCTAGTCTACGCCTATGATAGAGGGAGTATCCATTACTGTTAGTCCGAGTTTTCCGAATAAAAGCTCCAGGATAATGTTTGCTGCATTTTTGATTTTTCATGCAGGGAGAGGCTGGATTGATGACTCCACATGGACCATGAATGAGTTTGGACATGATGGTTTCAAAGAGCTCTGGATCACCACGTTTATCAGGCAACTCTGCTGAAATGATCTTATCAATATCTTCTGGTCTTATCTTCTCCTTGCATCAAATTAGTGTATGAGAGTGACGAAGACCTCTCTTCTGCCACTCAATAGTGGTCATCCAAGCACTAAGCTCACCAAAGATTCTTATTTCTTTAATGAGCCTGGTTTTTTTTTTATTTGCTCTTCATGGAAAACCCGAGCAATGAGGTCATGTCGAACCTTTTGTTTTTGATTTTGAAATAATTCATTTGATATTTCTGACCAGTTTGAATTTCATGCAAATGTAATGAAGAGATCTGGCCGACCACATTTTCTGACATAGGCCATTGCATCTTGCGTGAAGCTTGATGGTAGTATGACAGGCTGGCCAATATCTTTGGGTCAACATCAGAATTGAAGGCATCTCTAAGGTGGATGTAGTTATCTGCCCTCAAGTTAGTTTGATTCCTTCGCAGAAAACCCAATCTTTCTGTTTCAAGTTTGGCATAAATGTCCACCCTGAACTGGTTGGTTACATATTTGAATCGCAGAACTTGGTTGAAGTGATCACGTACCATGGAATGATAAGCATAGAATATTTTGCAGTTGATTGATCGGCCAGTTTCTTGTCCCGTTCCTGGGCTGATCTGCCGTAGCTGAAAATTATATCTATCTTGACCATTCCAAAAAATGAGCGAATATTGGAGTGAATCATAGACTCTATGTGTTTCACAAATTCGCTCCAAATGTCCACTTCGTTTTTGCAAAACAGTGTCACGTTGTTCATGCTGTTCATCAATCATTACGATTGCAACTTCACCAGTGACAAGTGCATTGAATCTGCCTTCATGTCCTGAAGGTGGGAGTTTGTCTGCCCTAATGATGATTTTACAATCTCTGGTGTTGTTCATATGCTCCAGTGCATATTTAAATACACTGACGTACATGTAATGTTGGTGAAGCATTTCTTGTAACTGTATGACTATGGAGAACTGCAATCATTGGTACATCTTTGTTGTGCCTGAGTTTCATTTCCACCCATGAAGTAAAACTGCACATAGTTGTGAGGCTCCTATGAAAGAGGCAGAAGGCCACCCATTAAGTGGTAACACTGTCCTTGAATGGTATACGTTGTACAGAATCTAATGTCAGTCACATTCCGGTCAGCCCCAAAAGATGTCATTTGAAAGGCAGAATTATATTTTATGATGTATTTATTGAAGTGTTGTGGTTCTGGTGTATGCTGAAGGAGCAGATTCTTCAGAAATTCAGGAAGTTCTTGCATTGTTTTAAGGCTCACTTTGACTTTTGAGCAGCATAGACTTGGTGTTGCTGCTGCCCACTTCTTGGCACCACTATACTGGCAGCATTTGTTCATTTTTCCCAATGTTGATTTGTGGATTACTGCTGTAGTCGTTTTGGGGGTTATAAGAAAAAGCACTCATCAGCCAGTTCATTTTATTGTGGCTTGTTCTCCTGCTCGGGCAGTAGAACGATGTGCTTGATTAGCATTTCGTCTGATATGCTGCTGTTCCTTAATTTGTTGTTCTTGTGTAGCAGCAGTCCTTTGTTCCCTTTCATCCAAACGGTGTGCTCGTGCTAAAGCTGTTTGGGTTCTGTTAGCAGCTAGACGGGCATGCCGAACTTCTTCACTTTCTTCAGATCACTGTGTTTTCTTTCTCTTAGCCTCTGAAGATGACCTTCCATATAATGATCTGGAACGTTTTCTAGGCATTTGAAGTGATATTATTACACACCACATGATAAAATGAAGTACCAGTAATGCACTGGAATAATTGCTGGCCTTGTGCCAAAAGTAGAAACAATTATTACACACCACACTCTTTCCGAAATAGAAACAACTATAGAATGTATTGTTCACTCAGTAAAGTTGTTTTAAATGCTCTCTTTATATGAATGTATATTAGGTGTAATTAACTTTAGACATATGCAGAAAATATTCGGATTTCAGATCGTATACCAAAAAACGACAAACACTACAAAACAAATATTTTCTGAGTTAATTCAAATACCAGCGGAAAATAATATATTCAAATAATTGTTTCTACTTTTGCCATAAGGCCAGCAATTATTTCAGTGTATTACTGGTACTTTAATTTATATTCATATAATATCTTTTAAAAATACCTTTTTTTTGTCTGTTAAATACATACATATATACAACTTATATAAAAGCATCTGTGATTTCTTTAGATATATGTAGAAAATAACCTTTGATGGTAACATGTATCATCTGCTAAAGAACGCCCCCCCCCCCCATAACACACATTTGTGTGTGTGTAAATATATACATATAAACGCGGACACACGTTAGTTAAATAAACCCTCCAATCACCCTCCCTCACTCCTGCCTCTTTACTTGTTTTTCTCTCTCCCATCTTTTCTCTTTTCTTATTGTCTTTTTCTCCCCACCCGCCTCACTCCCTTTCTCTTTCTCATCTCTTATCTTTCTTTTTCTCTCTCATCCTCTACAGAATAGCGAACAAAAAATAAATAAAAGATAAATAACATTGGGAGAGTTAAGAAGTGTGTAAACATAATAAATAAATAAACGTTAATGAACGCTAGCTGCTTTTCTTTTCTCTCTCCCATCCCATTACTTTATCTCTCTTTTTACCTCTCACATCAACCCTCTCTCTACAGAATAGAGAACAAACATCAAAGAAAAGATAAATAACGTTAAGGAAGCGGGAGAGTTAAAAAGTGTGTAAAAATAATAAATAAATAAGAACGCTGGTTACTTCCCTCTCTCTCAATCATCGTCTTTCTCTCTCATCATGTTACTCTCTTTCTTTCTCTCTCACATCCCCTTACTCCCTCTCCCATCTACCACTCTCTCTCTCTCTTATCATTTACACTCTTTCTTTCTCTGTCACATCCCCTTACTATCTCTCTTTCTCACTCAACCCCTTATTCTCTCTCCCATCTCCCACTCTCTCTCTTTCTCTCTCATCCCTTACTCTCTCTCTTTCTCTCTCCCATCCCTCACTATCTTATCTAAAGACTGGAGAACATAAAAAACAAATGGATAATCTCTTTTGATATTCATTAGAAAATAAGATAATTGAATTTAAATGAATTCCTTGCTTTGAAAAGTAAAACTTTTTCGACCGTTGCCTGCCCGAGTGTATAGTGAATATGTACATGTAATTTTGAGGAGTTTGGTCCGGTTGTTTGCTAGTTTTAGGCGGACACACAGAATCGTAAACTTGCATTTATATATCATCATCATCATTCGTCGACTACTGTCGAGATGACGGATCTCACTCTCATGCCCCAGAATTCCCTGTCCCCCATCGCTGCCCCCAAGTTCTCTCTACTGATTCCCGTATCCTTATATATATATTACTGAAACAACTTGTCTGGATTTTAGAAGCATAACTGCACTAGGTTAAATTGTAACATTCTTTATATAGTAACTAACAAGAATAATACTAAAAAATAAAATAATATAAAACATAAAACATGAGATAGAAACTTGAATGAATACAAATTGATCGGATAGAGAATTCAGTATGAAAATAATATATAAAATATGTATACAAAACGATACTAACAAGATAAATAATACTTCCAGGCCAGAGGGAGAAGGTAATTTAATTCAGATAAATGGGGAAAGGCAGAGCATTTGAAAGGGTTATTCACATTTATTTAGATATAATAAGCGAGCAGTGAAAACAATGATGAAACGTGGTCGAGTGCCTCACAGTTAGTTGTATGAGATTTTCATTGGTTAATCGGCAGGTACCACATCATTATGCTTTTATGGATTGCATTTATCATGTTATAGCTTAGATTAATCGAAATAAAATTCCATGAATGTACATCAGGTGGCGCCGCTATGCATAAATTTAGTCATTTCACTTGAGACTAAAAATAAAAAAGCAGGATCCCTTTTCATCGCCACATCTAAGTATGTATTATACATTTTATACAATTATACATTACATATTATACATTTTATACGTTTATTTTAAACATGTAAATATATTGCAAGTTGGTGTTTTTGTTTAGTGTAGGAAATTATAATGCTTATCCAGTACAATATACATCTAATATAATTTCCTCAGCTCATATACGATCTATTTTCTCATTTGAGTATAATCTAACTATTTTTCTTTATAGCTGATATCTAAATTGTAAATAATTTTTTATATAGTTGATATCTAAATTATAAATATTTTTTTATATAGTTGATGTCTAAATTGTAATATAAATGAAATTAAATTGAGAATATATATATTAATATAATTGTTTCTACTTTGGGCACAAGGCCAGCAAATATCCAGTGCATTACTGCTACTTTATGTTATCGACCCCGTAAGGATGAAAGGCAAAGTTTACCTGGGCGGGATTTGAACTCAGAATGGCATATTAATATAATATGATGTGTTTAAAAATAACCTGGGAAAATCTTAAAATAAAAGTATTCATTGATTATTTTGAAATACACTATTCATTGCCTAAGGGATGTATTACAAAAAGCCCAGTATTACAAAAGCACAGCCGGTATACGCAAGATCAATATATTATGTTAAGTTAATTAATTAATTCGTTTTAAAATCCCCAGTACACTGAATGGATAAGCTAGGGGTTGTAAACGAATTTATGATATTAAACTGGCGGACAGATGTGATCAAATATAAGAAAGGAAATCATTTATTGTTATATCACCGGATATATACGTACAATTTAACATGAACAGACTTTCAAGAAGAGGTACTTCAGAGTATAGTTCACGCGTTTCATAATATACTAATTTCGATACGAAATATATTGTACTTTTAGTAATGTAGTTGTCCTGGTTATCACTTCTTATTGTTGTGTACTAAATTGTGAATTTAGGTCTAGGGCTGCATAACAATGATGTTTGACAGGTTTCAGTGCCCCCACTTGGAAGATGGATTATTAGGTATATTTATAGTATCATGACATAGGAACGATTTGTTAGTACAGTGTTATATGTAA
>OZ024743.1:30971814-30994314 GCA_964016885.1 Eledone cirrhosa | reverse complement strand
ATATATATATATATATATATATATATATATATGCAAACATGAAAAGAAATAGATATATTCTCCAAACTTAACAGACATCTATGGAACCGTCTAAGCTATATAATCAGAAAATAAATATTGTAATAAAAGAGGCGAACAAAGACAGCACTGGTGAAGTTAGAGCCACAAAGCACTATATATATATATCTTGTATAGGGTTTGCTACAGGATAATACCTACCATGGAGGAGCAAAAGATTATAAATTTCATAAAGTGAATAAACATGGATTTTCTTTTACATATATATGGAGACATCATCTCTCGGATCATGAACTATACTACCTCAATTATTTTAGACAACAATATAAGAACATTTATGGACAGCCTAAAATACATCAGAATGAACTAATTAAAAATATGTGAAATGGCAAATATCAATTGTATGAAAATACAATCTCCATTTTTTAAAAAGCTCAAACCACTTGTAGTAAGCCCAATTTGCGAGATATATCAACTAAAAAAATTCTTAGACATCTTACTGAAGCTTTACCTCGGTCACAATCGGAGCTTAATAAAAGATGGTGGTGATATGCCCAACTGCTTACTAAATCATCTATATTGTTTTGTTGGATGTCGAGAAACAATATAGCACCAATATCAACAACTACGCATCGAACTAATTATATGCTATCTGGAGTCAATACCTAATGAGATAGTAGGTCATATTGACGATCTTTAGTTAAAGTTAATACAACATTATCTCTTGAACAACACAACCGCTAACTGAAAGAAATCAAGAACAGCCTCGTGAAGAAATGTTACCATAACATATTTGAACCTACCTAAGAGATACCATGAAATAGACATCTAGGAAAACACGTCAGAAATTTGTGTGGATGAATTAAGTTATATAAAATGATAAATAACTGAACGAATGCTTAAACTTGTGTAGGAAAATCTTGACAAACAGAGAAACATTCAAAACATCAACAATAATATAATTGTTAACATTTAATTCACTACAGACATCAGTCTGTAAAACTTCCTTTCTGGGTATGATAACAATCCCAACACAAAGCCGCAGAGAAAGAGAGGACGTCTTTAAATAGCTGAAACGTTTTTCTACCTTGATTTGATTGTTTCCACATAAATGATGACATACATCCAACGAATTCAGCACATGGAATGGAACGCTGTGACCATAACCTTAAAGGCAGATTATAATGGTTTAGATATTATATTATTCGATTCCTGAGATTTGCATTTTTATTTCTTTTCAAAGTAACCAGAGCTGGAAGTCACTCACATATGTTACAACACTAGGCAAACGTAAAACGATTGCTAAGGGTCCGAGTACCAACAGAACACGAACATGCAGAAAACTATCGATAAAAGCCCCACATTAACAACAAGCTATGAAGGTACACTATTGGAATGATTGTGAATGAGAAACTTCAATAAAAGCCATATGTATATATATATATATATATATAAATATAATTAGGTATACGTACATACGTATATGTATACAGACGTACACTAGTATATATATACATACATGTACATATATATATATATATATATATATATATATATATATATATATATATATATATATATATATATATATATATGTACGGATAAGTTTACCGAACATTTATTATAATGCTCGTTTTTTTTGTAAACAAAAAGCCCGAATGTGTAGCCGTACAGTTCGGCAACCATCGTTGCACTTTTGTTCAACACTGACTAAATAACGATGAACTAGTTTCTAGGTTGTTAGCTGTCATCAGCATCATATACCTTCATGGCAGTCGATTGAACGTTTGAAAGTATATACTTTCGTTATGCATATTAACGGCTGAGCAGCCTAATTTGCATATCGAGTGAGTTAGTCGGCCGAGTGTACCGAAAACGATAAATGGAAAAAATGAAATTTCATTTCTCACTCTTAGTACGGCTGATACTTAAGTATAAGTATGTATACGTACATAGATATATGTATACAGACGTACGCTAGTATGTATATACATACATATATGCAGACACATATATATATATATATATATATATATATATGTACGTATGGGTTTACCGAACATATATTATAATGCTCGTTTTTTTTGTAAACAAAAAGCCCGAATTTGTAGCCGTACAGTGTTTAGCAACCATCGTTGCCCTTTTGTTCAACACTGACTGGTTGCGGAACACTGTACGGCTACAAATTCGGGCTGTTTGTTTAGAGACAAACCGAGCATTATAAAAAATGTTCATTTAACCCATACGTACATATATCTATGTGTGCTTGTATGTATGCATATGCATACTAGTGTACTTCTGTATACATATATGTATGTACGTATAAATACTTATATTTAAATATCAGCCGTACTAAGAGTGAGAAATGAAATTTCGTTTTTTCCATTTATCGTTTTCGGTACACCCGGCCGACTAACTCAAATGAAATGCAAATTAGGCTGCTCAGATTAATATGTATAAGGAAAGTATATACTTTCAATCGTTCAATCGACTGACAGGAAATATACGATGCTGATGACAGTTAATAAGCGAGAAACTAGGTCATCGTTCCTTAGTCAGTGGTGAACAAAAGGGCAACGATTGCTGACGAACAATGTACGGCTACAAATTCGGGCTGCTTGTTTACAAACAAATCGAGCATTATATATGTATGTACGTATACATACTTATATTTAAGTATATATATATATATATATATATATATATATATATATATATATATATATATATATATATATATATATATATATATATATATATATGTATATATATAAGAAAGTGACGGTTTTTTAGAAAATGAAAAAAACCAATTGTCCTACACGAGTGAAGGTATAAGGAAAAAAAAAAATGGGAAATGCAACTGGAGTCTTTTTTTTTTAAATATATATATTTGGTTCCTTTACTTGTGCTTTTCAAAAGTAGAATTGAGATGCAGGGTTTGTGGTTTTTCTGACATCTGATGTCAGAAAAACCACAAACCCTCCACCTCAATTCTAATTTTTGAAAAACACAAGTAAAGGAACCAAATATATATATTTAAAAAAATAAACCCCACCTGCATTTTCGATTTCATCTTTTTACGTTATATATATATATATATATATATATATATATATATATATATATATACCTGTGTCTTTTTATGTGCACATAGTCTGGAGTAAGTATAATGCCCAACCATGACATAGCTTTCTCACGTTTGTTGCACTGCAATTAGATCACGATTTCTTTTCATTTTATTTTACTTCCTTTCTATTTCTCCTTTTATATTATATCTCCAGAGCAATATATATATATGTGCGTGGTCGTCTGTGTGTGTGTCTGTTTGTGTGTGTGTAGTAGTAGTAGCAGATATATGTTACTATTGGAATTTGCCGAATGCATAGAATCAAACCATTCAAGAGGATGTAGAGAATAAAGAAGTTAGATAAGATCAAATCGCTGTATTACAAAAACAAATAGCAGAATATGATGTTAGTCGATGTTCAACCTCAGGCAAAAGAGTTGAATAATTTAGAAAGACTTTAAATAAATTAAAATCTAGTTTAATTAGTAAAAAATGTAGCATTTCCAACAAAGCCCTGATCAGCACAATTTAACCTTTTCAGAAAACAGTCTGTCCTAATAAAATGTTTAGGTCTGGAAAGTAAGCCCATAATTATGCACTTAAATTAGAATTTGTTCACATGACGACAATGAACATATAGGAACACAACCTATATTTGTTATACGGTTCGCAGTAGAGGAGAAAGGATGAGATTTCTGAGACGAAACGTTGAAATAGAAATTATATCAACACACCTAACGGATTCAATGCTTAGATAGATTAAAAGTTCACATATAACAGATTGTAATCTTAATCACTAAGAGATGTATGAATGGAATAATGACAAGCCCAAAACCTAGGAACTGAGGGCAATATAACGACACGCGCACACACACACACACATACACACACAGGCATATATATATATATATATATATATATATATACATATGTACATCATACCTTCCTCTTAGCTTCGTTCGGACGTATAATAACATACACAGACACACATGCTTATGCACGTGTACAAGTATACCTCTTTTTACAAAACGTTTTTTTTACGTTTCAGGCAAACGCGCTCCAGCATCCACTTTTCTAAAAAATAAAATCATAGACAAAACGCCAACACCAACAGTTTTGCAAGAGATGTCAACATGAATGGACCTGTTATTTTTATCTAAATTCATTTTTTCCAATTCCTACCCGTCTCCTCAATCTATCTTATTTCTCACTTTTTCTTCTGATGAAGGATTAGCGTGCAAAACGTTAAGACCCTCTTCCTGCTATATCAAGCGTTAAACTAATATATCCCTTCCATATACTGTACCGATTGTGTTGTTATTTTTGTTTACATTTCACATACATACATCCATATATATATATATATATATATATATATATATATTTATTAAAATAACAGATTAAAGTTTAAGCAAAGAATCGCTGCTTTCACCCTTAACGGGATCTTCTGAAACTAACAAAGTCAACTGTAAACGCAGAAGTGGATATTTCAAAAAACGTTGCAACCGGAGGAAGACAGGAAGACGATACTTTGGTTCGTGGAAACGTTCCCTTGCAAATAACGGGAAAACACGAATATAATACGTCATTAATAGGAGTGGTGAAAAACAATTACGCGCAAAGACAAAACCACGTTTATGGTATAAAAGAGGTCGTAGACTAATGTTCTCTTAGGTGGTGCATAGAGACGTTCTCTGGCAATGAACGAAAAAACGAAGATAATAAGTCATATGTGGAGCGTGGAGAACAATAGCACGCAAAGACAAAACCACGTAAATGGTATAGCAGAAATCGTAGACTAGAATTCTAACTAGGAGACCAAATGAATCTCCTACGTGGTTTTGTCTTTGCGTGCTATTGTTCTCCACGCTCCACATATGACTTATTATCTTCGTTTTTTCGTTCATTGCCAGAGAACGTCTCTATGCACCACCTAAGAGAACATTAGTCTACGACCTCTTTTATACCATAAACGTGGTTTTGTCTTTGCGCGTAATTGATTTTCACCGCTCCTTTTAATGACGTATTATTCGTTTTTTCCCGTTCTTTGCCAGCGAACGTTACCACGAACCAAAGTATCGTCTTCCTGTCTTCCTCCGGTTGCAACGTTTTTTGAAATATCCAGTTCTGCGTTTACAGATTGACTTTGTTAGTTTCAGAAGATCCCGTTAAGGGTGAAAGCAGCGATTCTTTGCTTAAACTTTAATCTGTTATTTTTATAAATATTTGCTCTACGGTTCTTATATATTTGATATATATTTTCCTTATCGAGCCCTCTTTGGATTTTAGTCTTCAATTTTATTATTATTACTATATATATATATATATATATATATATATATATATATATATATATATATATATAGATGCAAAAGTTTTATTTAAAATTGTTGGGATACAACAAGTAAATATTTTATAACTGATATCAAGCACTCGACAAGTTTTTGGAGTAGATATACGATATTATATATATCTTCCTTTTCACTCTTTCCTTCTTTTTTCTCTCTCCTTCTTTATCTCTTTTTCTCTCCGTCTTTTTTCTAACTGTGCTTAACCCTACAACTAATAAAATAATTATAAACATATCACTATCCAGACAGCATCCAAAAGTAATGGTCGCTTCTAATAGGGTACGTCAAAATTATTTATAAAACTGTTTATATATTGTATTTTGTCTGATGATGGCATACCATATTTTAATTTGGTATCCCTGAAATATGTATAATGAAATAAATATGGTTTTATAAATATAGTTTCCATTTATTTAATATCGTATATATATATATATATATATATATATATATATATATATATATATATATATATATATATATATATATATATATATATGTATGTGTTGTGTGTGTGCGGAAAACAATACTACTTCTTCCACCACCGCTGATAGGTTCTGTAACAATTTTCTAAAAGAAGGAAATTCAAATCTTTCGTTTGTTTTATCTCGAACTGTTTCAGCTTCGCATTTGAAAGGAGGGTAATTGCCCTAGAAAAACATTCCAAATTACAACATTACAATACGCAGTTTTGTTTTTCATTTATCATCATTTATCATCTATAAATGCTATATTCTCGTTCTGTTCATCAGAACTTTTAATCAAACTAAACCAAAACCTCACTTCACTGCATCACGTACCAAATTATGTAAATCCCGCCACCCACCCGCCCAAAAATAAAAAAAATATAGGTATTGTCACCTACCACCGACACAGAGAGATATACACCCAGTTATGTATATATATATATATATATATATATATATATATATATATATATATATATATATATATATATATATATATATATGCATATATATGATACATGATATATACATATACATTTACATTTGTAGAGTTTTTTTCGGAAAGTTTTTTGACTGGTGTTTCCTGTAAACAGACATTCGTGTCATTCTGACTTCACCAGCCATGTCTCTCCATGTGCGTTTATTTTCATATGTACGCATGAGTTGAACTAGCCTGCTTTTAAATTCCCTTTTTGACATATTCTGGCAGTAGTTTAAGGTTATCGTGTTGAGCTCTACTGATGAACGATTCCAACCGTGACCATCCCCACTGAAAGTTTCGTGAAATAGTCTTTTTAAGACTCTATAGAGTATTTGAAGTTTTTCCAAATGGAAGGATGAGTATTTAAACTTTATTTTATTCAGAGTTAAGGCTCTATTCATTTTTCCCTGGATTTCACAAAGTTCTATGCATAAAACTATGTCTTGATTTTTTGAATTAAGTTTGAAAAATGTTCCCACATCTTACGTTAATTATTTTCCATTTTGACGTTATAGTCACTTATATATTATGAAATACTGTTGGCTCCACGCTCACAATAATTTCTATACTTTCATTTATATATATATTTATATATATATATATATACACACACACACACAATAATTTCTATACTTTCTATATATATATATATATATATATACACACACACACAAATATATTTATATATATAGACACAAAGTTGAATTTAATCAAACACAAACACAAACACTCATATGCCCTTCTTTTATCATCTATCTATGAACCATATCTTTTTGTTCCACTTTCTCCTTATGAAGGCCTAACACCCGATACGTTGAAATTCCTTTTCCTTAATCCACTCAACCGTGAAAGTAATACGACTTTTGTCATTCTACGTATGTCCATATCCGGACGTTTATATATCACAGGTATATTATATAGATGAGTAATAAGTGCATTTCATACACTCGCACACGTACACACTCAAACATACACACACACATACACACAGACACTCACACACACTCACACACACACACACACCCATTCACACACACACACTCACATATATATAAACTATACATATTTGTACATTTTAGGATAGAAATATCAATTACAGTTTAATGAGACAACAAATTGGAATAGTTTTGCTAAGTTAAATAAAGCAAACTTGTTAAAATAATCTGCACGTAAATATTAAACTATAAAATAGCAAAATAGCACTGATAATATATTTTCAACTAATTCCATAAAATATATCATAGGCCAAACTATTTCGAGTTTTTATTGCATAAATTGTTATAAAGAATCCTGAAATCACGTTTAATTCGATTTGATGTTTTCTTGTCATTTCATATCCGATTTGAAATAATATATTATAAAATTTTATTTTTAACAGAATGTGTTGAATATTAGCACCATAGCATGTTTCAAGAAACCAATTGCTAGTTGATGTTTTTTTTTTTCTGATGGGGTAAGTATCGTGATGTAGAAGATCCATCGCAAATGAGTTTCCGTTCAAAATCACCATTTCTATTTTAGTTCATATAGGATTACAAACACGAAGTGCAATTGTAAGATCATGTCTTCATTTCCCCGAGTGTGTGATATGTTGAACATTAGAGAAATGAATTTTATTTCACGGTGCTGCATACTACAGCGTTCAGGTAATCTTGTCAAATTGGTCGTCAAATATAAGTGGAAGATATTTCCCATCCATTCGCTTAAAGCCGACTTTAATAACGATGAACTTCTTTAGAAGAGAAAAATTATCCAACATTAGTTAATAAAACCCCTCTTTGATAGCCAATGACCAGTTGATTTACTCCTAGAAATTCGCTACAAGGCCCGGGCAATTTTAACTGTGAAAGATCAGCAGTCGCCAATGCATACTGGTCACCCCTCTCCAAGGAAGGGCGATACAGATTGGCACCCGTGACGTTGCAACATATTTCTACAGCTATGTAAACTGGAGGAACGGGGAATAAAGATTCTTGCTCAAGGTTATAACGCATCACCTGGACCTACAATCGAACTCACAACTTCTCGATTGCAAGTTAAACGCTATATAACCAACACCATGTGCCTTTATACATTACGTAATATATATGTATAAAGACAAATATGTATACATATAATATACACACACAAATGCACACTCACGCACACAAACCTACCCACACACATACACACTCACGCATATAAACATACGCACCCCCTTACACGCACACATACACACACACACATATATATATATATATATATATATATATATATATATATGTATGTATATATATATATATATATATATATATATATATATATATATATATATATATATATATATATATATGTGTGTGTGTGTGTGTGTGTGTGTGTGTGTGTGTGTGTGTGTGTGTGTGTGTGTGTGTGTGTGTGTGTGTGTGTATGAGTGGCTGCAACAGCCATGCAATAACGACAATAGATTACTTATCATACACAAAGAGTTCACTTACTCACTTGGTTGTTAAATAGAATAATTGCCCCATCTCACAGTTTCAAACTTCGTAATATCTGTGATAATGAAAGCAAGTATTATTTTATTTGATAATGCTCACCATAATTACAAGTTACATTGCATCGTAATGTCCACAATCACAATTAAACAACGATCACGAATAGCTTGCCGGTAAGAAATAAATATTGTACAAAATAGTCACTCTATGGATTTGTTTTATATCAAATTTATCAGATGGGAATGTTGTTACCTGCCATCACATTGTCTAGATCTTTCTCATGTATGTGAGTTTGGCATACTCGTTGATTTTGCACGAAAAATGGTGAAGTTAGGTTCGCTCTTAATACCACTGAGTTGAGACAATTGAAATGTTCCCAATCAATAAATAATGCCTTCTTTTCTATCACATTTATTATTTATAATTAAAACAATAGTTTCACAGCAGGATGGAATACATATGGGATACATATGGTATACATACAAACACAAACATATACACACGAAAGTACTGGATTATACCATCAATTCAGAGAGTCCGGGTGAAGGTGTCATTTATTTTGACGGACGCGTTTAGCTTGACTCGTTTTTTTTGGCTTAGGTGCAAATGGGTTCTTGAACGCCTTCTCAGTTTGTATGGCCTTGATAACCTATGTTTACTCTGGTCTCTTTAGCACATGGAGCTCTTGCCAGCATGACTCGGAATTTGCGTTGCGGTTCGCTTTTTCTACCCGCCGAAATGCGATTCTCGCTGAATTTATATTTATATATATAAATATATATATATATGGAAGAATAGAGGGAGAGGGAATGAGAGAGAGAGAAATATATATATACATATATCTCTCTATATATATATATATATATGTGTGTGTGTGTGTGTTTGTGGGTGTGTGTGTGTATGCGTGTGTATGTGTGTGTGCGTGTCTGTGTGCTTTTCTGAGTATATATATGCATATCAGTACATGCATGTATGAATTGTCCCGTAAATCTAGTTTGAGCTTTGGACCACCGTAGTGGCATAAGGAGTCTCTTGGACATTTTAAGCCGAATCTCTCAAATGTTGAATGATTTCATTCAAATTTTGAATGAAGATAAACAATCTTATATGTATATATAACGAAGAAAATGTGGTAAGGAACCAGGTGGACCATAACGCACCAAAGTACTCAATATTTAGGGTAGTAGAGTGGGTAATATGAAGGAGTAGGACCCCGACGGCTGAGCTCAAGCCGTTTCGACGGCTAATTCTGGACGCGTCCAGAATTAGCCGTCGAAGCGGCTTGATCTCAGCCGTCGGGGTCCTACTCGTCCCTATATATATATATATATATATATATATATATATATATATATATAAACATATATATATTTGTATATATATACTCACAGAAATGATGGAATAAGCTTCAATAAATCTGTAAACATTTACGCATTCACATCTAGTGCATTATATAGCATTTTATGTAATAGATAATATATATTTTGAGCGCATATCCAGATACAAAGAAAGGGTTTTAACCGTGTGGAATTTGTAATAAAATATATATATATTTGTAATAAAATATATATATATAAATATTTTACAATAAAATGTTTTAATATGTGGATTCAAATATATTGTCTCTCAAATAAATATACAAATACACATGCACGTTAAATTTTGGACTTACATCCTTTAAACCTAAACCGCCTGTTTATATATCTATCTCTCTCTGTATATATATATATATATATTTATATATACATACATGTACACACACACACTCACACACACACATATATATATATATATATATATATATATATATATATATATATATATATATATATATATATATATATATATATATATATATATGTATGTATATATGGTGATGTATATATATATATAAAAGGAAAAGAATGAAACGAAATTTCATTTCTCACTCTTAGTACGGCTGATACCTAAATATAAGTATGTATACGCATATATATATATGTGCGCATGTATGTATATATATACATATTACTGTGCGTCTGTAAACATATATGTACTTACGTATACATACTTATATATATATATATATCAATATAAAATAAAGTTAAATAAAAGTCAAAATGATTAAAATTTAGCTTCGTTTATTACTGCTATATATATTTCAGTAACAGCCATCTTTGGCTGTGACCTCTTCAGGCAGTTTGAATTAGTATGGTATAGACAAGTACATATGTTGTTTAGGTGTATGATATTGTCAATACTCTGATATGCCCAGTTCCTTGTTGGGTTGTTAATTCACTGGGAAACTGGAGTCATATGAATTCAAACAAACGAATTTTCGTGTCACAGGTCCCCTTCTCCTCTCATTGGTCAGTTATTAGAACATTCTTCATTCTAAGTGTTGTTATTGTTGGAGTTAGCTTAAAAATTGATAAAATGGTAGAAGGGACAAGGTGTTGAAGGAACAAAATATCAAAAAATGTGTCAAACTTCCCATTGTTCAGTTCTGAGAGCATTCCTCAGTCAGAAGTCTATAGAATTCTTTCTGGGGTGAGGCTCCCTGTAGTGCTTTTGCCTACTATTGTTCAGTACATTTGACCTCCACCATTATGTTGGTACTGTTGTTGTTGTAGTGGTCAGCTTATATCTTGCTGCTGCTAACAATTTAGAAGTATCCAGTTTGTTTGTGTTTTCTCTTCCTCCCACCCGCCACCATCGTAGTGGTGGTGGTGGGGGTTATTTCATGTATATGAAGAAATATAAGGCAATAAATGAAGAAAACAGAAAATAAATAAATAATATAATAAAATAAAATAATTAATATAATTTGTGTAATTTGAAAATAAATAAATAAATAGAGAATAAAGAATAAAGAGTAAATGAGAGATTGGTGAAAAAGTAATGATAATGTATATGGAGAAGTGAGAAATAATGTAGGATAAAGTGTGTGTGTGTGTGCTATAACCAATCTCAAGGTCAGAATATGTTGGATAGATTGGTATGATACAAGATGTTAAGATGAGATATTCAATGTGTTTGTGTTATAATCTATCTCAACTTAAAATAAATATAAGGTGATACAGTGGAAAGGGCAGAAAACAAATAACAAATTAATAAAGAGAAATCAAGATTTAAGATTGGAACTTTAAAGTCAGAAATCTGGTAAATTAAAAGTGTTTGTGTCATAGATGTTGGCCAGATTATATATCAATATATCAGATTATATATCAATATATCAGATTATATATCAATATATATATATATATATATATATATATATATATATATATATATATATATATATATATATATATATATATATATATTCAGGTTTGAGGTTCACCACTGTATAGAGCTGGTCTATTCCGTATGGTCAATCGTAATGCAATAATATAGAGAGTACTCAACGTAAAGCAGTTCAACCGTCTTTGTTTTTGTAGTTGGTGGTGCTATTACGGAGTTAAATATTATAATGAAATGACAGGAGGCTGGATTTGTGTAAATCCTTGAATGGTTTATTATACTATGATCATTTCAATGACCGGGTTCCGTATGAATCCGGTGATATCATCAGGTATTCGAAATATAATACGTGAATGTAATACGTAAAATCCATGGGACTGAAAATCGAGACCCGAGGGCGACCGCTATTCTGTTCCTTCAACCTCAACCGGTCGCCCTGGAGTGACGTGGCTAAATTTTATAGTATGCTACTACCGGTCAGATGAACGAAAACAGAAAGGGATGGGAGCATAAGTTAACGTCGATCCCATGACACAAGGTAAAAGAAAGAAAGAAAGGAAGGAGAGAGAAGAAGGGGGAAGAAAGAAGGAGAGAAGCCAGGGTTAATGTCAGATAAAAGAGGGAGGCAACTACTACTGGTCAGATATAGGCAAGCAAGAGGGGGAAGGAAGATAAGTCTGCGGGAGGAAGACAGGAGGAGGGGAGACGAGAAGGAAGGGAAGAGAGAAGTAGAAAAGTAAGGGTTGATGGCTACAAGAAGGAAGATAGAAAGAAAGAGGAAGAAAGGTCGATATTAATGTCAGACAACAGTCAAGCCAGGAGTGGCGCGAGAAAAATAAATTTCCCCTTCTTTCGGTAAATGAAAATACTCGGCGTGGCTTAATTCGCCATGGGGCCCGGGGTGCGGCCGGTGTTTTAACCGCCAAATAGTACCTTTAAATTACAGAACAAATCGGAACTATTAGATATATCAACCTCAAACTGTTGAGCTTTAAATTGTCTAACCTCTTTAATATGGAATGTTGATTATTAATTGTTTAACTTCATCCTATAAGTCTAAACATTGTAACACACTGACCCCCAATATATTCACCTCTGCTAAGATGCGAGTCCCTGTGAAAATGTTGTCGCACCACTCCTGGCCCGACTGTGGTGTGACATTAATATCGACCCTCCTTCCTCTCTCTTTCTATCTTCCTTCTTGTAGCTATCAACCATTACTCTTTTACTTCTCTAAGCAAAATTTTAAAGTTCCAACTTTCTGTCGGACTGTTGGGTGGGTTTTAATGACGGCGCGACCAGCTCCCTGGCGAACGAGCTCACCTGGAGTGCATGGAAAAATAAATTTCCCCTTCTTTCAGTAAATGAAAATACTCGGCGTGGCTTAATTCGCCATGGGGCCCGGGGCGCGGCCGGTGTTTTAACCGCCACATAGTACCTTTAAATTACAGAACAAATCGGAACTATTATATAATTAAATGTTAAACTGTTGAACTTTAAATTTTCTAACCTCTTTAATCCTGAATATTGATTATTAATTTTGTTAACTTCATCCTAGAAGTCTAAACACTGTAACACACTGACTCCCAATATATTCATCTCTGCTAAGATGCGGGTCCCTGTGAAAATTTTCTCGCGCCACTCCTGGCTTGACTGTGGTCTGACATTAATATCGACCTTTCTTCCTCTTTCTTTCTATCTTCCTTCTTGTAGCCATCAACCCTTACTTTTCTACTTCTCTCTTCCCTTCCTTCTCTTCTCCCCTCCTCCTGTCTTCCTCCCGCAGACTTATCTTCCTTCCCCCTCTTGCTTGCCTATATCTGACCAGTAGTAGTTGCCTTCCTCTTTTAGCTGACATTAACCCTGGCTTCTCTCCTTCTTTCTTCCCCCTTCTTCTCTCTCCTTCCTTTCTTTCTTTCTTTTACCTTGTGTCATGGGATCGACGTTAACTTATGCTCCCATCCCTTTCTGTTTTCGTTCATCTGACCGGTAGTAGCATACTATAAAATTTACCCACGTCACTCCAGGGCGACCGGCTGAGGTTGAAGGAACAGAATAGCGGTCGCCCTCGGGTCTCGATTTTCAGACCCATGGATTTTACGTATTACATTCACGTATTATATTTCGAATACCTGATGATATCACCGGATTCATACGGAACCCGGTCATTGAAATGATCATAGTATAATAAACCTTTCAAGGATTTACACAAATCCAGCCTCCTGTCATTTCATTATATTATATATATATATATATATATATATATATATATACATATATACATATATATATATATATATATAAATGTGTGTATGTATATATGTTTTTTTTTATATATATATATGCATACACCCCCATATATATATATTGTTTTCTGGCTCTATCTTTTCTGCTCACTCACCCTATTTGAAAAAAATTATAAATTTCATAATATCTTTAACGAAATACTGTTCATACGTTTTGCAATTTGTTGCAAGTTATTCTCTGAGTACTGTAACATTTCAACATTGAATTAAAAATATTCTTTAGAAAATTGTCTATATTAAACGTTATAGTTAATTGAACGTTAACATTTTCCGGGAGATAATTGTTTTATTTTGATTTTGTTCTCGTATAGAAAATGACAAAATATGAAGATAATTAATTAGTTGAACGTTCTAGGGAAAACTGTTGGTTATTTTGAATTGAAAAGAATGCATTTCTAAGAAAACGCACATATAATACTCAGGGAGAAGAATGAAGAAAATTAAGGAAGATTGAATATTAAGCTAATACTGTGCTGAATAAGTACTCAATAAGTACTGGAGTTGATGAGAAAATAGGGTGCGCCATATGTATTTCAAACTGATATAAGTATACATATATACATTTATATATATATACATATATATACTAATATATATATATATATATATATATATATATATATATATATATATATATATATATATATATATATATATATATATATATATATAAACAATACAATATAATGACCTAATTATCAGAGGTTTCCCGAATAGGACGAATACAAGAAACGTCCTCATTCGTGAAATATTTGAAAAATCTCATCTAGAAAGGCAAAAGTTTAAGGGCAAACAAATATATAAATAACAGTAATGCAAGAGATATTTAAAAATAAAATAAGGAAATATAATAAGGATATGTGTATAAATATGAGTATATGCACCTACACATGTGTGTATGTACAAATTCATGTGTATAATTAAAAAATGTGTTCGTAAGTACATACATAAGGGCAAGCATATCAGTGTATGTGTGACCACAAATACGTATATAATATATGTTGTAAAAAGAAATTGTAAGTTAATAGAGTTAGCGTACATACAGACTCAGGGACTAAGGATTGAAATATATACGCATACAAGTATGAAAGCACGCGTATAAACACACACACACACGCGCAACCACATACATGCATGTGATATATACAGGGAAGGGAGTGTATCAGCAAAGCAGTGCCAGGCTGAAGGTCGATATATATATATATATAAATATATAAAATATAAAAATGAAAAAATGAAAAAATATATGAGAAGAAAAAAATTAAATAAAAAAAAATTAAGAGGGAGAGGTTATCAATTATAAATTAACACTAGAAAAAATAGAAAACATACAGAGGTTCGTACTCACACATATATATATATATATATAAATATATATATAAATACGTACAGACAAAAGCACATACATGCGTACATACATGCAAAAGCGCGCATACATACACACGAAGAACGTATATATACATACATGTACATCTAATCACACGCACGCACGCGACGATATATGTATACACACACACACACACACACACACATATATATATATATATATATATATATATATATATATATATATATATATATACATACACACACACACACATGTATAAGCATATAAAAAACATAGATATAAAACGCACATACACACATATACACATACACGCGCACATACGAATGCATTCGTATACATATACAAACACGTATACACACATATGCACATACATACAATATAAAAACAACCCGTATGAATAAATGAGTACAAATTATACGCAAGTAAACATACATAAAAGCGGCTGAGGGACAACATAATATATCTGGAGTTGGAAACGCTAGTGACATGTGATATCAGGTAGTGAACGATAAGGGGGAAGTAAAATATGTAAAATTGTGAAGATATAAAGAAAGTGAATCAAAAAGGGGGCGGGTGGATCACTGGTGGATGTGAAGTAAAAATAAAGTTAAAAATAAAAATAAAAGTAAATCAGAAAGAGAGGTCTGTATAGAAGGTAAGTTAAGGAGAGTGAAGAACAAGAGTTTATGGAGGATAAGTATCTGAAAGTGAGTTAAGTTTATATGAGCTGGAAAGCAAGTGTGATTTCATGTTTTTGCATTTATGCAGGTTTTGGGGGATTTAATTTCTGTAAAATCAATATTTTCGCTTATGCGGAGTGCGCATCTTCTTGTTCCTCTTGCATATTCTTTAGATTGGTTCAAAATTGACCAATCTAATTTATATTGGATACCTTGATCTTTCAAATCCCATATTCTGCTAGCCAGAGCTGTTGTAAATCTTTTTTCACGATATTGGAAAGATGCGACATGTGAGTAATAACGCGTTTGAATTTGTCTTGTGTCATACCCGCATATCGTTCGCTGGTGTCTGGTAGTTTGTTGCTGGTGGTTGTCACTTTAGCCGCATATACAATAGCCTTGGTGTTGCATTTACCTTGTAATGGGCATTCACCTTTGACTCTACAGGAGCAAGTGTGATGTTCTCTTGGTATTTTCTTATTGAGGATATGAGATTAAATAGGGGGACCGCAAGAGTAGCTGATTTTGACACAGTTTCTATTGAAGATCTTATAGTATCTATGTGTTATATGGAAATGTTTATCTAAGAGCTCTATGAATTTTTGCCTACATTAGTTTTAACTGCTAAATAGTAGGGGGGGGGGTGAACCAGATTTTGTTTTCCTATTATTATGTTGAAAGGAGTTAGTATTGTTGGGTATGTACTTAATCGGTTCGCTAAATCCACTATTTTGAAGGGCTTTATTATAGTAGGGGGATGCCTTATTGAAAATAGCTTCTGAGGAAGAGAGGGTGGAGATCCTACGGCTAATATTAGGGAAAAGATTTAAAAAAACTATAGTAGGATGTCAAGAGCCTTTATTAATATATTTTAAATGTTCATTAGGTTTATGGTACGGTTTATAAGAAGCAGTAGGGTTATATCTAGAACATTAACATAAGAAAGGTTAGTGTCAATGGTAATTTTCAGATTAAAACTACCGAAGGTTTTTATTAAGTCTTTCCTGAATCTATCTAAGTTATGGACTATAGTGGTATGGCAAAGTATTAGACCATCATGGCGATAAAGCCCAAAGGCATGGCTAGGGAATTTCTCTTTAAGTGCGTGTAGGAGGAATAGGCCGACTAAATCACACACGTCAGCACTGTCAAAAGAACCCAGTGAGACATCGAATGGGTTCTCTGGTTTAGATTGTTTTACCCAAGTAAAATAGTAAAGTGTTTCTAGCATACAAAATGACATTCTCTTCAATATCAGAAATATTGATAAACTTTCTATCTAAATTTAATGCTCTCATTAAAAGAGGGTGAGTAATAGACGGGTAGAAGTGTACAATGTTAAATTGGGTGAATCTAGAACTATTTTTATCTTTAATATTATTAAACCAATGTACTACGGAAGAGCTATTTATCCATCGGAGTAATTCAGACTTACTTCTAATACGTTTGTTTATATTATTTAATATTTTTTTGCTAGCAAGACCGATTTCAGTCTTAGCAGGGTTGATTATTCTACAACTAGGACGATTAATAAAATCAGGTTTGTGATCTTTGAGGGTGATATAGGCATTATGTTTAGCACGTTTTTCTGTTATAATGTCTATTTAAAAAATAACTAGCTAATTCTTTAGCTTCTTTATTAATAGTATTATAGGTGTTTATATTAGCTATTGGGTATTTAGATGTGATGTTATATGTTAACAGTTGCATGTAAGTTATTATTAACTTCGTATAAGTTTTTTACTTTTGTCAGAGAAAATGAACTTATTTTTAGAAGATTTGAATATTGAAATATCGTTAGATAATTTAGATTGAAACGGGTTAGAGTACTTACGGAATTTGATTTGGTTGATTAAATTAACTTACCTTCTTTACAGACTTCTCTTTCTGATTCACTTTTATTTTAATCTTTATTTTTACTTCACATCCCACAGTGACCACCTGCTTTTTGATTAACGTTTTTATACCTTCACAATTTTATATATTTTACTTCCCCCTTTTCTTTCACTACCTGATATGACTTGTCACTTGCGTTTTCAACTCCAGATATATTCTGTTGTCCCTCAGGCGCATTTATGTATGTTTACTTGCGTGTAATTTGACTCATGTATTCATACGGCTGGTTTTTATATTGTATGTATGCGTGTAAGTGTGCATATGTGTGTATACGTGTTTGTATATGTATACGAATGCATTCGTATGTGCGCGCGTATGTGTATATGTGTGTGTGTATGTGTGTTTTATATCTATGTTTTTTACATACTTTTTACATATATATATATATATATATATATATGTATATATATATGTATATGTATATATGGTCGCATACGTGCGTGTGATTAGATGTACATGTATGTATATATACGTGCTTCATGTGTATGTATGCGTGCTTTTGTATGTATGTACGCATGTATGTTTTGTTGTCTGTAAGTATTTATATATATATTTATATATATATATATGTGTGTGTGTGTGTGTGTGTACGAACCTCTGTATGTTTTCTATTTTTTCTAGTGTTACTTTATAATTGATAACCCCTCCCTCTTATTTCTCTTTGATTTAATTTGTTTCTACTCATATATTTTTTCATTTTCATATTTTATATTTTTATATATGCATCGACCTTCAGCCTGGCACTGTTTTGACTGATACACTCCCTTCCCTGTATATATCGCAGGCATGTATGTGCTTGCGCGTGTGTGTGTGTTTATACGCGTGCTTTCATACTTGTATGTGTATATATTTCAATCCTTAGTCCCTGAGTCTTATGTACGCTAACTCTATTATCTTACAATTACTATTTTCAACATATATTATATACGTATTTGTGGTCAAACATACCCTGATATGCTTGCCCTCATGTATGTACTAACGAACACATTTTTTGACTATACACATGAATTTGTACATACACACATATGTAAATTTATAGGTGCATATACACACATTTATACACATACCCTTACTATATTTCCTTATTTTATTTGTATATATCTCTTGCATTACTTGTATTTATTTTTTTTTTTTGCCCGTTAAACTACTGTCTATCTTGAAGAGATTTTTCAAATATTTCACTATGTTGTGAATCGCCTTGTCTGAAGAACGAATGAGGACGTTTCTTGTATTCGTCTTATTCTGGAAATCTCTGGTAATGAGGTAATTATATTGTATTGTTTATTATACATTATACTTTTCTCTGTAACATACATAGAGTACTCTTCACTCCTATTACTTTTTAAATTTTAAACGGAAACTTCTATACTTATATATATATATTTATATATAAATAGATACATACACGCAGATAAATATATGTACGTATGGGTTATATCGAACATAAATAATTATGTTCGATTCATTTGTAAATAAACGGTACGATTTGAAGCTGTGTCGTGCCGGTGACCGATCGTCACTTTTGTGCTCAACACTGGCTCTGAGGAACAATCGACATGTTTCAGGATAATTACCCTTCATCAGGACTGTATATCTCCGATGTCTGTTGGGCTGTGGAGTAGCTTCGTTAGCATACAGGGCGAGTTACGACTGGACTTGCCGAGTATTAAAAATAAAATTAGAATATATATATATATATATATATATATATATATATATATATATGTGTGCGTGTGTGCGTATGAGTGCGTGTCGTGTGTGTATATGTGTGTGTGTGCGTGTGAATACGTACATGTATGTATTAGCTGTGCTAGGGCGAGGATTAGAATTCAAATTTTATATACATATATATATAAATATATATATGTATATATATATATTGTTATGCTTTGGGAGGGTCATGTTGCCAATAAGAAACACACGCACCAGTTGCTTTCACTTCAAGTTATTATAAATTAAATTTTTAAATTTAGGAATTTATAAATTTCCGGTTGGCTGGTTGGTTCCACAACCAGAGGATTGTTCATATATTGTCAAATTTCTTTCGTCGCACATTCTGTGACCTCTTCAGTGACCGGGGATTATTTTCTTTGTTTTTCTGCCTCTCCTATATTCTGTCCTACGGCATCTTGTTTTTGTGTGTGTTGTGTACTTAGTTTGCGCATGTGTTACATCCGGGTGTCTGTGTGTGTCTATATTTGTTTATTTATTTGTTTATTTACATGTTTCTGGTTGGTTGTTTGTTCTATGTGTGTGTGTGTGTTTTCATGTTGTCCTTAATTGTAACTTTTAATGTTGCTGTTCCATTCATAACTTATCCAGCAACATTACAACTTACAATTAAGGACAAAATGAAAACAGACACACACAGAGAACAAACAACCAACCAGAAACATGTAAATAAACAAATAAATAAACAAATATAAACACACACAGACACCCGGATGTAACACATGCGCAAACTAAGCACACAACACCAACAAAAACAAGATGGCGTAGGACAGATGAAAGAGAGGCACAAACACAAAGAAAATAATCCCCAGTCACTGAAGAGGTTACAGAATGTGTGACGAAAGAATTTCGACAATATATGAACAATCGTCTGATTGTGGGACCAACCAGCCAAGCGGAAATTTATAAATTCCAAAATTTATAAATTTAATTTATAAAAAATTGAAGTGAAAGCATCGGGTGCAATTGTTTCTTATTGGCAACATCACCCTCCCAAAGCATAATAATATCGATTTCAACACACGTTTTCAGATAAAGAATCTTTCTAAACAAATTCAGAAACGAAATATATATATATATATATATATATATATATATATATATATATATATATATATATATATATATATATATATATATATATATATATATATATATATATATATATATAATGAAATATATGGAGAATAGAAATGGGTGTTTAGTTGCTAATTAAGGTAACTTAAAATGCAGTGGGAATACGAAGAAAGCAAGAACAGGGGGAGGGGTTCCTCATCAGTTGTCTACTGCGGGTGTTGCATGTTTCTACGCTTTAAAGACAAGATACCACTTCACCCAAGGGCGTCAATATCTGGATAAGTTATTGGGAATATATATATATATATATATATATACAAATATCTGTCTATTTAACTATACATACACACCAAGAAGCACACACACATATATCCACCCACACACACACACATATATATGGATATAGTGAAAACTTGGACAGGAACAAAACCAGAGAGGCAGTACAAACTCATATATATATATATATATATATATATAATTGTTTCTACTTTAGGCACAAGGCCAGCAAATTACCAGTGCATTACTGGTACTTCATTTTATCGACCCCGTAAGGATGAAAGGCAAAGTAAATCTCGGCGGGATTTGAACTCAGACCGTAAAGGGACGTAACTATGCTGGAAAACATGGCGTCCGACTCTCTACCGATACTGCCAATCCACCGCCCTATATATATATATATAATGAAGTGTGGTAGGGAATCAAATGTCCATAACTCAGCAGAATACTCAATACTTAGGGTATTAGAGTGGGTTATAGGAAAATGTTTAACCCCGACGGCAGAGCTCACGCCGTTTCGACGGCTATTTCTGGTGTCCAGAAATTGCCGTCGAAACGGCTTGAGCTCTGCCGTCGTGGTTAAACATTTTCATATATATATATATATATGAATTTTTATTTTTATTTTTAATATAGATGAGATTCTGCAGGACTAGAACTGTTTCATTCTTTAGAACTCATCAGGAATCTCCTGATGATTTCTGATGATTTCTAAAGAATGAAACAGTTCTAGTCCTGTAGAATCTCATCTATATTAAAACTTGTATACTCTGCGATGTAATGAGTACCTTACTTACTGTGGTTACCTCTGATTCAACCCGGAATAACGTATATATATATATATATATACATATATATATATATATATATATATATATATATAAGTTGTAATATAACGAAACGAAATTTCATTTCTCACTCTTAGTACGGCACTTACTTAAATGTAAGTATGTATGTATACGTACATACATATATGTATACAGACGTACAGTAGCATGCATATATATATATATATATATATATATATATATATATATATATAGGAACCAGTAAGACCCCGACAGCTGAGCTCAAGCCGTTTCGTCGAAACGGCTTGAGCTCAGCTG
>OZ024743.1:30961814-30964314 GCA_964016885.1 Eledone cirrhosa | reverse complement strand
ATAGTTATATGTATATATATATATATATATATATATATATATATATATATGGAGAGAGTGTGAGAGACAATGTGTTCGTTTGTAGTTTCGGACGTGGTAGCTCAACTTCAAGCTGACTGGACACTAAACGTGGGAAAGTGGTGCGAACGCTAGAGAAATGTGTGGTTCAGGTCTGAAGCGGAAATAGGAAAGAGCGAAATATCGTTTCAGATACTAGGTAGTGGAATCCGATCGAGTTCAAGTTCTTCATTTCCATGTTTATAAAGTTTTACAAAGTTCATGCAACTTGAGCATTTCTTCAGCTGCTGCTCAATAGCACTGGAGACCCTATCGAAAGAGACATGATCAGTTCATTGGAATAATCATTGAAGAAATCAGAATTGATTAGAAAGTGCACACGAAAATTTGCAGACGCCGGAAGCTCTTTATTGTCAGAGAGGTTGAACGGCGGAAGTGAAGGCCAAACAAGTGTTCAGTCGATTGTTTGCCACACCAGGAGACTTTAATTAGAGTTCATCTGAAAAGATGACTGAAGATTTTCTCGAATGTTATTCATTCCAAGTTGAGACGAAATTCATCTTGGTTTCTGAGGTGTGAAGACAAACCCTTTTAGCTGAGCTAGAACATTTGTATGCGAAGAGAGTATTAAGGAAGAACGAAATATAACATGAGACGTTGAAGAAAGGACCAATCATATAACATTGATGGTGGAATGCCAAGGATTCACAGTTCTTTCCCTTTAGCAAATAAGTAAAACTCAGAGAATTACTGTAGGAAAGTTATCAAGAACAAAGAAGAAGCGACATTGAGTGATTCTACAGTAGATGGCTATGGCTAAGGTGAAATCAACGGTTGAGTCAATGGCATGTATGTACCATAGAAACAGACTGAGGTTTTCCAACCTCGGATAAGACACTAGGCTGTGCGTTTCTGCCGTAAGAAATGAAAAACCCTGTCGTCCTGGAGCTATATCGGAGATTTTGCATCGGTGGATGTATTAAAAAATAGTAGTCCCTAATAGAACATGAAGACTAAGGGAGGAAAAATAGAATTGACGAGCTAAATGTTCACTGGACTTACGGAAACAAAGTCGTGTCAATTTACCCAAATTTCTACACATAATTGTGTAAACATATATTTGGTGATGTAATGTTGCATAGCGGCTAGACGCAGTGTTACTGAAACAAGTATTATGCAATATATTTCATTATTTAACCATAACATTTTATATACACACATTATATATATATATATATGTGTGTGTGTGTGTGTGTGTGTGTGTGTGTGTGTGTGTGTGCGTGCGTGTGTGCGTGTGTGTGTGTGTATGTGTGTGTGTGTGTGTGTGTGTGCGTGTGTGTGTGTGTAGACTTGACACTTGATTAAATAGATATAATTAACATATACGGTCAAGATTGCACTATATGCACATGAAGATCTCCAGCCGTTCTTTAATATACAAAACCATATAACCTACTCTAGTTTTAGTATCGAATGAGTAAATTTCACGGATAAATGATTAAGGTTTAAAAATATATCTTTGGCATACTTAGTGTTTCATAAATGCTGTGACATGACGAAATCTTTAAGAAATTCATAGTGAGTTTTATGAACCACACAATATAATTATCACTACTAATGAATATATATATATATATAAAGAAAAAGGGATGAAATCGAAAATGCAACTGAAGTCTTATTTAAAAAAAAAATATATATATTTATTTGGTTCCTTTACCGGTTTCGCAGCTCTTCTGCTTTTCAAAAGGTGAGTTGAGATGGAGGGTCTGTGGTTTTTCTCACAGATGTGAGAAAAAGCACAGACCCTCCATCTCAACTCACCTTTTGAAAAGCAGAAGAACTGCGAAACCGGTAAAGGAACCAAATAAATATATATATTTTTAAAAAAAATAAGACTTCAGTTGCATTTTCGATTTCATCCCTTTTTCTTTATACTTCCACTCGTGTAGGACACCTCGGTTATTTTTCATTTTGTAAAAAAAACCTCACTTTCTAATATATATATATATATATATATATATATATATATATATATATATATATATATATATATATATATATATATATAAAGGGAACAAATGAAACGAAATTTCATTTCCCACTCTTAGTACGGCTGTTACTTAAATATAAGTATGTACACGTACATACATATATGTATACAGACGTACAGTAGTATGTATATATATATATATACATACATGCACACATATATATATATATATGTACGTATGGATTCACCGAACATTTATTATAATGCTCGGTGTGTTTGTAAACAAACATCCCGTATAAGCTTGAAACTAGTACAGCGTTCCTTTGTCAGTGTTGAACAAACGAGCAACGATGGTTGCTGGACACTACGGCTTAATACAGGATGTTTGTTTACAAACACACCGAGGATTATAATAAATGTTCGGTGAATCCATACGTACATATATATATGTGTGCATGTATGTATATATATATATACATACTACCGTACGTC
>OZ024743.1:30941814-30946814 GCA_964016885.1 Eledone cirrhosa | reverse complement strand
TAAGGTGAGTTTGGCTGGAGGAATACATCACCCTTGACTTTTTTATAATCAAAGCTGATGTTGTCCTTTTCTGAAGCTAAGGGTAAAGTAAAGTCGAGCAGACTTAAAGAACCGTCGACTTTGGGTATCAAACTTGATGGTGTTGTGTAATTTATTAAATACTTTATATATTTCCTCTGCCTCGACACTGGAATAGATTAGCAAACGTGCGTCACCTGCGTATCTCCAGTACAAACTGATGTGTCGTCCGGTTATCCCCAGTCAGGATTCAATCGGAAAGTCACTTGTTTGCTGTAGGTGGAGTGTTTGTACCTGAAGCATAGGCGATAGAACTGGGAGAAGAGGGGAGGCATGCCCCCCCCCCATAATTATATTCTTCTCCCCAAACTAGCAAAATATTCAACTATTTGTATATGAGCTAGAATGCATGTACATGTTATGTAGAGATAGATGGGAGGGAGGGATATAGATATAGAGAGGGGGAATTTGATGGTAATTGATAGAGAGAGGGAGGTAGGGAGAGTGTGTTATATATTAGATATAGAGTGAGAGAGAGTTTGATGTTTATTGATATACAGGGGGAGATTGGAAGAGATTTCCGTGTAGTAGATATAGAGAGGAGGAGAGTTTGGGGCTAAATGATATACAGATGGGGGGTGGGAGATTGGTGTTAATTGATATAGAGAGGGGTATTGGAAGAGTGTTCCGTGTAATAGATATAAAGAGAGGAAGAGTTTGGCGGTAATGAATAGATAGAGATAGGAATTGATAGATATAGACATTGGGAGAGTTTCGTATAGGAGGATAAAGTGAGAGGGAATGCTGTACGGTAGATATAGAGAGGGGGTAATTGATATAGTGAAAATGGTTGGGAAAGTGTGTTGTATAATAAATATAGAGAGGGGGATAGTTTGGTGGTAATGGATATAGAGAGGAGGATGGGGAGAGATGTTCGTGAAGTAGATATAGGGAGGAGGAGAGTTTGGTGTTAATTGTTATAGAGAGCGATATTAGGAGAACGTGTTTTACTATTGATATAGAGAGGAGGAGTGTTTGGTGGAAATGAATAGAATGAGAGGATTGGTAGAGATACGTATTGATAGATATAGAGAGGGGTAAAGTTTGGTAGTGATGGAGACAGTGAGAGGGAATGAGAGATAATGTTGTTTGGTAGATAGAGAGCGGAGGATAGTTTCGTGGTAATTGATATAGAGAGGGGTGTTGGGAGAGATTTCCGTGTAGTAGATTTAGAGAGTGGGAACATTTTATGTTACTTGATATAGAGAGATGGGGTGAAAGAGAGTTCCATGTTGTAGATATAGAGCGGAGGAGAGTTTGGTGTTAATTGATATATAAAGTGAGTTGGTAGAATATGTTGCATGGTTGATGTAGTGAGCAGTATATAGGGAGGGGGAGAATTTGTTAGCTTTGGAGAGAGTGAACGGGAATGGGAGAGAGAATTATGTAATGTAGATAGAGAGAGGGGCATAGTTTGGTGGTAATTGTTTAAGCGGGGCTGATTTGAATGGCGAGTGTCGTCTAATAGTTATAGAGAGGTGTTGGGAGAGATAAATATTGCTAAATATATAGAGGGGGACCGGATGAGACATTGTCGTAAAAAATATAAACGCGGAATTTGTAATGGATAGAGCGAGAACGATTACGAGAGAGTGTGGTAGAGAAGTCGAGTGGGGACTTGGTGATTGACCTTAAAATAGGGGTTGGGAGAGTGTTATGTACGTTAGATATAGAGAGGGGGAGTATTTGGTGGTTGTTTATATAGAGATATGGATAATGGGAGAGTGCCGAGTAGTAGATATAGAGAGGTGGGAGAGTTTAAGCGTGATTGATATAGAGAGGGGGATTGGAAAAGTTAAGTGTAGATATTTATAGAGTGGTGAGTGCGTTAGTGTTAGATATAGTGAGGGGGAGAGATTGGTTATAGTAGATACGAAATGGGGTACTTTTGCGTGGTAGACATATAGAGAAGGAGAGTTTGGTGGTATTCTCGTGTTCCAAATAATAGGAGGGATGTCAATAATGGGTTGCTTGGAAAATCGGTAATTGTATAGTGATGTTTGCAAATATGGGATTTCTTGTAATGTTCTTGTTTCGTCATATATGTTTTTGGTTTTTTTAATGTAAAATAAAATAATTATTAGATACTCCAGCTGCTTTATCAATATGAATCACTTAGAATAAAATTTCGCCGGAGAAAGATTAGCAAAATTAATAAGTCCTGGAGGCGGGGAATAAAAACGGGATGGGCGTCTGAAAAATTAATAAACGGGGTGGGGGTCAACTTATCAAGGCTTAAGAGTGCGCGAATTATTGACGGATGTAAGAATGAAAACTCTATACCTAGGTAGAGTTTAACTATTCATTTATTATGGATAAGCCTTGTTACTCTGGAGTCTCACCTGCGTACTCACCAGACACGACTAGTGTTCCTGTGAGAGCGCAGGTGAAACATTAGAGTAACAAAGCTCACCAATACCTTAATAAATGAATGTATATATATAAAGGAACTGACCATCTACCTATACTTGACTTCTGTTTGTATTGTTCAAACACACACACACACACACACACACACACACACACACACACACACACACATATATATATATATATATATATATATATATATATATATATATATATATATATATATAGAGAGAGAGAGAGAGAGAGAGAGAGAGAGAGAGGAGATGAATACATTGACTATAATACCAGTTTATTACCAAATGCGAAGAAGCTCGATATATTAACCCATTAATAACGGGGTAGAGAGCTTTATTATTTTTTTAATTACATATACGTATATATATATATATATATATGTATATGTATATATATATATATATATATATATATATATATATATATATATATATATATATATATATATATATATATATATATGTACATGTATATATGTATATACAAATGTATACGTTGTATATATGCATGCATACACACTCAGTCATATCGCTATTTCTCTCTACATATATATACGACATATTTGCGGTGTGTGTTTCTGTATCTTCTGGTGGAAAGTTTTTTTATTCATCATAGTTCCCTGTCGATTCAAAATTGTGAATTATATTTCGTGATGGAATTATATCTAAAGTCTGTATCTGTAATTAAATGTCCCAGCCTTGTCACACATTGTGTCATATTGAATCCCCACAGGAACTTACAATACAGGTGTATGTGACTGTGGAATTGGTAGTTACTTGCATCTTCATTTCTTATCGTTTACACCGACAGATAAATATTCTATAAAGATGCATATATATCCCAACATGTCATACCATTAAATATATGTGAAAGAAATACCCCAGCCTAATATAAATATTCCAAATATTATATAATATGGTAATCAGCATTGGCGAGTTTTTTTTCTATAATAGCTGGCTATGGTGTGAGAATGAAGCTCTAGCAATCTTCGAGGGATAGGAAGAATATATTGGGTTGTCATGTATCTACACATTACATAGCTATGTTTCACGTAGCAGAATTAATATCTATTTATTTGTTGACAGAATGATAGAATTGCCTAAGAAGCGTACGTATATTTGCTCAGATTACATTCAAAAGATATCTGTATGGTGTGTGGCCTCCTCCATGTGTAGAACAATTAAAAAACCCATGTGTGTGTGTGTGTGTGTGTGTGTGTGTGTGTGTGTGTGTGTGTGTGTGTGTGTGTGTGTGTGTGTGCGTGCGTGCGCGTGTATGTGTGCGTGTGTGTATGTGCGTCTGTATGTGCGTGCGTGTGTTTTATGTGTATACAATTGTGAATAGAAATGACGCAAGAATAGGGCAATCAACACGGCATGGTGTTTGAGTATGCATGTTAACATTTTGACTTAACTCTAAATTATCGCCAGTTTCAAAACGTGAACGAGTTAAACAATCAGGTGATTTGAATTTCAGAAAATTACAACAAGAAGGAATATAATATGTTTAGAAAAGATACACAGCGTTTCCATCAGTTGGTTCAAGACAAGTGGTTGTGTTGATGTGTCGTCAAAAGCAAGAGGAAATTGGTGTTGCATTATTCTAAATAGAGTCGAGTGGCTTCCAATATTTTTCTTCATTTTTCCTGGTAGTGTAAATAAAAGTTTTCTTTCTATTAAACTTTTTGCTAGTGTCATTGGTGCACGTAATTTACGAATAGATATTTTTACTGACCATTGGTGAGTGTGACGTTGACATTTTCTTGACGAGCGTGCTGGGAACTCTCCGTGTCATACACGTAAATGACGAACCATATGAATCTAATTTTACCATAGCTTGTTATAAAAGCTTTTACTTTTCGCAAAGTCAAAATTCATTCACAGAGAAAAGCCTAACTCTTAAAATTGTTGTATTACATTATATCAAAGGTATATATTGAGTTAGAAACTCAAAAAGGTCTCTTACAATAAAATAGCTCAAGGAAAGAGATTTTTCCGAGCCGTATATTATAATAATTGGTAATCCTCTTCACAATTAATTTGCGAAACAGCATCGTCAAACGCTGTCTGGGTGATTGGTAGTTACAACAATTCCGGTTTGTATTTATTTTCTTGCTTTATTCTTAAATTGAGTCTGGCAAACCAATAGTTAATATTTTTTTCACCTTAGCGAATCTGGTCCCTTACGATTTGAACACGTATATATATATATCTTTGTTTATATCTCTTTTATATTCAATTATAATATACGGCTCGGGAAAATCTCTTTCCTTGGGGTATTTTATTGTAAGAGACTATTTCGGGTTTCTAACTCAATATATACGCTTGATATATTCGGCTCCGTTAATTTGTTGAGCTAATTTAAATGTCGAATAAACTTGGCTGCTATTTATAGTGGTGTGAGTTTGTGAGACACGCTAGGTTCTGATACCATGTGCGTTATTATATATACGCACACTATTCAGTTTTTCTGATATACTTAGAAGTGACGAGTTTACTAATTTTACACCCACTGATGAACAATAAATGGTAATCCTC
>OZ024743.1:30937486-30941614 GCA_964016885.1 Eledone cirrhosa | reverse complement strand
TAGGCGAAAACCGCATATTTTAGGCTTTAAAGGCTTTTTTGAGGCATGATGGAACAATAATCCAGGCGATTTCTTCAAAATATGCATTACTTATGTCGTTTAAAGTGTTTTTTGAGCAAAACATATTTTCTCATTTTTTTTTTCTCCAGGAACCGCATTAGGCAAAAAACCGATTTTTTAAAGCATTTTGGTTGCGTGAGGGACTGTAACTAGAAAAGTAGCAAACCGAATTTTTTTTAAACTTTGCGTATGCATTACTTATGTTTCACAAATTTTCTTGATTGAAAATATTTCAAATGTTTGCCCGGGGACCGCATTGCTTAACATTTTGGCTGCGTTAGGGCCAGTAACCATAAAAGTATCCAACTAATATCCTTCATGCTTTCTACCACTGCAGTCCCACATGCTTACTGCTGTGTAACTATTGCTTTCATTGTACAATAGCACAACACATGCATGTTCGATTTGTTGAATGCCTTTTTACTTAACCCTATCGTCTTGGCTTTCGTGGATTGAACATTTTACTCTCAGGCACCCAATTAAGTTAAACCCCTGGTAATGAGCGACGAATTGTTTTTATAAGCACAAAATGTAGACACCATCCTCAGGCTGAGGTATTCCGTACTTATCTGTACTGTTTCAGCAAGGAGGGATAAACATGCCAATCTATGTTTAGAATCCCGTGCAACGCCGGGCCATTCTGCTAGTATATATATATAAAAAAAGAAAGTGTGGTAAGGAACCAGGTGGACAATAATGCACCAGAGTACTCGATACTTAGGGCAGTAGGGTGGGCAATAGGAAAAAAGTCAGGATCCAGACAGCTGAACTCCGGCCGTTTTGACAGCTAGATCCGAGTTGTCCATGCATACTAGGATCCTCTTTCCACAACACCGATGATGTTCAAGAGAAAGGCAATGGTCAGTGCGGCTTGGCACCAGTCTCGCCGTCACTCAATTCTACAGCTGAGTAAACTGGAGTAGCTTGAAGTAGAATACTTATTCAAGGACACAACACACCACCTGGTACAGGAATGTAACTCACAACCTGACGATTGTGAGTTTAACGGTTTAACCACAAAGCCATGCTCCTTCAGATACACGCATCCACACAAACACACAAACACACAGATATATACTGGTATTATAGTGTATTGGCTAATTAGTAGCCGGTATTGTGATTACGTTTATCCAATCTACTATAACCATGGCATTAAAAGAAAATATCGTTTGATGGAAAATGTATTCTAATATGGGTAGCGTGAGACGGAGTCAAATACATCAATTGTACAACACGAATGCTAGATTTCAAAACATCTTTAATTGCGGAATAGGCATGATACTTATTTCTGTGATGAAGTATTTAAGGCATGATAAGGAGACGCAATTAATGGCACGCCATCTCCAGTTGACACATTAGATAATCCATACATAAACCTTATATGAAGTAATTCAGTGTAGTGTTATGGAAACAGACTTGTATTAGATGTTGATATTCTAATGGACTCTCTCCATATCATTACCAGCAGTGCCTTACATATTGATTACATATGAATTCACTAATGTACCATCTGAAAAAGATGGGTCATTTAATTGAGTCACGGTATTATGATGTACCAAATTCACCAAAGAAATATTTTTCATGACTATTGCTTGCGTAATTATAGATGTTATGATATCTAGCCTTTGTATTATATTATTGGTACACACACACACACACACACATACACACACACATACACACACACACACACACACACACACACACACACACACACATACACACACATTCACACACACACACACACACACACGCGCACAAACATATATATATATATATTCAAAAATGAAAACTAAGTTTCTTTTCGCTCACTATAGCAAAGTATGCTAATCACCCGATGTGTACCTTTGAAAATACTATGTAATCTCTGCTGTTTCAGGGGCTAGCAGTGACGAGAGGATACAGTCTTGATAAGGGGCAATAATTCCAGAACAAATTTCGACTAATTCCTCTCTACTACCGCTGAAGCAAGAGGAAGACGTCAGTCATCTAGAAAACACACACATGTTACGTGCGTGTTAACGAACCGGATATAAATAATTTTATTATAAATATTCTTATTCACTCACGTATATATATATAGAGAGAGAGAGAGAAAGAGAGAACATTGAGGTTGGTAATGGCACATGGAATATATAAGAGACAGAATACTTTTTTGTGAAAAAACATATAATTTTATAAGGTAAGGAAATAATAAAGAGTATAAAAAATGACCGGTTTCGATGGGTCTGCAAAAGCCATCTTTTCAAATGTTGATTAATATTCAGAAAAATTAATAATAAGAAGAGTTAAAATTTGAGATTTGAAAATTCAAGTATAACATTCATTGTGGGATTTCATAGTAGTTTTCATCTTGGTAGCCGCAAGTTGACTGCTGTGTGCCTTTCTGGTAGTGAATGAGAAGTTATTTGGGGGTGTGGGTTATTTTATAAAGGTCAGATTTAGCAATGGCCAGATGGCCAGCTGCTGGTCAGTGAAGGGGTGGAAGCAATATACATACATATAGCTCCCTGTGGTCGGTAGGAGAGGGGAGATTGATAGAAAGGGATTTAGTGCACTTACACCTATATATACACACATACCTTCATCCACACATACATACATATACATATACATACACACACATTTATATATATATATATATATATATATATATATATATATACATATACACAAACTCCAATATAAATGAGGAAATCCTGAAAATCCTAAAAGAGATAAATGGAAAACTCACCATTCTGACAAAAAAACAGGATATACCCCAAACCACCACACCGACTGACAACCAAATTTATTTAAACGTTCAAAACGTATGCAACTCCATCGAAAAACTTATGAATACCAACACAGAACAGACGACATTGCTCCATATCAAAAACCAAATGGGACACCTCTGGAAAAAACATCTAATAACCAGAAAATTCACTTTCTGGAATATGATAAAAAACCTCAACAAAGCTGGAATTTACCAAAAATGGATTAACTCAACACCGATAGTTTTACCACGTAAATTCCAAATAAAGCATATTACAAACGAACCTGAACCAGAAAGAAAACTCCGTGAACAAATGTCACTCAACAGGATAAACATGGAAATAGAACTCCTAAAATTAAGGGCCACTGATAAAAATATGGAGCATACTGATAGAAATATGGAGGAAGAATGCACTAAAAAGGCCGAGGGAACAACCCTACAAAATTTAATCAAATCGTGGAAACAGGACTGCGAGAATGCAGAAATTATTTCCCTTAAACGGTGGGAAAAATCCGAAAACTGGTTCCTCAAATATGAAGAAGACTTTAAAAGGACGCACCAAACAGGTAACCCCTTTATAAAGCATTTGAACATAACAAGAACTAAAACAGACACATTTACACCACCAAGCCCAACACACACTAACCACAGGCACATCCCCCACCAACACAAACCAAATACGGCCAACTACACCAAAAGAAACACACCCAACCACCACAACACAGGTTTCCGTAGAAATGCCCCCTACATAAACCAACGACGAAATAACATAGATTCAACTCACAAAACACACACCACATTCCTCAGAAGAAATCCACCCAGACCACTTGAAATCACAACAGAACTTACCCACAACCACACAAGACATCACTCTCAATCCAACAAAAGACAACCCCCCAACCTCAACACTCTGTACCACAGAAATAACGCACCCAGACCACATGAACCAACAACAGAACCCTTGCTCATCAACAACCACAACACATACCACCCCCACCATCACATTCACCCTCATGAAACAACAAACTACAGACCCACACGCAACAGACCAACAAAATATAATCACACACAAAGCTACATTCCTTTTTTAGGGAAAAGCCTGAAATACCAGGATACTCGATGCCCCCCCCCCCCCCCCTCTCAGGAGAAACCAAAAATAATCAACCTCTCAAAGACACCTCTAACCAACACACAAATCAACATTTTAAGTAAGGGCCTGAAATTTACACCTACACCACGTAAACCAAACTTCCCCGAAATGAAGGATGACATCATGGAATACTGCCGAAAGCTGCAACTAACGGAATTCTGCC
>OZ024743.1:30854986-30932486 GCA_964016885.1 Eledone cirrhosa | reverse complement strand
TGGCTTTGCAGAAAAATAAAAACAAATTTGTTTTCACTTTAACATAGTGGATACGTAAATGCATCTGTTAGTGAATAACAACAATATTATATTATAATAATATTCGATTCGTTTACAAGCAAACAGCCTCATAACGCTGTGTTCTAGACGACTAACGTCATCCTTTGTTCCAGCGGATAGGGAAATTCATTCGCGCATTATGTTCATGGTAGTAAAGAGAAGGATCAGAAGGGAACAATTGGTATCTAAACCGGGGGAGCAAAGCTTTCGTAACGCCTTGTAAACCTCAGCGTGCCGTACAGCCATGGTACCCCTCGATGACGATGTCTCATGGTGTCCGCAGGATGTATTTCTCTCCTGGGAGAAAAAGATGCATAGCCATGAAATTGGGATTGAATCTTTAAATGGCCCTGAAATATTTTGTAGTTTGTGCGCGTCCAAAGTTCGTCGGAGAAATTGTGAGGATATGTAATGCAAACCTCTGCTCGATATGAAACATTCATACTTACAGTGAGGGAATGACAACGGTAGAATGACAACATTTTATGGGTTTGAAGATTCTGTGGAATGGTTAGGGTTCGGATAAGGAGCGTTTGACGTGGTTTAGGTTGTGGGAGCTGAGATTTCTTTTTGTGTAGTGGTTGGGCGCGAAATGGGGATGTTCAGATGGGAATGTAAATGATGAGGATCTGCAGGAGGTGTGGATGGTGTGAGTGGGTTACAGGTGGGGATAGCCGAATGGGTAGAATTCAGGTTAGAATGGAGTTTGCAAATTTTTACTGGAGAATAAGAAATGAAAGATTAGGCATTTCACCTGTTGGATATGCAATGTATGTATGATAGGTGGAACAGAGATGAAGAAAGGTTTATATAGGTCGTGGTCGATGATGCGGCTGTAAGAAAGAGTGGAACGGCATATGAAGTGCATGAGCAACATTGAAGGTAGGGTAATTATGGGTTTGATGCAGAATGCGCAGTAGGTGATGGAGTGCAATTGAAGCCGAGATTTCCGTGGGAGGTGATGGAGTTGAAGGCAACAACAGAAGAATGCGAAGTTACTGTAGTTCTGTGTTTAAGAAAAGTGGAGGTAAGATAAGTGGGGGAGGGTAGGCTCGGGGAAAAATTCATTTATGAGTGGACGTTGCATAGGAGAGTAATTTGTGTGCGCACATGAGGGGGGGGGGCAGCACAAGTTTATTTTCTTAAGTAAACGTGTACACAAAAATACGAAAAATTCGTAAAGTATTATTTAGAAAGATATACGAAAAATTAAAGAACCCTTCGGTCGCGAATGACCATGTATTTTGCACCTAGAAAGTTCCCCTACGAAGAACAAGTCCGAGCAAGGGTTTTTGTGGAAGGCAAGCAGTCGCCCATGCATACCAGTCTCCTCTCTCCGCGAACACTAATGTTGTCCAAGAGAAAGGCCTATGCAGCTTGCGACCAGTGACACCGTAACTCATTTCTACAACTGAGTAAATTGGAGCAACAAGAAAAAAAAAAGTGTCTTGGGCAAGAATACAACACAAAGCCCGGTCAGAGAAATGAACTCACAACCTCGGGATTATAAGCCTGACGCTCTGATCACTAAGCCATGCGCCTACATCAACCTAATGATAGATTAACGAGGAATATAATTGTGACAATCTAGATCTATAAATAAGCATATAGATATACAGAACCAACCTATTCAGCAATCGGATATATGTTGGGGAATAGATATAAGTAGTATATTTATAGAAATAATGGATGTATGGAAACAGAGATGCGACAGGCATTGACCATTACTCGGATACCTGGATTATTTATACACAAATTATCGAATATTGTGTTTACCTGTGCACATAATTATAACTGTTTCTACTTTAGGCCCCATGTCAGAAATTACCCAGTGCATTACTGGTACTTTATTTTATCGACCCCGTAAGGATGAAAGGCAAAGTCAACCTCGGCGGGATATGAACTCAGACCGTAAAGGGACGTAACTATGCTGGAAAGCATGGCGTCCGACCCTCTACCGATACTGCCAAAATAACAAAGTGGTTTCGCATTTGTTTAAATTTTCAGAGTAAATTTGAATGCACGTGTGTTCTATCTTAAAGGCGTAGCATATTCAATTCATAATAAACAAACTTGATTGCATGCGATAAACGAGAGAATGTAGGTCCGAATATGTCATCAAATAGTAGCTTTATAATTGGGATTAATTTTGAAATATTATAAAAATATTACTAACGATTGAATATAAGGATACGGCTTGCCAAATCATTACATGTCTTTCAAATAGAGATAATCGACTGCCGATTAAAATTTGTCAGTAGTTAATGCAATGCCGATTAAACCTTAATCAGTAATCGGCCAATTTCCTGATCAGTGCAAATAATATAGTGTTTCAGTTATATAATACACAATAACCAAAAAAAAAAACATGCGATGATAAACTTCTCAAAACATCAAGTGAGATAATTCTAACATGTTCGCCTCATCGTATAAAGTAAATATAAATTTCATTGTTGTGACATTTAAAGCAAAGTGGTGAAAGCAGGTGACATGTTGTTGATTGGCTGACAAATTGAGAAAAGCATAGTCCTCTCGGTTGTCAACACAGAGAATATCTTGGCGCTAATTAGGAACGTCAATAATAAACATGATATGAAATAACGCAGGAGAGCACTTAATGTGATAAGTACACATTCTATCTCATACGTAATATAATGAGAATCTCGAATTGACTGATATTAAGTAAGCTTTGCTACAATTCGATAATTACAAAAGAAAGAGGATGGTTTCATTAATATAGTTAATAAGCTTTATAATTCCCATTAACATATTTACACAACATTAACAATGTAAATATCTGCAGGTCTGGTTTATAAAACCAAATACTAAAAGCAATAGACGTGTTTCGAAACTCACTAGCAAATACTAAACTTCTCAGCTAAAACGTTTAAGAGTGATTAATCTATACATAAATAAAGGAAGGTAGTGAGGCCGATTATAAATGTCGGCAGTATGGGTGACTAATCATTTAGAGACGATATGACGAGGTTAAGGGTGAAAGTGTTGTGCATAATTAGATGGGATCTACTGATGCCAAATATAGTTATTAAACACGGGAGTAAGGCGAGCAGGCTGAATACTACATAAAAACAAGTGTTTCTCATTTGTACCAGAGCGACTCTAAAATCTTCAACAATATGTAAGTAATATTTAAATTTTCATTGTCTATATACATCTAAAGATTCAAGCAACCGTTCACTTGGGGGGTTTCTCCAACATTGTTGCTTTTAGGTATTAAAAGACTATAAAAGTACCTGTCGATCGTTGATTTTAAACTGAATATCTAAATATGTATAGCTTTCTGCATTATATAATATACATCATATACCAAAACATGCGCATTTCATTCTGCAGGTGATTTTGCCAGATACATCCTCATCGATCTGCATAGTCTATATCAACGATTAAGGCACTAACAATGTTCCAACTCAACGTAATTTTTAATATCCCTTGTAAATTCTGTTTTAAATAAAGATTGGCACAATCATTATTTTACGTGTGTTCAGTCGGAAAATAACCAGATAATTAGAAAAGTTGGATTTTCTTGCACTACATGTGTAAAGCGATACACATGCAGAAATGTAATGCAAGAAAATCCAAGTTTCTTTTCATTAAACTGATATTTTCACCTCATGATATCGTGATGTTACTGCGTACCATACGTGGGAACATATAATTGTGACAAAAAATGTCTTAAAATTCTCTGCGTTATATTCACCATATTATGCAATCAAATGACGGGAACAAATTCATCTTTCGAGATGAAACATATAATAAAAGTTATCTTCGTCTTCTTCTAACCCCTCCTCCTCTTCCTACTCCTCCTCGGTTTCGCACACATATTCCTGGGAGGGATGTGGGTGTAGAGTCGTCAAACACGCCTTCCAACGGGTCCTATTGGAGGCAACCATCTCCAATTGATCCTGCTGAGTTCCCAATGTGAGACCAACCGAGCTGAGATATGTTATCCAACCATCCTACGTGGGGCCTAAGCTTCGGTCCCGTAACCTACATATTTGCTGGTAGTATCACTATCCCCCCCCCCCCCCCCTACGAACCATTGTGTAGCAGGATTTAGATATTGAAATTTTCTGGAGGGTGATTTTTCCCCCAATCCAAGCGGCAATATTAGTGTTTTGAATACACCCAATTATGCAAGAATATTTCCCCATTTCTGATGATTGGAAACGCGAATATTAATGGAAAGAGAATAACAAGAAAATATAGATATATAACTGTGTATATAAATACATAAAGGGGCTCCAATTGAAAGTGTGCATAAAGAATTTTGTATGCAAAATTGATTTAATCTCTTCACAAAAGCAATAAACAACCATACATAGAGACAAACAGCTACGTTTATATACGTACAAGAATACATATGCGAAAGCATTCAAGTAAAGATATATATATATATATATATATGCGTGTGTGTGTGTGTATGTGCGTGTGTGTGTGTACATACATACATACATACATGCATACACACATGCGTGCATGCATACATACATACATACATACACACACACACACATACATATATATATATAAATATATATATATATATATATATATAATTGACGTATACATGCGGTAAGAAAGAATAGTTAATTATGAAGTGACTTGAATGGATCGACTGCAGTGCAGAAATTTAAGATAGAAAAAATAATGTTGCCGTGCAGTTACAGAAATTAATGTAGAAGAGGGCTTTGAAAAAAATCAGAACAGAAAGAGCGAACAATGCACCGTATGATACTGTTGCAGAAGGCAGGAATGCCATGACATCGCGTTTCATACAAACGTCATTTTTGTCGAAATACGAATCCGCATTAAATATGGTGAAATGGCTTTGATGCTATAATAACTATAAATTATATAACGTCTATACATCATTTTAAATCTGTACCCAGACACCAACCGCATATATAGTTACAGAATATATACATATAAATACATACATACATACGCGCTAATATGCATATCTCCATGAATACATACATACATCCATACATACATGCGTGCATGCATACATACATATATACATACATACATACATGCGTATATGCATGCATGCATATATACATGGAGGCTGCCAACTCGTTTTCGAGTACGGCCACTACTTTATATCCAAGTAGGAGAACCCCTACCGATGCGCTGAACAAGTGTGACTTTTTAGTCCAGCCAGCGACTTGAAAACTCTGACACAAACACTACACTTGTGACAATTATTGACACATAGTGCCCTGTGATGACAAGTGCAGAGATATCCCCAGATATAAAGCAATGCCTGTGCCGTGAAGCTTTTATAGTGAGCAAAGGCACTGCACAAAGCCAGTCGCACTCTTTTAACCAAGATGATATTTACCAAAAAGAAGAACAATTCATCATCATTGGATACCATCAGGGTTGCAGGTGTTATATCAGAGTTTTCCTTCTCCTAGAATTCTGCCTTGACAAAGGCGAAGGGGTCATCTCTCCCGTTGATTTTGATTGGCCATTGATTCTTAAGGGCTCCTTTGCCCTTTGACAGGTTTTGTTTTTAATCCTTCAGGATGTCCAAAGTCACCCTCCTCACCAAGAAACCTTGGTGGAATTGCCAGTTTAGTCGCCAACGACCCGACCATGGGACCAGTGCATATATACATACATACATACATGCATACATACATGCGTGTATGCATACATACGTACATACGTACATGCGTACATACATACGTACATATGTACACACGTACATACATACATACATACGTACATACATACATGGTGGCTGCCAACTCGTTTTCGAGTACGGCCACTACTTTATATCCATGTAGGAGAACCCCTACCGATGCGCTGAACGAGTTGGACTTTTTAGTCCAGCCAGCGACTTGAAAATTCTGGTAAAAACACTACACTTATGACAATTACTGACACATAGTGCTGGGCCCATTGTACCCTGTGATGACAAGTGCAGAGAGATCCCCAGATATAAAGCAATGCCTGTGCCGTGAAGCTTTTATAGTGAGCACAAAGGCACTGCACAAAGCCAGTCCCACTCTTTTAACCAAGATGATATTTACCAAAAAGAAGAACAATTCATCATCATTGGATACCATCAGCGTTGCAGGTGTTATATCAGAGTTTTCCTTCTCCTAGAATTCTGCCTTGACAAAAACTAAGGGGTCATCTCTTACATACATACATACATACATACATACATACATACATACATACATACATACATACATACATACATACATACATACATACATACATATTATTTACATTAAATACTTTTGCTCTCGACTTGAATTCAATTTTACTAAACAATATACACTCTACGACATATATGATCTTTTTCATTGACAAACTAACTTTTAAATGAATTCACACATATGTGTGTGTGCGTGTGTGTGTCAGCATGTGTGTCTGTGCATGTGTTCTTGATTGTGTCCCCGCGCGTGTGTGTATGCATTTAATATTTTGCGTGTGGAGGCATTTACAATGGCAATGGTCATTCAATGAATAGCAGATGCCTGCAGTTTATCTTATGTCTGTAGTGACCTACATTCCGCGGGCTCACACACATTCTCTCTGCGTGATTTGGTTCAGCTCAATCAATCAGCGCCAGTAGAAGATAATGTATCCCTACGCGCCCTGAGGGAGAAATTCCCCGCGAGGATTTGAAGAATCAGCCTCTCGCATCCTGAACTTCGTAGGAACAACACGTACAACATGTAACGGTGAGATTTTGCACTTTAGCCTGCCTCGGGCCTGGCACAATGGCACATTCCTTTTCTAACCTTTTTTACGTTGAACTGCAATCATACAATTTAACTAAACATTACTTTGTGCCACAACAAATAAACATACTTTTCATCTCACGAACCTTCTTCTTGTTGACGTTGTTCTCAAGTTACTCGTTTGTCGATATGACCAACACATCTTTCTACCAAACTGATTACTCGTGGCGTTATAACAATTACATTATTTCCTCTAACAACTTTGTTACTACGTTAAATTACATTTATCATCTGCTAAATGTCTATCACCTTCAGAAACGCCAATCGGATATGAAAATGAGGCAAAAAACTAATTGTAGTTCTACTGAACTTTCTATGCTTCGCGGTATGTGTTAACGTAATATCATTATTTAACTCATGCTCACAAAATCGCTATCTTTTATAAATTAATATTTATTTATTAAGCATTAATACTGTAATTTAGTGTTGTATATGCAGCCTTTGCGACAGTCCGGTGGCTCATATGGAAATTGTGTTGGAAGTTCTAACTACGGTGAGTGGTTAGAGGTTCAATCATTATCAGAATTAACTGAATAAATTTTATTCAACAATTGTTTTTCATGGATGGTGCCTCAGCATGTACTAAGTTGGGTGGCTGGATAGGGTAAAAATTGTAAAAGAGATATAACAGGTTCACTTATCTATCATTATCAAAATATACACGTCTATAACGGTGAAGTTGAATTAAGAAAACAAACCTGAGTGTGGCATACGCGTGTGCCATAATATTGAAGTAGTACAATGATTTTAAGTGAGGAATAAATATAATTACAATGCATAGAATATAATCTTGACTCACTTTAAAAAATAATTGCTCATGGTTCAATGGTTGTTGACAATTTCCGCCCATCACAAAGTACTGGTTAAGACATATGATATTCAACATTTTCGATATCAAAATAAAACGTACACACATATATATAAGTTACGATACTGTTAGAAATCTATGATGTGTCAATTTATTTTCCATGGATATAAAACAATGCCATATTGCTTTTTGACTAGATACCTATTCCTCAGATCTAGATGCAACAAGAAGCGCAATCAAATAAATTAACCACTTTTCTTTAAGATTTTGTCTCGTACTTCCTCATCTATAATTTCTAGTTCAATTTCCATAATTGTAATTATATATATTTATAAATATATAAACATTAATTTAATGCTGGTAGAAATAGTTTCTGATTTAAATGACCAGATATATAAAGTATTTACCCTTACGATATTACTTCCAACGACTTATGGATTGGTTTCTATGAGAAAAAACACGTGAGGTTCTAATAATGCTTAAATCGATGATATTCATTCCTTTTGAATTAAGGGATATGTGCAGGAGCTGAAAAAAATTATAGACATATACATACTCACCGGACACACACCCACTGCACACACAAACAGAGACACACGCACGCACATATAGTACTTGTATGTATATAGATATACTTTCATATAGATAACAAAAAAATGTATATACATATATACCAATATATTGTGAATAATTTGAAGTATAAACAAATAAAAAGAATATCAAAGGAAGATATTTTTATGGAAATCATTACAGGGTTGGCTGTTATGATTGCTGTGTAAGACCAGCGGGGATATAAGAACTGCCTCAATGGCTACTTTACTGTCAGAGCTAAGTAATTCTGTTATTTCGATCAATCTACTGTGGGCCAGTTTTCGTTAATTCTAAGATGTTTCGTGCACCATTTACTTTTGACATGCATTTTTCCGACGCCTAAATCCATGTGAGATTCAAATATATGGTTATTGGTTCGATCGGTGTATCAATAAATTATTCAATTTGTGTGTTGCTTAAACCATTCCAATTGATATACACACAATAAATATGATTGTATGTATATATATATATATATATATATATATATATATATATATATATATAATTGTGTGTGTGTGTATACATATATATATATGCATATATATATATATATATATATAAATATATATATATATATATATAGATAGATAGATATATACACACGCACACACACACACATGTATATATATATATATATATATATATATGTATATGTATATGTATATATATATATATATATATATATATATATATATATATATATATATATATATATATATATATATATATATATATATATATCATTTTGATATATGTGTGTGTTAGTGTGTATATATACATACTTTTGTATTGAAATAGATCTGTCAGTTCTGCCAGTGAGTATTCGAGTTCAACGGTACAACCAGCCATCATGATTTACATATAACTGGCTGTAAATTCCATGGCAACATATACTCGCAACGTAATGTGCCACACATTAACGTACACATTGATATATATATAGCTATACATTTTCTACACAATTAAGCTTGCATTTATAACTCTATTAAATTTAAATACCAATGCTATGTTGAGGTAAATATCGCATCGAGGCACATTAGGGTGAAGAGGTTCTTTCTTCAGCGAGGTTCATCATAGTGAGTTAGAGAGAATATTTTGCTGATCTCCTAAACTCGATTGCAACAGCATCTTCTGATGCCATTGAGGTTCATCAGAGAGCGATTGAGTAGGCTCCCAGAAAATGAAGACTCAAGAGCAATTAAAGAGCTCAAATGTGGCAAAACCTCTGGGCAGGAGGCCTGTAAGCGACGGCAGTCGGGAGTGAGAATCCTAATTTTCAAAAGCGGAGACAAGAGAAATTGTGTCAGTTGTAAAAGTATCTCTTTGTTATACATCCCGTTTAAAGTCTATACTAAGTGTCTGGCAAAGTGATGTAAGGATATTGTCTAATGCAATCTAGCTGAGCTGAAGAAGAAGTAGAAGAAGAAGAAAAATTCGAATTATGAAACTGTCTCATGTTTAAAATGTTGTTAATATAATTAAAGGAAGAAGAAGAAGAAGCTCGTCTTTTTTTCAGGAATTTTGAAACCGAACTAATTCACACAAAATTCTGAATTGAAGGTTAGAAGAGCCCTAGTATTCATTTCCATCTAAAGATTTCCTATTGAAGAACCTATGGTTACAGAGATCCATGTCTCAGATAGACCAGAAAATTAACGAGGCTGTTCGTTCCGACACCCTAGTAATAAGCATCTAGTAATTGTTTCTACTTTTGGCACAAGGCCAGCAATTAACCAGTGAATTACTGGTACTTTATTTTATCGAACTCGTAAGGATGAAAGGCAAAGTTAACCTCCGTGGGATTTGGACTCAGAATGACAAGGGCCATAACTCTATGCGTCAAAGCATGGCGTCCGACCCTCTATCGATACTTCCAATCCCCAGCCAATCCACAAGCATCTAATAATGTTAGACACCATCATGTCGGACGTGACTTGGGCCTCAAGAGCCAAGAGATGAATGTGTTACATGTTCTTAGAGCGGCTCAGTTGAGTGACACTGGGAATGCGGATGATGCAAGTAATAACATGGACATAATTATGACCAAACATGTGCTTAGCACGACACTACGTCTCCTGACCCCACTAATGGAGACAAAGTTTTCTCCTAGATGAAAAATATTTTTGGCAAGACACAATTATGCAAACCAACAAACATATGCATGAAATAAAGGAGAATATTTAAAGAAAAATTAACATTTCACAAAAAAGGAAAACTTTAAAACTCGATGAACACACGAAAAACCTTGGACAGGTCTGATTAATTCATGTGTACTTCAATTTAAAAATGGAGTGCTGGTCTTCATTCAAATGTTGATCGACGTGAAGTAAATATAGGAATGTTGCTGAGTAACATTTAGTGTTTTGCCTTGTTGTAATGTTAAATTAATTATTACTTCACATTTAACAATATTTTCATTAATTTGTTTTCTATGTGACGTGAATGTTGCATTAGTACACTGGAGATAAATGACATCAGGTATGATAATTGCTAATTTAAGGAGATTATTGGTCTTGGTTAATTGTTATTTCGATGTTTTATTTTGTAGATAAAGACCGGTTGAGTTTAATTTGATGTGGTTCGTTTTGATTTGTAGTATGTGGATAGGTTGTGTTAACTTGGTAGTTAATATGATTAATTGTTAAAAGCTGGTTGCTCTGCAGTTGATCAGGCCTGTACGGGTAATTGGATCTTTTTAGTATTGCAATTTATAGTTTACACATGCGTATTGAGATTGGATATTTGGTGTGATATGTTTGTAGTAGTTTAGGCATTATTTGGAAGTTCACATGACATGGAAGTTGCTCGGTATGTTTATAGTGGTTCAGGGTTAGCCTGAACCCACATATGTCATGGTGATGACAGTATTAGAGATGTATAATATACTGTATGTATATATATATATATATATATATATATATATATATATTAAGATAAGCAGAACAAGCAAAATTCAACCAATTTTTTAAAATAAATTAAAAAATATAATTTAAATATTTACCTATTCTTTTGGCCCTGACCGATCGGTTTCGCTTTGTAAAACACCAGAAATCCAATGGATTTGTAATGGAAAATCAAAGTTCATCAGAGAAGCATTTTCCGTTCCTAGGGCTAAAGACCCAGGAACGATAAAATATATTGTTATCCGCCAGCTAGCACGGATCTAATAAGGTCGAAAAATGACCCGTACGTGAACTGCCCGAGGTAAATACGGGAGAAACATAGACACGTTGTCTATCTCGTTACTATAAATAGCAGCTAAATAGATACAACAGATTTGTTCTCTACATAACGGAGTATAATAATAGAAGTTAATATACCCAAGGGTACTAAGTACCCCTGGATATATATGTATGTATATATACATATATAATATATCTATGTATATATATGTATATATATATATATATATATATATACATATACATACATATATATATATATATATATATATATATATATATATATATATATATATATATATATATATATATATATAAGGGTTAAAATACTGGAGCTGGTTGGAGTTAAACACCCTCTTCGTATTATAGAAATGACAGTAAAAGGCATAGCTCAATGTAGTTAAACAGAGCCGAAAAATTAAGAGAGTAAAACAAAGAAGCCTTCAATACATCAAAAGTCTCATCAGGGCAATTAAAACAACAAGAAGTAATATCGGCAGATACAAGCCGGAAGCTCCGAATAATATGGAGTGTACATACACTAGAGTATTGCAATAATATATAATAAAAATAATAAAAATAATAAAAATAATAAAAATATATAATAAGAATTACTAAGGATGTATATAACATTAAGAACCATATTACAAATGTAGTACAAAGCAAAAAAACCTAGAGCTAAACAAAGGTGGTTATATAGAGCAGGAATTATATATAATACAATGTAATAAAATATAATATAATATACCTTTACCAACATTAAAATTACAATAAAAATCAAAAGGTACAATATGCACATGTATATATGTGCGCACACGTACACACACATACACATACAACAATACACACATCCATCTTCAACTGCACAAATTAAACCTTATTAAGAGTTTGAATATAAAAATAAGCATGATAGGAATGAAAATATTAATAATAATAATACTAATACATCTACCCAATATACATGAGGTAATAATATGATATAATTATAAGTAGCACATATAATAAATAATAAACAATACAATTATATACTATATAATACAATATAATAGAATAGATAATCTCCGGTTAATTTACACAAACAATATAGATGTCACAATAATAATATTATAATAATATACTAACATTTATAATATACAATATACTAACATTTATAATAAACAATATTTAATGGTACTCAAGTTAACAAATCAATTCATACTGGGTTACAGAGTAGGTGAGGAACAATAAATTGTACAATACCCCCCAAAAAATGTTGATGGTACAAAAATACAAACATCTTACATGATATATAAAGTTTAACATATCATAATGTTACATATAATTAACGGTAAGTAATAAGGATCAATATTACAATAAAACATACAATATAATATAATATATTATATAAAATAAATTAACATAATATAATATATAATTACTTATAATTACAAGGTTGGTAGACAGACATGTATATGTATGAGTGAGTAAGTGCCAGGAAGTAAATATAATGCACAGTAGTATTACAAATAAAATATAAAATATAAAATATAGAATAAAATAAATAAATAGAATCAACCGGAAATTAAAAAACAAAAACAAACGTATACATTTAGGTCTCACATGCAGTTAAGTAGTTAAGTAAAAACTAAGGAAACAACCCCTGTAAATAACTCGAAAACCCTATTTGATAAATTAATATTAAAAATATTTAAACTATCCAATAAGGCAGTATAATATTAGCTATAGTTTAAGTAATTAAAGTTTATAAACGTTAATATTTCGTTACAAATGTTTACAAAAAGGAATGAATTTTTTTTACTATCATATACATAACGATATCTAAAAAACTGACTTAAGCAGAATTAAGGTAGGCTAATAAGGACAGAAATGAAGAAAAATATGGAGGATGCAAAGAGGCATAAAATATAGTCGATATACTATATTACATAATAGAAAGGAGCGTAAAAGAGGGGGAGTTAAATATAATCATAGTCAATTTGGAGGGGTTGACAATAAGTTTATGTGCGCATGGGGGGGGGGTTGTGGCGGGTTATCCAAAGACGAATCCGAATAAAAATAAAAATAAAAATAAGAATAAAATAAAATAAATAGCGTAAAATATATAATCTTATATACATTCATGAGGTGTAATAGTGAAAATTTAATGCGTAAGAAGATGGATATGGTACAGTAGCCAAAAGATTATGAGATCTAGAATGAAGAGTCATCAAAAACCAATGATAATAATGATGATAATAATAATGTTGGCAAACAAAAGTACCTAAAGTAAAAAATAAGTAATGGAATATATCAGCTAATGGGTACAATTTGTACTACTAGAACGTTTAGGTTTATAATAAAAGTATGAATTAGAAATAGCGAGAGGGCAAGAAGAGAATATCTCAGACTTTCTATTAAGTAAGGATGCGCTAGAGGAAATTATAGAGTGTGTCTCGAGGATACAGAGATTACAAAACTTAACATGTATAGAAAGCTGGTTAGAGCGGGCTACTAAACGCCAGTTAAGGCTATATGGTATATTAGCTCCCTTAAGATCCCAGATATAATGTGCTGAAGAAGTAGAATTCTTAAACTTAACATGATCCTATCATTGGCCCTAATCCTTATGATGGGATTCCGGACAGCAGCAGATCTACTGGAGGTAGAAACTGTAATAGGCTTAATGAAATTTTGGCTGATTCTATGAATGTGGCTTTAACTAATCCTTGTAGTAACGCTAGTCTTGATGGTGGGATATTTGATAATGGTAGAGTCGGTAAGAATAAAAATAGAAGGCGATTAAATACTTATTTTAACCCGCCATATAATCAGGAAGTATCAACTAATATCCGTAGGTCTTTCTTCTCTATCTTAGAGAAACATTTCCCCCCTTCTCATAAATACCATAGTATTTTTAATAAAAATGTTATTAAACTTTCATTCTCTACCACCCCTAATATTAGTTCTCATTTAGCTAGCACTAACAATAGGAAAATTAGGGATGGATTCTCCTCTCTACATACTACTAGTCTGAACAGATCTGGCAATGCATTACCATCAGAACAGTCCTTATCTAATAGCAAACCTACGTGTAATGCATCACCACTTGAGCCAACCAATAACACCCGGAAGTGCAATTGTAGAGTGAGTGCTAACTGCCCTTTAAACGGTAACTGCCTTTCTAAGAACATTGTCTATGCTTGCGAAGTTATAACTAATTCCTCTAATAGAACTTATATAGGCTTTACATCTAATACTTTTAAGACTAGGTTTAACTCTCATATCTCTAATTTCAAACATGTTAAGTTTAAGAATTCTACTTCTTTAGCACATTATATCTGGGATCTTAAGGGAGCTAATATACCATATAGCCTTAACTGGCGTTTAGTAGCACGCTCTAACCACCTTTCTACACGTACTAAGTGTTGCAATCTCTGTATCCTCGATACACACTCTATAATTTTCTCTAGCGCATCCATACTTAATAGAAAGTCTGAGATATTCTCTTCTTGCCCCCACGCTATTTCTAATTCATACTTTTATTATAAACCTAAACGTTCTAGTAGTACAAATTGTACCCATTAGCTGATATATTCCATTACTTATTTTTTAGTTTAGGTTCTTTTGTTTGCCAACATTATTATTATCATCATTATTATCATTGGTTTTTGATGACTCTTCATTCTAGCTCTCATAATCTTTTGGCTACTGTACCATATCTATCTTCTTACGCATTAAATTTTCACTGTTACACCTTATGAATGTATATAAGAGTATATATTTCACGCTATTTATTTTATTTTATTCTTATTTTTATTTTTATTTTTATTCGGATTCTTCTTTGGATAACCAAAAGCGCACATAAACTTATTGTCAACCCCTCCAAATTGACTATGATTATATTTAACTCCCCCCTCTGTTACGCTCCTTTCTATTATGTAATATAGTATATCGACTATATTTTATGCCCCTTTGCATCCTCCATATATTTTTTCATTTCTGTCCCTATTAGCCTACCTTAATTCTGCTTAAGTCAGTTTTTTAGATATCGTTATGTATATGATAGTAAAAAATTTTCATTCCTTTTTGTAAACATTTGTAACGAAATATTAACGTTTATAAACTTTAATGACTTAAACTATAGCCTATATTATACTGCCTTATTGGATAGTTTAAATATTTTCAATATTAATTTATCAAATAGGGTTTTCGAGTCATTTACAGGGGTTGTTTCCTTAGTTTTTACTTAACTACTTAACTGCATGTGAGACCTAAATGTATACGTTTGTTTTTGTGTTTTAATTTCCGGTTGATTCTATTTATTATTTTATTCTATATCTTATATTTTATATTTTATTTGTAATACTACTGTCTGGCACTTACTCACTCATACATATACATGTCTGTCTACCAACCTTGTAATCATAAGTAATTATATATTATATTATGTTAATTTATTTTATATAATATATTATATTATATTGTATGTTTTATTGTAATATTGATCCTTATTACTTACCGTTAATTATATGTAACATTATGATATGTTAAACTTTATATATCATGTAAGATGTTTGTATTTTTGTACCATCAACAATTTTTTGGGGGTATTGTACAATTTATTTTTCCTCACCTACTCTTTAACCCAGTATGAATTGATTTGTTAACTTGAGTACCATTAAATATTGTTTATTATAAATGTTAGTATATTATTATTATATTATTATTGTGACATCTATATTGTTTGTGTAAATTAACCGGAGATTATATATTCTATTATATTGTATTATATAGTATATAATTGTATTGTTTATTATTTATTATATGTGCTACTTATAATTATATCATATTATTACCTCATGTATATTGGGTAGATGTATTAGTATTATTATTATTAATATTTTCATTCCTATCATGCTTATTTTTATATTCAAACTCTTAATAAGGTTTAATTTGTGCAGTTGAAGATGGATGTGTGTATTGTTGTATGTGTATGTGTGTGTACGTGTGCGCACATATATACTATACATATGCATATTGTACCTTTTGATTTTTATTGTAATTTTAATGTTGGTAAAGGTATATTATATTATATTATATTACATTGTATTATATATAATTCCTGCTCTATATAACCACCTTTGTTTAGCTCTAGGTTTTTTGCTTTAGACTATATTTGTAATATGGTTCTTAATGTTATATACATCCTTAGTAATTCTTATTATAGCTTCCGGCTTGTATCTGCCGATATTACTTCTTGTTGTTTTAATTGCCCTGATGAGTCCTTAATAGGACGAAACATTGTCGGCTAATAAAGACTTTTGATGTATTGAAGGCTTCTTTGTTTTACTCTCTTAATATATATATATATATATATATATACATATATATATATATATATATATATATATATATATATATATATATATATATATATATATATATATATAGTTATACTTGGGGAGGGTCATATTTGTGTAATATTGCCAGAATTAATAACAGAACACACTCACTGTTCGGTTGGTTTTTGCTTTTCGCTTCTGTGTCTTTTATATCGGTAATCTAATTTACTCGGTCCTCAATGTTGCCATTGACTGACCGACGGTCAAAAATAATACCGATACAATATAGACACAAACACATATATATAGTTTATCATAAATCTTTCGTTGCACATCTGCAACATCATCAGTGGTGCTATTGTTTCCTCCCGTTGCATTGCATGTCTCCGCCCTTTTTTATTTAGTCTGTCTATATATTTATTTATTTATTTGCTTGTTTGTTTATTTTATTGTGTCTTCTTTTAAGAAAACCCGCTGTACTAATAGTAAATGTATCATATGTGAGGTAAACCCCCGGATAAACTGTAAAACTAGAAACGTAGTCTATAGCATAAGATGTACAGAGGGTACTTACAGAAACATGACAACAACATACATAGGTGAGACAGCACTTAGCATAGGTGATAGGATAGACCAGCACTGGAGGGAACTAAAAGGACGAAAAAACAGGTCAGTACTATAAGAATATGCCAGACAACAACATGACGGTAACATAGACAACATAGAAATTAGAATAATATCTAAACATAGAAATGACCCAGCAGATAGGTAAATCAGAGAGGCCAGTGAAATAGAAGTTAGAAGACCAAGACTAAACAGAAAGAATGAATGGAATAACAACAACACCCAAACAAAAAACACTGTCCTAAGAGAAGTATAAATAAGTAAATAAAATAAAATAAAATACATAAATAAATAGATAAATAAATACATAAACAAGCACAATAACAACAAACACATAGTCACACACTAGTCACCCAATCACGAACACACATTACACATCAAACAAAACACTATATACACACGCAAACGCATGCGCAAAGAAGACAAAATAAAATAAACAAACAAGCAAATAAATAAATAAACATATGGACAGACTAAATAAAAATGGCGTAGACATACAATGCAACGGGAGGAAACAATAGCACCACTGACGATGATGCAGATGTGCAACGAAAGATTTATGATAAACTATATATATGTGTTTGTGTCTATATTGTATCTGTATTATTTTTGACCGTCGGTCATCAATGGCAACATTGAGGACCGAGTAAATTAGATTACCGATATAAAAGAAGCAGAAGCGAAAAGCGAACACCAACCAAACAGTGAGTGAGTTCTGTTATTAATTCTGGCAATATTACACAAATGTGACCCTCCCCAAGTATAACAATAGGTGTTTCGACACACGATTTCATATATAAAACATCGCAAAACTAATTCATCGCCGTTATATATATATATATATATATATATATATATATATACATATATATATATATATATATATATATATATATATATATATATATATATATATATATATATATATATATATATATATATATATATATATACATATAATATATATATATGTATATATATATATATATATATATACGTACATATATATATACACACATATATATATATATATATACATCATAAAACATGTCTATAGAATCACCAGATAAAATATATACCATTTCCTCTCCCAATTAGCATAATTAACTATATAAAAAATCGAATAGACCAGACTATAAGAATAAGGCTTCTATGAAGATATCTCCAACAAATAACCGAAACTAGCCCTTCGCGTCGGCCGCGACGGAATATTTATCGAATATTTCGATAGCGTAATCGCCCAGATACAGTCAATTAAACAGAATTAGGTGTAAAATAAACTAGGAGAAAATAGAATACATTTATTTACCTGTACCATGGTTTCGTCCGCATTTATATATATATATATATATATATATATATATATATATATACACACATGTATATTATATACGTATGTATATATATATATATATATATATATATATATATATACATTGTCTCTCAATTAAAAAATTAAAAGATTAGCACTTCTTAAATATAAACTACCCACAATTTCTAATTTCTCGAGGAATTACTTCCCCTGAAACCACCCTCTAATTAGTAAGGTAAATATGTCCATTGGCGGCCATCTTGTTACCCATAGGCAGATCTCACACAATGCAGCCTCGACAGAGGAATACTGTTCGACTATGGCAGACAATAGGTATACCCAGGACACCATAGTAAAATACCAATATATGGAACATTACATTCATGTAACATTCTCTCCTTATTTTAATTTATATTCCTTTTGAAGTTCCGATGAGCTGCTCTATTTTTACATAAGTTAATTATTTTCAACTGAACCAGATCAATAATTATCTATAATCATTTGATCCAGAAACATTATATGGAGTAGCGAAACAATTGTAAACGGACATTATTATTATTAATATTATTATATAAAGTACCAGTAATGCACCGGGTAATTTGCTGGCCTTGTGCCAAAAGTAGAAACAATTATTATTAATATTATTATTATTATTATCTACATTCCTTACATCAAATTAAAATATGTTGACAATCTTTTAATAATGTCTTTCTTGTTAAATGTGTGGTCTTGTTTTGCTTAACTAATGAATATTTCCAGCTCTGTGCACCTAACCTCTGCATGAACCCAGTCACCTAGCTGCCTTCCACTGAATATTGCACATTGAGCACATGCCTTTACGCTTTGGCTTCTACCTAACTCCTCAATCTCTCCTATCCTCTCATATCTCCTATCCTATCTCCATCTCTCTCTTTAAGATTGGTTACTCTTGAACTGTATACTTGAGCTTCCGTAGCTGAGCTATTTACTGTTAGAAGTCACCATGTTGAGCAAGCATGAACTCAGAATATCACTTATGTCCATTCCTATCCCGGACAGACAGACATGCCTCAAACACCTAATACAGAGTGTCAACTCTTTCATCCGAAGAATACGATGGAAGGCCTTCCACTTCGACCGTGCGGGTGATGCTTGCGCCGGAAGTACTTCAAACAGATATGGATTTACCACCTGCAAGAACCCTCCACGCAAGATCCTGCTGGAACCTTTTGAGAAAGATCTATTTAACCTCGCCAGGAGCATTACATTCAAAAAGCACTATAGACACAAGAATAATTTCCTCACAAAATTAACAAAAAACTATAAAAAATGTAAAGATCCCCACCTCTTACATGTTATGTCTGACAAAACTAAAGCTCTATGAACCATGACTCCTGAAACTTACAACTCTTTCCTTCTTAAGGAACTTAATAAAAACTATTAAAAAAACTATACACTCCAGTGTAAACTTACTTAACCGAAAAGCCCAGGCTTTGATTAAGGACTCACATCTGGATATATTCACCCACCCTTATGTACCAACAACCCCAAGGTTTTCTCTCAAGTATCACAATCCAAACTTTATAGAGAACCCATCTATTAGACTTATAAGCCCAACCACATCCGACTTGGGTCGTATCAGTATGAACATCGTTAATAGGATCATCCCTGGGCTACGAGATAATGTCACCTACAAGCTGTGGTGCAACACCGGTCAGGTTCTCCGATCTATGGTCCAAGGAATCTATGAGGTTCCCCAATTTGACATTGACAGCTATTACGCTTCAATAACCACGGGACTGCCCAACAAAGTATTAACCCTGGCCAGCACCAACTCTGACATAACAAATAATGAGATTGACGTCATACGTATGGCTAGGCAGATCATCATTGAATTAAACGGAGCACTCTGGACTAGAAAAGACAGAATAGATAACTTTGACATCACTCTGGGCTCAAGTGACTCTGCGCAAATTACCGATTTAGTTGGAATTTACCTATTACATAACATCAGAGCTGAAATCCAATCCTTGCAATGTGGAATATATGGGGAGGACGCCCTATTTGCAGTCCACAATTGCACTAATCTAGGCATTGACTTGCTCAAAAAACAGTTACATAGATTCTTTTAAAATAACGGTCTCTCTATCACCATCGAGCTGAACCATAAAGTAGTAAACTTCCTAGACGTTACCCTAGATCTTAACAATAACCTATATTACACTTATCATAAACCAGGTGAACTACATACATATATTAGCTCACACTCTAACCACCCACCGGCAGTCATCAGATCAGTAATCAAATCCATCTCGTATAGGATCTCCATGCTATCAGCAAATGAGGAGATATTTATAAACCATGCGGCCTATTATAATAAGGCTCTCTCTGAATCTGGTTATGAGCAGTCCATTTACTACATACCTAAATGCTATAACACAGCACTTCACCACAACCATAACATATTTAACATTAGAACTAGAAATACCTTAGCATATAGCCAGATTCGCCGAAATTTTAGCAGTAACAGCACCTATACACGCAACCTTAATGGTGGCACTGGCCTGCTTCCCACTCCAAGTAGCAAACTAAACATCAACCCTAGAACAGGAATGAGCAATGGGATGACAAATAATAAATGCCCAGGTGATAATAACCTTATGAAGGACTCTACCAACTCCACTAGAACCCCTAGAAGGAATAGGCCTAGAAATATAACCTGGCTTAACCCCCAATCCCATCTAATCTATCCCTAAACGCTTCTTCTCTAACCTATCTAAACATTTCCCCCGCAACCTTAGATACTACAAACTCTTTAATAAAAACAACATTAACATCCCATTCTCCACAACACCTACCCTAGCTAGCCACATCGCATTCAGTAACCATCATAAACTAAGACAGTATAACTCCCACACCGTGGTACCACCACCGCCATCAAATACACCACGCCACTACACCAATACTTACTCTAGTAGCACACCTCCCCCATCTAATCCTTCTAGCACTGACCAACTGCTTAGTTTAAACTACCCTACTCTCACTAACCGCAGAAGTAAACTGCAACTGCCGTTACCCTAATGCATGCCCACTAAAAGGACATTGCCTGACACCCTAAAGAGTTTATAAGTGCACAGTTAAAACTGCTTCGCATACCAGCTCCTGTATCGGCTTATCTCTAACCCTTTTAAGCTACGCTATAACGCGCACTCTTTTTCCTTCCCAGACCCTAACAACAGATGTTCGACATCTCTAGCTAGAGTCATTATAAACCTTAAATTAACCATCATTGAACACTCACTAACATGGGATATCTTGGCTAGTGCCCAACCGTTCAATGGACGAAGAAACTATTGTGATCTCTGTCTTACCGAAGCATATTACATAAACCTATCACGACCTCTACCGATTAACGATAGAACGGAAGTAACTATTAGCTGTCAACATCGAAGGGCTAATTCCTTCGCCAACAGAATATTTAGCTAGTCATCTAGCCCCATTTTTACTTGTAACTAATAAGTTAAATAGTTATAGCTAACTTAGATAATTATAAGTTACCTCCCTTACATTGTCTCTCAATTAAAACAATTAAAAATTAGCAATTGTTAAATATAAACTACCCACAATTTCTTATTTCTTGAGGAATTACTTCCCCTGAAACCACCCTCTAATTAGTAAGGTGAATATGTCCATTGGCAGCCATCTTGTTACCCATAGGCAGATCTCACACAATGCAGCTACGACAGAAGAATACTGCTCGACTATGGCAGACAATAGATATACCCATGACACCATAGTGAAATACCAATATATGGAACATTACATTCATGTAACATTCTCTCCTTATTTTAATTTATATTCCTTTTGAAGTTCCGATGGGCTGCTCTATTTTTACATAAGTTAATTATTTTCAACTGAACCAGATCAATAATGATCTATAATCATTTGAACAAGAAACATTATATGGAGTAGCGAAACAATTGTAAACAGACATTATTATTATTAGGTGGATGGCAGTATCGGTAGAGGGTCGGACGCCATGCTTTCCAGCATAGTTACGTCCCTTTACGATCTGAGTTCAAATCCCGCCGAGGTTGACTTTGCCTTTCATCCTTACGGGGTCGATAAAATAAAGTACCAGTAATGCACTGGTTAATTGCTGGCCTTGTGCCTAAAGTAGAAACAATTATTATTATTAGGTGGATTGACAGTATCGGTAGAGGGTCGGACGCCATGCTTTGATGCATAGAGTTACAGCCCTTTCCAATCTGAATTCAAATCCGGCTGAGTTTAACTTTGCCTTTCATCCTTACGGGGTCGATAAAATAAAGTACCAGTAATGCACCGGGTAATTTGCTGGCCTTGTGCCAAATGTAGAAACAATTATTATTAATATTATTATTATTATTATCTACATACCTTACATCAAATTAAAATATGTTGACAATCTTTTAATAATGTCTTCCTTGTGAAATGTGTGGTCTTGTTTTGCTTAACTAATGAATATTTCCAGCTCTGTGCACCTAACCTCTGCATGAACCCAGCCACCTAGCTGCCTTCCACAGCATATTGCACATTGAGCACATGCCTTTACGCTTTGGCTTCTAACTAACTCACCAATCTCTCTTCTCCTCTTCTATGTCCATCTCTCTCTTTACGTTAATTTACTCTTGAACTGTATATATATATATATATATATATATATATATATATATATATATATATATACATACATACAGTATATATACATCTTTAATACTGTCCCAACCATAATATATGTGGCTTCAGGCTAACCCTGCAGCACCATAAACAAACCAAGCAACTTCCATGTCATGTCAACTTCTAAATAATGTCTAAACTACTACAAACACATCACACCAAGTACTAATTTTCTCTCTCTCTCTCTCTCTATATATATATATATATATATATATAAATATATATATATATATATATATATATATATGTATTCATTTATATATACATAGAGATATACATATATATATACATATATATATATATACATATATATATATATATATATATATTTATATATATATATATATATATACATATATACATATATATACATATATACATATATGTATATATGTATATATATGTACATAAAACCACAGACCCTCCATCTCAACTCACCATTTGAAAAGCAGAAGAACTGCGAAACCGGTAAAGGAACCAAATAAATATATATATTTTTAAAAAAGATAAGACTTCAGTTGCATTTTCGATTTCATCTCTTTTTCTTTATACTTCCACTCGTGTAAGACACCTCGGTTATTTTTCATTTTGTAAAAAAAACCTCACTTTCTAATATATATATGTATATATATGTTTTTTACATGTATATATAAATGAATATATATATATATATATATATATATATATATATATATATATATATATATATATATATATATATATATATATATATATATATATATATAGAGAGAGAGAGAGAGAGAGAGAGAGAGAGAGAGAGAGAAAACTTTCGCTCTACATGGCTGCATGCAATAAATGTAATCTGAGTTTTTCGAATATTAATAATTGTTTCTATTTTAGGTACAAGGCCAGCAATTAACCAGTACATTACTGGTACTTTATTTTATCGACCCCGTAAGGATGAAAGGCAAAGTTAACCTCGGCAGGATTTGAACTCAGATCGTAAAGGGACGTAACTATGCTGGAAAGCATCTACGACGCTCTACCGATACTGCCAATTCACAACATTTGATTCGTTTGCAATTACGCAAACAAGCCTCCATTTTATAGCCATGTCCGTAGAATGAACCCTTCATTCTTGCTTTTGTGTTGGCATGTGAACAGAACTGCAGATACTAATCTATCTGGGTCTCACCCTTCATCAGTACAGCTCACTGTTCACCTGCCAAACTGTCAGAGCGAGTGAAAATATATGCTATTTCCTTAATACACAGTGACTGATCGGCTTGATTTGCATATTAGCAGGCTGACTGATCAGTCAGATATGCATATTATCAGCCAGATTTGCATATCAGCAGACTGGCCAGTCAGTTTCGTGTACACGAGCGATAAATGCAGCTTTGCCAAATTCAAATAAAAATTTCGCTCTACATGGCTGAATACAATAACTGTAATCTGAGTTACTCGAATATTAATAATGTAATTGTTTCAACCGGGTGTCAGAACAGATTCATATGTTTGCATGGCAAAGGGTTTTTCAAATCATAAAATTCACTTCATATTGAGTAACTGGTCCTACATTCTAAGAATTTGAGTTGTATGGAAAGACATCTAAAAATGTAAAATATCTTTTTAAGTACTTAGAAAGACAATTTATGTAAAAAATAAATTTGTAGACTAAATTGACGGACAGTTTGTATAATGAAAATGAAAAGCATGAAAGTGACACTGATTGAAGACGACGTCTAATGAATGCAAAACTGAGTAACGAGAAGAAAAAAGAACGTCAGCATATATTTCATACAATTCAATCGAGTATCATTTTAGATTAACAAATATAAATAATAATATGTGAGACAATGGGATAGATCACGGAGAATATATCAAAATATGCGTTCACTGATGTAGTAATCAATCATGAATTGTTATCGATTAGAGTAGACCATTAATCACATATTCTGTTTAACAAAAGCTACGTTGTTCGTACACATACAGTGAAATGATATACATTGTTGAGTTATAATTTTCTTTCAATTATTGTCAACTTGATTCCATGTCTTCTTTTGGTCTATGCAGCGACTTCTTAACAAATATATCTCTGACAATGTAAACCCATGATATTATGCCGCAATCAATGTTCACATCAAAGTGTGTTGTCCGTCCATTATATCATGTAAAAATGGCTGTGGAATAGCAGTATCGGTAGAGGATCGGACGCCATGCTTTGGCGCATAGAGTTACGCCCCTTGCCATTCTGAGTTCAAATCCAGCCGAGTGTAACTTTGCCTTTCATCCTTACGGGGTCTATAAAATGAAGTACCAGTAATGCGCTGGGTAATTGCTGGCCTTGTGCCTAAAGTAGAAACAATTATATCATGTAAAAATAGATAGATGTTTCTATATATACATACGCATACATATTCACACAAAAATGTAAACATAAATATACATATACAACCACAGCCGCACAGACATAAAACGCATATACACAGACACATACATCATTAACAATATGTGCGTGTGTGTATGTGTGTGTGTGTGTGTGCGTGTGTGTGTGTGTGTGTGTACATGTGTCTGTGTATGTGTGTGAGTGTGTGTGTATGTGCGTGCATAATGGATTCATGATCTAACATGCCTGCATACGTGCAATTCATGGATTTTAATCGTATCACCAGGCGAATAGCCAATAAATGCCCGAATATGAATTAGGCAGTATTCGCGTCGGAAAGGATGGGACAAAACGTGAAACAATGTGATAGAAGTTAAGTGATATATGGGATGAAATTCTGGTATTTTTCCATAGGAGGATACCTAGCCTCTAAGACGAAACTAATAGAAAGAGGACATACTTAATAGTATATATATATATAAAGATATGTATATATATATATATATATATATATATATATATATATATATATATATATATATATATATATATATATATATATATATATATATGTATATATGTATATATATATATATATAAACAAGAAGAGAAGTGTAAATCATCACGTTAAAATGAACTTCTTTTATTCATACTCATCGTAATATATACTTCGTTGATAACCATTACACACACACACACACACACACACACATATATATATATATATATATATATATATATATATATATATATATATATATATATATTGAGTATATGTTGGTTGTTTACCGACACCTCAGTATGCAGATTAGAGCACTCGACAACGTACGCAGCTTGGTTTGTTTACTCCGGAGTAATGTAAAATAATTAGGTCAAATATGTAAAATATAGCTTCATTTATTATAAATTATAGCTATACTGCTATATATATTTCGGTGACAGTCATCATTGGCTGTGACCTCTTCAGGCAGTCCGAATTGCTGTGGGAAAGACAGGTACACATGTTGTTAAAGTGTGTTTTACTCCGTCAATACATCAATATGTCCAGCTCCTGGCTGTGTTGTTATTTCTCTGAGCAACTGGAATCAGAGGAATAAGAACACAACCAGGAGCTGGACATATCTATGTATTGACGGAGTTAAACACACTTCAACAGCATGTGTACCGGTCTTTCCCACACCAATTCGGACTGCCTGAAGAGGTCAGAGTCAATGATGGCTGTCACCGAAATATATATATCAGTGTATCTATAATTTATAATAAACGAAGCCAAGTTTTACATATTTGACTTAATTATTTCATATATATATATATATATATATATATATTGTTATACTTGGGGAGGGTCATATTTGAGTAATATTGCCACAATTAATAACAGAACACACTCACTGTTTCGTTGGTTTTCGCTTTTCGCTTCTGTGTCTTTTATATCGGTAATTTAATTTATTCGGGCCTCAATGATGCCATTGACAGACCAACGGTCAAAAATATAGATACAATATAGACACAAACACATATATATAGTTTATCAAAGTTCTTTCGTTGCACATCTGCAACATCGTCAGTGGTGCTATTGTTTCCTCCCGTTTCATTGTATTTTCTACGCTATCTTTATTTAGTCTGTTTATATATTTATCTCGACACACGATTTCATTCATATCAAAAACCTTGCAAAACTTATATATATATATATATATATATATATATATATATATATATATATATATATATTTATATATATATATACAATATATATATATATACATATATCATGACCATGGTTTTACACCTAAAGCCATCTCCACCAGGGCACAAGCTTGTGCAAGGTGTGTTTGTCTGAAGCCACGAGTCACCCATCGATGTTGAACAATGGAAAGGCAGTGGTCGTTACACCTTAGGATCAGTGACGTCGAAACTCATATCTAGAGCTGAGTGAACACATAAAGTGTTCTCCTCACAATCTTACTATTTGCAAGCCCAACCTTTAACCACTAAACCATGTGCCTTCATATATATATATATATGTGTTTGTGTGTGTGTATGTATAAAGTATAGGAGAGAGAGTAAAGGAACACTGGCGAGAACTTAAGGAGAAAAAGGTTACATCCATATTTTACGAACATGCCAAATTGAGAAAACTAGTGCTCAATAGATAACATAGAAATATAATACCCTATCCACACGTAGAACTGACGAAACTTCAAACAAATTTCGGAGGCCATACACATAGTAGAAGAAAGTCCTAGCCTGAAAAGAAAACATGATTAAATAGTGACAGCTTTATACTTAATGACAGAAAACAGAACAAAGTCACAATCAGCAAAGCAGGAAACAATGAAAACCCACACACATATAAAACACGCGCAGACATGGCGAACACAAAAACACAAACAGATGTTGGCGAAAACACAAAACGCAATTTTACACGACCAAACAATCAGAAGATGTAGTAGAAGTTTATAACCAGGAGAAGTGGGGGTACAAAATATATAACCATTGAAGAGGTCACATAACGTGTGACGAACGATAATAAAAGAAAAATGAACAATAAAGATCAAGTGAAAATTATATGGTGCGTGTGTTTCATTTTATTAGCAATGATAACAACATGGCCATCCTCATATATATATATATATATGTTATATATATATATATATATATATATATATATATATATATATATATATATATATATATATATATATATATATATATATATATATATATATAGAGAGAGAGAGAGAGAGAGAGAGAGAGAGAGAGTTTCTTATCTAACCCGATAGTTTAGCTGTTCCATTTATTTAATCCTTAATTTGTTCAACTTACGGGTTTATCTTGATTGTGGATGACCATGGCTGAGAATAACTGTCTAGACTACTGCGCACAATCATCTATAAGACGAACAGTGTTGCCATCTATCTAACCATGAATCTCTTTAGAATACACCCGGCCAATCGTCTGCGCATTGCAGCCAACTTAGTGATATGTGTATTAATCGATCCATCCTTACATATATAAATTCCTAATGCAGGATCCGATTATTATTCAATGAATTCAGCTGGAAATCATCGGATTAACTTTGATGTAGTGAGCTTGTGCTAGTGAGTTGACAACGGAGATCTTGAAGTATTCCAACATTAAACTACATATCCCTGTCTTCAGATCAATCGTATATAGCATCTAAATCTCGTTGTAGATGTGTTACTTCAGCTGAATTCCTGTTTAACCTGGATAAATGTATACCGCTGCATAACTAATGAATGTCATGTGTAATAGAGTCTCTATAGCCACAGTGCCCATATGAGTGTACCCGTTGCATCCATATTTTCTCTACATTTTATCAAATATATATTCACTAAGTTACCTTGACTATTTCCTACCAATGTAAGTATATGTATATCTCTCTAGCTATGTAACCTTCTATCTTCTGACACCGATGTGTTTTAGGCATATGTTGTTGTAAATTTGTCAGAAGGTTGACGTTGGTAAATATAGGCATCTGTGGGTTGACAGTTACACACTTAATCAGATATAGAAAGAGATATGACAGATATGGTAGTATATATAGAGAGTTGAGCAGTTAGGTAAATATGGATAGATAAATAAATAGATACGTAGCCAAATATATATTTTTCTTAATAATAGTATTAAGAAAAATATACTTGATCTATTTAAGCATCTTAACTTAAAAATTGAATTCGAGAATAATGATAAATTAGCAAATTTCCTTGATATATCCCTTAATCTAGATACCGGTCTGTATTACGCATATCATAAGGATAATGAGAACTTAAATTACGTTAACTTTAATTCTAACCACCCTAATAATGTTAAAACTGCTATAGTCAGGAGTGTAGAACAAATCATTTCTAATTTATCCACTAATAAAGATATCTGCAAAGCTAATGCCAACTATTATAATAATGCGCTATCTAGGGCTGGATATCCAGACAATGTTAGATATACTAGGGAAACTAATCTTGGCAGAGCTTATAGTAACTAAAGTAATGTAATTAGTAATAATAATACCACTGACAAAAGGAGGAGACCTAGATATAAAAATATCATTTGGTACAACGCTCCCTTCTCTCTTTCCGTTATTAATAATATCCCTAAATTATTTTTTAGGGCTTTATATAACAGCTTCCCTCCTTCACATATATAGCAATATTTTCAATAAGCATACTATAAAATTCTCAATTCCACTACTTCCAACATTTCTAAAATTATCTCAAGACATAATTCTAAAATATTAAATAATAACTCATATGCATCCAACCATGAAAGTCATAATAACACTATAAGGCCCGACGTTAAGGTAACCTTTAGGCAAATTAAGACGACTATAAATACGACATAAAACGTAACTTTGAGGAATACATCAAATAGTAATGTAAACCTGGAATTTTAGCAACTCCTTTAGTTAATTCCACCACTCCAGTTCCAAATATAAGTAACCCTGAGCCACTTGCAAATAACGCTGTAAATAATTTTAATTGTAAATGCAACTGCCCTATTAGAACTAATTGTACTCTTAGTAATTTCTGTCTCGATAAAAACCTAGTATACGAATGCAAAGTTGTAACTAGTGCCAATAGCAATACCTACATTGGCTCTACTTATACCTCTTTTAAAGCAAGATTCTATAATCATTCTTCTACATTTAAATATCCACTTAGGATATCCACTTAGGACCAACACCGCACTCTCATGACTTATTTGGTCCTTAAAAGACAAAAACATTAATTACGAAATTTCTTGGCGTAATATCTACAACGCTTCTCCATACTCCAATGCTTCCATATCTAGTGTTTGTAATTTGTGTCTAGTTGAAAAATTTACCATTATCTCGAATTTCAACTCAATAATAAATAGAAGAACAGATTTATTTGGTCTTTGTAATCATAAATCCTTCAAGACATTTCACAAAGTTTATAGCTAATGTCCTATAACATATTCCACGAATAACGGTTAATTCTTTACACATATTCTTTTTACACATATTTTTTTTTACACATTTTTTTTTTACACATATTTTTTAAATATATTTCATTATATTCTATAACCTTTTTTCTATAGCCTTACGTTCAAACCTTCGTAGATTTTGTAAACAAATCATGAGGTCATATGTTTTTCTACGTTTATAAATCATTCTAGCAATTTCCTTTATTTACTTGTTGATATAAAATAATAATTAAATAGTATACCCCACATATATAGATTTGTAATAGAATTTTTAATTTTGACATATAGACTATTTTTATTTTTTATTGTATTTTATTTTATTTTAAAAACTTTTTTATACTTATTTAATTTTATTTTATTTTATATTATTAATACATTTTTACACTTTTTAATCCAAGTTTTAGTATTTAAACCCAATATAAAATAATATACCCAGTTTCTATATTTAGACCTCTAATATGTGAACACCTTCTATAATATTCCCACATACACCTCATCAATTTACTTTTTAACCGATATTTACAGCTGTTTTCATTTTGACAGCGTTCCAGACCAAAAGTGTCTCTCTCTCTCTCTCTCTTTCTCTTTCTCCCTCTTCCTTCTTTCTTTTTTCCTTTTTTCCTCTTTTCTATTTATTTTTCCTTTTTCTCTTTCTTCTTTCCTTTTCTTCGATGTTCCCATATTTTCCTTACTCGTATATTTCTGTCATATGTAGACTTGAATCTTTCTTGTTGACAAGTCTTTTTAGGCCTTATTTTATCTGATGAGAACACAATGTTTGTCCCAGGATGATGTTGTTTTCGAAATGCGCATAATAAAATATATGGAACTTTGTTTAACCATCTTTTAATTTCTTCTTTAATATATACTCCAGTTCTACCAACTGTTGAGAGCTACTTATCTGATATAGGCATAGTTTTATAGATCTACAATATTACTCACCTTCTACATACACACACATATATGTATATATATATATATATATATATATATATATAAGCACTGACGTATGTACACACAAATCCACACACACACACACATATATACAACGGGGGTGTACACACACATATATACATGTGTGCATTTGTGTGTACATACTTGAGTGCATATATCTATGTATATGTATGTGTATGTATATATATATATATATATATATATATATAGGAACCAGTAAGACCCCGACAGCTGAGCTCAAGCCGTTTCGACGGCTAATTCTGGACTAAATGAAAATTTATCCTGGTATTTAAATAGCCGATCTTCTCAAGGGGTAATTCCATATATGGTCAAAGTGATTGTCAAAAATCAGTAGTAATTCTGTGGTTGCAAATTAGTAGGGGAGATGGTGGCTAAACCTGCCAGTAGGAGAAAGAGGGTAGGGGGTGGAGTAGACCCAATCAAGCGTTGGTAGTGCCAGCTACAGCTGGGGATGAGGTCAAAGAAGATACAGGGGGGGAGGGGGAGGAAGTCGGAACGGTAGGTAGAACAATGGGGGGTAGAAATAGGAAAGAAAAAATACTGAGAGTGAAGAAAAGCAAATAAGTGTAAAGAAAAAAGTAAAGTAAATTAAATTCTACGACCTAGGTGTCAGGCTATTGTTAGGCTAGAATAAAATAAAGAAAGAAAGAAAGAAGTAAATAAATAAATAAATAAATAAATAACGAAATAAGTAAAAGAACTAGGTGGGACGAAATAGGCAAGGACCCTTTTAAGAGGTATAAGTACGTAAATGATACGGTGACGGGTCAACAAAAGGGGCCAAAATACTAAAGAGACTACCACGAAATAAACAATAAAGGCTTCCATCCCGGGCCAGCAACGACCCAGTGCAGCAAAGTGAACTTGTACGAGATAATAATTCTGAGTCCCGAGAAAAATATATACTAATGCTAACTCTAAAAGATCTAAAACAAGCTACATGAAGGTTCGTACGAAATAAAGGTAGAATACGGAGAAATAAATTCAGAATCCACCCCGCCCAGAAGAAAAGCGAAGCAAGAAATACTGAAACGAAAAAATAAGGCATAAGTGCCACTAAGAAATATAGAGGGCACAGAGAATAGTGGGAGCGGTCGGAAAAAGGCGGCAAGTATCCGGGGTCTAAGCCAACTGCTATAAAGGGCGGAGTCCGCCAAATCTATCATAGACTAGGGGAGGGGGTGGTGGGGGTACTAAGGCTACATGGGGCCAAAGGGCAGCCTCGGGTGGGCGAGAAAAGACGCCGACAAAGGAGAAGAGCTGGGGTAGAAGGACAAAGGAGAGAGGGGGGAAGGAAATAAAGGAAGCGATAAAAGAATACAAAGAAGATCTTACGTCTTCCTTGGCAAGCAGGGGTTACCCATTGCAAAATCGGCAAGTGGGGTGTTATAGCCCTAGTCTACCCACCCCCCGGGTCATTATGGGGTTTGAGAGCGAGGTAAGTCCTACGCAATCTATGTTTACATGCAGTAACCAGTTCATCTTTCTTGTTTAGGAGTTGGTCCGTCGAAAACAGCATTTGTAAAGTTTCCTCCGAGCATAAATTGCACGGACGGCGTCCTCCCGTGTAAGAATTGGCTCTGGACAATAATCTCCAAGTGAGATCATAGGTGATGTTGTTGTGCTTGAGGTCCCATATGTGGCCCGAAAGTGTAGTGGCGTGACGCTGGGCCGGGTTTCGGAAGGTATGTCTATGTTGGTATAGCCGGGCCTTGAAGTCACATGCGGTAAGTCCTATATAGGCTTTGTTTGTCATCACGGTACAATCCACCACCGAATGCTGGAAACATATAGCCAAACTCACTGATATGTTTCCTGCATTCGGTGGTGGATTGTACCGTGATGATGGGCTCCTTACCCTTAAAGGGTACAACCCCAGTAGTACAGATCGGGTCCGGAAACAATTAATCAGATTCTTCCGCGACTGGGGATTTAAAATAACCCTACAAAAGTCCCTGACCCGAGTAAACTTCCTGGACGTGACCCTCGACCTCGAAAACGACCTGTACTACCCATACAGGAAACCTAATGACAATCTGCACTACATCCACCTCCGATCAAACCATCCTAGGAACATCACAAACAACCTGGTCAAAAACATCTCCCTCCGCATATCCCGTTTGTCAGCTAATGAGCGGATATTCGATGAACATGCGCCTTATTACAACCAGGCCCTCAAGCGGAGTGGTTTCCGGGAGGAAATATCCTACTGTCCAGCTCCCATTAGCGGAACCAGCAGGAGACACCGCCGCTCACGCAATGTAACATGGTTCAATCCTCCCCACAACGCAGAGGTGACTACTCCCATCGGGAAACTATTCTTTAGGCTCATTGAAAAACACTTCCCATTACAACACCCCTACCACAACATAATTAACAAAAATACCACCAAACTCTCTTACAGCACTACACCAAACTTCGCACAAAACATCGTCTCCTCTAACAACAAAAAACTCAACCCCGATGGCAGAAATAACCTAAATAGCAGTGGAGAACCGACCAGGAGGTGTAACTGCCCGGATAGATCTATTTGCCCACTCGACAATAGATGCAGAGACCGTAATGTGATCTACCAGTGCAACGTGAGGACGGATACCTCCAACAAAGCCTATATAGGACTTACCGCATGTGACTTCAAGACCCCGGCTATACCAACATAGACATACCTTCCGAAACCCGGCCCGGCGTCACGCCACTACACTTTCGGGCCACATATGGGACGTCAAGCACAACAACATCACCTATGATCTCACTTGGAGATTACTGTCCAGAGCCAATTCCTACACGGGAGGACGCCGTCCGTGCAATTTATGCTCGGAGGAAACTTTACAAATGCTGTTTTCGACGGACCAACTCCTAAACAAGAAAGATGAACAGGTTACTGCATGTAAACATAGATTGCGTAGGACTTACCTCGCCCTCAAACCCCATAATGACCCGGGGTGGGTAGACTAGGGCTATAACACCCCACTTGCCGATTTTGCAATGGGTAACCCCTGCTTGCCAAGGAAGACGTAAGATCTTCTTTGTATTCTTTTATCGCTTCCTTTATTTCCTTCCCCCCTCTCTCCTTTGTCCTTCTACCCCAGCTCTTCTCCTTTGTCAGCGTCTTTTCTCGCCCACCCGAGGCTGCCCTTTGGCCCCATGTAGCCTTAGTACCCCCACCACCCCCTCCTCTAGTCTATGATAGATTTGGCGGACTCCGCCCTTTATAGCAGTTGGCTTAGACCCCGGATACTTGCCCCCTTTTTCCGACCGCTCCCACTATTCTCTGTGCCCTCTATATTTCTTAGTGGCACTTATGCCTTATTTTTTCGTTTCAGTATTTCTTGCTTCGCTTTTCTTCTGGGCGGGGTGGATTCTGAATTTATTTCTCCGTATTCTACCTTTATTTCGTACGAACCTTCATGTAGCTTGTTTTAGATCTTTTAGAGTTAGCATTAGTATATATTTTTCTCGGGACTCAGAATTATTATCTCGTACAAGTTCACTTTGCTGCACTGGGTCGTTGCTGGCCCGGGATGGAAGCCTTTATTGTTTATTTCGTGGTAGTCTCTTTAGTATTTTGGCCCCTTTTGTTGACCCGTCACCGTATCATTTACGTACTTATACCTCTTAAAAGGGTCCTTGCCTATTTCGTCCCACCTAGTTCTTTTACTTATTTCGTTATTTATTTATTTATTTATTTATTTACTTCTTTCTTTCTTTCTTTATTTTATTCTAGCCTAACAATAGCCTGACACCTAGGTCGTAGAATTTAATTTACTTTACTTTTTTCTTTACACTTATTTGCTTTTCTTCACTCTCAGTATTTTTTCTTTCCTATTTCTACCCCCCATTGTTCTACCTACCGTTCCGACTTCCTCCCCCTCCCCCTGTATCTTCTTTGACCTCATGACCAGCTGTAGCTGGCACTACCAACGCTTGATTGGGTCTACTCCACCCCCTCCCCTCTTTCTCCTACTGGCAGGTTTAGCCACCATCTCCCCTACTAATTTGCAACCACAGAATTACTACTGATTTTTGACAATCACTTTGACCATATATGGAATTACCCCTTGAGAAGATCGGCTATTTAAATACCAGGATAAATTTTCGTTTAGTCCAGAATTAGCCGTCGAAACGGCTTGAGCTCAGCTGTCGGGGTCTTACTGGTTCCTATTACCCACTCTACTACCTCAAGTATTGAGTACTTTGGTGCGTTATGGTCCACCTGGTACCTTACCACATTTCCTTCGTTATATATATATATATATATATATATATATATATATATATATATATATATATATATATATATATTTATATATATATATATATATATACAATATATAGAGAAACACACAGATGCATGCGGACACATACATACACATGAATATATCCACATATATCCCTGAGTTAGTGGCACCAACGTCAACCGATGTTGCTCTATGAATAACTGGGACAAACCAATCCGAACGGATTAGATTGATTCAGTATCAGAGCTATATAATACATTATGAAGAGAAAAGAAATATTAGATATAATTAGTAATAAGATATATCATACCCAAACTGCTTCTATAGTCCCCGACTACGTAGTTTCATGGCATATTATACAAAAACACTACATAATAGAGATATAGAGTTTGTGTGAGGTTCTGCTGACTTATCAAGAGGATACCTCACTAAGGGTTTCAAAATACGTCTGTGATGCGCGAGATAGAATCTCGAAAAGGCGGAGGGGGAGTCAATCATGTGATATAGCTCTGTTTCTTGACCGCTGTATCACGTGATCGTCTCCCCTTCCGCCTTTTCGAGATTCTATTTCGCGCATTACAGACGGTTTTAAAATTCTTAATGAGGTATACTCTGGATAAATCGGCAGAACCTCACAAAAACTCTATATCTCTATGATGTTGTGTTTTTGCATAATATGCCACGAAACTACGTAGTCGGGGACTATAGAAGCAGTTTGGGTATGATATATCTTATTACTAATTATATCTAATGTTTCTTCTCTCTTCATAATGTATTATATATATATATATATATATATATATATAAACAAATTCATAGGGATATATGTATATATTTAGACATATATTTAAACATAGTCACAGTCACATATATGAGTGTGGCTACCTTTCACGGTGTGGCACAATGAAACATTTTATTATGCAAATCATTATTAATGAGGGCTATATGTAAGATTTCAAGTTTGAAGAATTATTAGATAAAATACACCCAATCTTTTGTTACCATAGCTCGTAGAAATCAACTAGATAAATACTCATTTAAACGCAGCTATATGTTTAAAATGTAACTTCGAAGAAATAATAGACGAATGATACAGACTATTTTGCGCGAGGAATAGTCAGATAAAATGTATCCAGTCTTTCCTCTTAGCCCGTAGAAATTAACTTGACAAAAAATGAATTAAACGGAGTTAAGTCTAAAAAATAAGTTAGAAGAAAACATGGAAATAAACTTTACCAAAATTCCTCTAGTCCCGGCTATCGATAGTTTCGCTCGTACTTTGTGGATATGTCCGATTTAGGTATGATATATGTGGCTTAGGGCTTATCAAGAAACTCCCTCAAGTTTGGACTAAAATTCTACAGTGATCGCCGCCAGTTATGAATTCAAAATGGCTAATAATCATCACGTGGCAGAGCGGTCAAATTAGAAGGTGGCAGGTAGGCTGGCTGCTAGAATGAGCAGTCAGATACTGCCTAATATTTACTCTACCGAACGGGAGTATATTAAGTTTGGAGATGTCCACGAAGTATGAGCGAAACTATCGATACACGGGACTAGAGGAATTTTGGTAAAGTTTATATACATTTTTTCTTCTAACTTATATTTGAGACTTAGCTCCGTTTAATTGATTATTTGTCTAGTTAATTAGTATGGAATAAGATGAAAGACTTGATAAATTTTATCTGACTGTTCCTCGCGGAAAATAGTCTGTATCATTTGTATATTGTTTCTTCGAAGTTACATTTTAAACTTTTAGCTCCTTTTAAATGATTATTTATCTAGTTGATTTGTACGGTCTAGGGTGAGGAAAGATTGGGTATATTTTATCTAATAATTCTTCAAACATGCAATTTATATATATATATATATGTACTTATTTATATATTTATATATATATGAAGTATAAGAATCAAAGAACTGTTCAAAATATTATTGTGCTTACAGCTGTTTCCTCCAAACCGAGGTTTGGATTCTTCGGAGCAATTTATTAATGAATGGACCTCCTTTTCAGACAAGAGACATACCGATACATATGCAAATATTCTGGGTCAACATTCATTACAGCATTTGGAGTGGCAGTACACACTTCGAAATTACATTCATAATAAAAGGTACAATAAAAAATCAGGTTAAAATACAACATGAAGATAAGCGGTTATATAGTGCAAATGTTATATGTGTGGCAAGCACGTGCGTCTTGTTTATATAATGTGGCGGAGAGATATGTGTGGTAGGAGCACTTAGGTAGGTAAATAAGAGTGTTAGGTTGGTTGATCTGGTGGCCAATTCTTTATATGATTGTTATAGTCTGTGTGTGGAGAAATGATATAAGCATTAAAAATAGTGCAAGCATTAAAATATTAAACGTATTGGAGATGCACAGCGAAGGGATGACAAGGACCTCATGTACTTCGACATTTTCATGGTCAGGGGAGTATATTCTTCGATTATATGCCCCTCACATAATCCACGGCAATTCTATATTGAGCGTTTGACAATCCAGTTAGAGAATCGTAGTCCAATGCTCTTTAGTTCAATGCAGGAGGCTGTTACGTTTCGCGAAACGACATTAATAAAATTATTGTACACGCAGATAAAACTAATAACATATACAGCCTAGATTATAATACTTATAGAAAATTCATATATAATGAACTACATAAAAGCTACAAAAAGACCACCTTGAACAACTTAGAAGATATTAATATAGAGGGATATAATATAGTGTCTAAACTAGGACTTCAGAGACTTACACAACCATTCACCCCAAACCCCCCTAGATTCTCTCTGAAGGACAATAAGGAGGACTTCATCAGCAACCCCTCGATAAGACTTATCTGCCCTTCCAAGTCCGACATTGGTATTATCAGCAAGACAATTTTTGATAAAATCATCCCACAAATTAAACACAAGATACACCTTAAACAATGGAGAAATACGGGTGAAGTGATTGAATGGTTCAAAGATATCAAGAATAATAAGGACAAACAATTTATTCAATTTGATATCAATTCATACTACACCTCTATTTCCCCTATCCTATTAAATAAGGCACTTATCATGGCCATGAACAATAGCGACCTGACTAGAGCCCAGATTGTTGTCATCCTTGCGGCCCGTAAAACCATAATCACCTTCGAAGACCAACTATGGACACGCAAGGATACGCACAACAACTTCGACATAACCATGGTATCTAGTGACTCGGCGCAGGTCACTGATTTGGTCGGCCTATACCTTCTCAATGAAATCCATAAGGACCTCCCTTACCTCAACGGTGGTTTGTACCGCGATGATGCACTTCTACTTATAGAATATAACAAATTTAATATAGAAAGAGCTAGAAAACAATTGCATGGGACATTCAAAAACTTTAACCTTAGTATCACCATGGACAAACACACTAAAAATGTAAACTTCCTAGACGCCACACTATACCTAGACTCAAAAATATATACACCTTTCCATAAGCCTAACAAAAAACTCATTTACGTAGATACTAAGTCTAATCACCCTAGATCAATAGTAAACTCTATCTCTAAGGGGGTATCCAATAGAATCTCTAGCCTGTCCTATGACGCAAACATATTTAGCAAAAACTCACAATATTACAATCAAGCATTAGCTAGATCCGGCCATAATATAGAAATTGAGTTCCTACCTAAGAAAACGCATAGCTACAACATCATCTCGCACAACATGTCCATGAGGAAACCTAATAATAGGAATAGCAACCACAAGTACACCAAAGCGGAGGGTGCCACCGGAAGTAACCATTACCACGGAAACTACTGTGGTGCCGTAGGAAGAAACAACACACCAAACACTAAAAGCAAAAATAGAAGAAGAAATAATACATTTTTCAACCCTCCTTTCAACCTAAATGTCTCCACAAACATACCTAGGGCTTTCTTCTCACTACTAGATAAAAACTTCCCTCTAGGACACAAGTACAACAACCTTTTAAACAAAAACACTATTAAAATCTCATACTCTACGACGCCTAACTTAGCATACCACATAGCTAGCAGCAATAAAAATAAAATTAATTCTTACTTCCAACAAACGAAATCACAACAGGATGCAAACCTTCTAAATACCTCTGTAGCAAGCAACCATAGTAACGGCAGTAACAATAGAAATAACACTAGTATGAGAAATAACACCGGGGTTGACAACCCGAATGTCCAAAATCCTATAGCTACCACCCAGACTTCTGCACTGCATTATAACCAGCAGACTAACACACAGGATAATTGTAACTATAGAGCTAATAGAACCTGCCCCTTGGATAAAAAATGCCTAACCAAGGATATCATATACTCATGCACCGTCACAGCTAGCAACTCTTCAGAAACCTATGTAGGCTCCACTTCTAACTGCTTCAAAATCAGATATAATTCGCACATCCACTCGTTCAAAAAGCACAGCCTAGCCAACTCCACCTCACTATCTAGCTACATAGACTATCTAAAAACTAAAAATAAACCATACACACTCAAATGGGAAGTGATAGGCAGCGCGACTTCGTACAAACCACCTAATACATTTTGTAACCTCTGTATACTAGAGACCCACAATATTATCTTCTCCAACCGTAACCTACTTAACAAAAAATCTGAGGTATTTGCAACTTGCCAGCACCGCTTCAGACATTCCTTCCAAAACTTTAACCCCAATATATAGCAATGTCGGACTTGAACCAAACACCACATCTAGCATCAAACACCAGGGGCACACCTTATACCACATACACAACACTAACTGATCTAATATAACACAAACTACGACATCCCTCCGGAACCCTTCGCTGGGAGATAATATTGATCTAGGGTGATTAGATTTAGTATCTACGTAAATGAGTTTTTTGTTAGGCTTATGGAAAGGTGTATATATTTTTGAGTCTAGGTATAGTGTGGCGTCTAGGAAGTTTACATTTTTAGTGTTTTTGTCCATGGTGATACTAAGGTTAAAGTTTTTGAATGTCTTATGCAATTGTTTTCTAGCTCTTTCTATATTAAATTTTTTTATATTCTATAAGTAGAAGTGCATCATCGCGGTACAAACCACCGTTGAGGTAAGGGAGGTCCTTATGGATTTCATTGAGAAGGTATAGGCCGACCAAATCAGTGACCTGCGCCGAGTCACTAGATCCCATGGTTATGTCGAAGTTGTTGTGCGTATCCTTGCGTGTCCATAGTTGGTCTTCGAAGGTGATTATGGTTTTACGGGCCGCAAGGATGACATCAATCTGGGCTCTAGTCAGGTCGCTATTGTTCATGGCCATGATAAGTGCCTTATTTAATAGGATAGGGGAAATAGAGGTGTAGTATGAATTGATATCAAATTGAATAAATTTTTTGTGCTTATTATTCTTGATATCTTTGAACCATTCAATCACTTCACCCGTATTTCCCCATTGTTTAAGGTGTATCTTGTGTTTAATTTGTGGGATGATTTTATCCAAAATTTTCTTACTGATAATACCAATGTCGGACTTGGAAGGGCAGATAAGACTTATCGAGGGGTTGCTGATGAAGTCCTCTTTATGGTCCTTCGGAGAGAATCTAGGGGGTTTGGGGTGAATGGTTGTGTAAGTCTCTGAAGTCCTAGTTTAGACACTATATTATATCCCTCTATATTAATATCTTCTAAGTTGTTCAAGGTGGTCTTTTTGTAGCTTTTATGTAGTTCATTATATATAAATTTTCCATAAGTATTATAACCTAGGCTGTATATGTTATTAGTTTTATCTGCGTGTACAATAATTTTATTAACGTCGTTTCGCGAAACGTAACAGTCTCCTGTATTGAACTAAAGAACATCGGACTACGATTCTCTAACTGGATTGTCAAACGCTCAATATAGAATTGCCGTGGATTATGTGAGGGGCATATAATCGAAGAATATACTCCCCTGACCATGAAAATGTCGAAGTACATGAGGTCCTTGTCATCCCTTCGCTGTGCATCTCCAATACGTTTAATATTTTTAATGCTTGCACTATTTTTAATGCTTATATCATTTCTCCACACACAGACTATAACAATCATATAAAGAATTGGCCACCAGATCAACCAACCTAACACTTTTCTTTACCTACCTAAGTGCTCCTACCACACATATCTCTCTGCCACGCTATATAAACAAGAAGCCCGTGCTTGCCACACATATAACATTTGCACTATATAACCGCTTATCTTCATGTTGTATTTTAACCTGATTTTGATTGTACCTTTTATTATGAATGTAATCTCGAAGTGTGTACTACCACTCCAAATGCTGTAATGAATGTTGACCCAGAATATTTGCATATGTATCGGTATGTCTCTTGTCTGAAAAGGAGGTCATATAACTGTCCATTCATTAATAAATTGCTCCGAAGAATCCAAACCTCGGTTTGGAGGAAACAGCTGTAAGCACAATAATGTTTTGAACAGTTCTTTGATTCTTATACTTCATATAACTGCTCTGTAAATCATCTGATGTTTTTACATTGAGCTACTTAACTTACTGATAATAAGGTAGTAATACATTACTGCCTACCACTATTTAGGGTGTGTATAAAAATACATATAACTGCAAAATGTTTTTGTATTTTCATAACCATAAATAGTACAATTAATACTATATATATATATATATATATATATATGTATAGGGAGAGAGAGAAAGAGATTATGAGAGAGAGGCAGTGAGAGTGAGAGATACATAGAGACAGAGATTGATAGATAAAAATTTAGAAAATGGGAATGAAGAAGGGATAACATGTGGAAACTGGACAGAAAATAGAAAAAGAAAATGATGGCTGTGAAAGGAAAATATCAGAAGAAAAACACGTAGAATAGTGTACAAAAATAACGCGAGTAAAGTATAAATGACAGCGAAAAATGAATAATGGTGGTCTCTTATTTAGGCTTAAGGCCAGCAATTTTGGAGGAAACAAAAATGAATAATAATAATAGTTTCTACATTTTGCACAAAGACAGTAAATTGAAGTGAAGGGGAAACTTCGATTAAATCAACCTCAGTGTGTTAAAGTTATTTTATTGACCCTGTAAGGGTAAAAGGCAAATTTAAACTCCGCGGGATTTGTACTCAGAAGGTAACACTCTGGCACAAAGCAAAGTGTCCTACGATCTACCCACATTGCGTTGCCACCAACCTAATAATAATAATAATGATTTCATTTAATGGCCACTAGGCCCGACAAGTAGCGTACAATACAAAGACACACAGTGGGGCTTTACAATAAGGTCGATAAAAAGGTACAATGCCAAGACTAATTTAACAATGAAGATATAAAAATATAAAATAAACTATACATAAATGTAACAAAATAAATACCCCTATAGGGTGGTGGAGGACTCAGGGGTGACTCAGGTAACCCACCAATCCTGAACCACACTACGCTTCTACTGCACCCAGAGAGAGCACCCCTTTCCTCCTAGAAATTAGCTAGCCTATAGGCACATGGTCAGAGGAGGCCCATTCACATGGGCCATTATAATAATGAGTTCTTCATTAGACACAAAGCCCTCACATTAAGAAAATAATGGTGACTGCACAGGACAACATAGGAGGGTACTGTGTGAGTTGTGTGTGTAAAATAAGACGTATAACAGAGACTAAGAAAATAATCATTAAACATTTCTAACAACAAATACCTCAATAATGTGAATACTCCGAGGGTCACTAGGTAATAAAGCCAACAAATGCCACCGTCACCCTGACAGCTAGAGTAAGTGCCTCCTCCTAATTGTTCTCAAATCTACAGGTGCATGCTCAAAGCAGTCGCATTCAAACAGACCATGCTCGCCACTTTCACCGACATGTCTACATAGTGGCTTGAAGGTAACATTAATATTCCAGCCGGATTTACGTCTTTAAGTGAAACCTGAAATAATTAAGCAGGGCTTTGCAAAAAGGGAAAGTGCTTGACTTCAATCCTTTAAAACGTATCTGTCACAAGACCTCTTTCACCATAGCTGCAAGGCAAATATATATTGCATCTCCTTTTCCTATGAAGGTAGACGGAGGGACGGTGATCGCAATAGACTCAGTTGGAAGTCGGATCCGTCCCACACGTTACTACAGGTGTTCGCCATAAACCCATAGGTCAGCAATACTCGGACACATGATGAGTACTTGTACGATGGTTTCATCATTACTTCCATGCTTGTAGAATGTATCATGGTCTGGAAAAGCTCCTTGGCTTTCACCGTATTTTAACTAAAGAAATTTTAGCTTGATAACGGGGTTTAGAACCCTCAGATAAATGGAAAAAGATGAGTATTGACGTACATGTACGTCAATACTCATCTTTTTCCATTTATCTGAGGGTTCTAAACCCCGTTATCAAGCTAAAATTTCTTTAGTTAAAATACGGTGAAAGCTATATATTTTCTCATTATATCTATATATATATATATATATATATAGTAATAATTGTTCCTACTTTTTGCACCTGGCAAGCAATTATCTCAGTGCATTACTCGTACTTTATTTATCGACACTGTAAGGATGAAAGGCAAAGTCAACCTCGGCGGGACTTGAACTCAGATCATAAAAGGGGGTAATATATATAGTAATAATAAGAAATTTGAAGACTAAATCCAAAGAGGGCTCGATAAGGCTAAATATATATATCAGATATATAAGAACCGCTCCACATAATGACGTATTATCTTCGTTTTTTTCGTTCAATGCCAGAGAACGTCTCCATGAAGCACCTAAGAGAACATTAGTCTACGACTTCTCTAAACGTGGTTTTGCTTTTGCGTGTAATTATTTTCATCGCACCCAATAATGACGTACTATCTTCGCTTTTTTCCGTTTTTTTGCCAGGGAACGTTTCCACAAACCAAAGTATCGTCTTCCTGTCTTCCTTCGGTTGCAACGTTTTTTGAAATATTTACTTCTGCGTTCACAGATTGACGTTTTTAGTTTCAGAAGATCCCGTTAAAGGTGAACGCAGCGATTCTTTGATTAAACTTTAATCTGTTATTTTAATACATATATGTATATATATATTTATATATATATATATTGTACATATACACACACACACACATACATATATATACATATGTATATATATATATATATATATATATATATATATATATGAGTGTGTGTGTGTGTGTGTGTGTGTGTGTGTGTGTGTGTAAAACTCTTCCAGACCACTTATCTAATCTTCATGGCTACACTAGTTAGCGCGTACCTGACTGTAAATCTCAATACAATTCATAATTAGTTCACCTCAAATGAAAGTAGTGTGTTCCATCATCTGCAGACTTCACATTATGTGTATTTCGGTAAATTAACATGACAAAAATTGTATAAATATCGAATATTATATATATATTTATATACTATATATTCACAACTGTGAATATATATATGCATGTATTTATGTGTGTATGTAAGTTTGTGTATGTATATGTGTGTATGTGAGTGTGTGTGTGTGTGTGTATGTGTGTGTGCGTGTGTGTGTGTGTGTGTGCATGTGTGCATGCGCGTGCGCGCGTGTGTGTTCTTGAAGCCTACTATAAATTGTCGCAATTTTATGCTTGATATAACAATTGCATTCATGAAACTTGCGATTTAAATCTTTCGTTTCATATTGAAAGTCACGTTGGTCAGCTGAAATATGTTTCAAGTCTTTCAGGTTTCTAATTTCCTGTAGGGAAAAGGTGTTTAATTTATGTTCTTGTAAGATAAGACTACTGTTGATTTAAGCTAGGCTGTAAACCATCCATTATGTTTTGGAACTACTATTTCTTTTTATATAATGTACATGATTTTGTGAGTCAGGAGCGAAATTGAACAAAACAGAGGAGAGAACATTCAATGGCGACTTCCTTACTGCCATTGCTTCATACAATCCGATTACGTATCTTTCATGCGAGAATCCCAAGAAATCATGCACTTGTCAATGTAATACAAAAAAATACTTCCAACTACTACAGTTGCTGCTACTAATATTACTAGTACTAATAATAATAATGGTTTTTACATTTGGCACAAGGCCAGAAATTATCCCAGTGTATAACTGGTGCATTATTTTATCGACCCCGTAAGGATGAAAGGAAAAGTTAACCTCGGGAGGATTTGAACTCAGACCATAAAGGGCCGTAAATTTTGCTGCAAGGCATCGCGTCATACCCTCTACCAATACTGCCAATCGACCAAGTTAGCCAATCTGCCAATGGTCCCTTATATAGGCACAAGTCCAACACATTTGTGGGGAGGGGAAAGTCGATTACATCGAACCCATGCTTGACTGGTACTTTATTTTATCGACCCCCGTAAGGATGAGAGGCAAAGTTAACCTCAGCAGGATTTAAACTGGCATCATAAAGGGCCGTAACTCTATGCTGCAAAGCATGCTGTCCGACGCCCTACCGATACTGCCAATCCAGTAATAATAATATTGCTGATATAAGAATAAGTCATCTCAACATTTACTAGTGATGACTGAAAATGCATAAATAGATGAAATGTTGAATATGAAATAGGAAACATAGTTGCAAACATACGGTTGCAAATATATTCATGTACAAGCAACAAGATATTTAAATGGTCATGGTATAAATGTTATGGTAAAACGTTTATAGAGAAGACAAACTGTATACATTCAGTTCCCTGATGAGGTAAGGCGCTCACAATACTCACAATATTACGATAACTTAGAGAAACTGCAGTCAGGATATCTATATATATTATATATATGTGCGTGTGTGTGTATGCAAGTATAAATATATATATATATATAAATATATATATGTATATATATATATTGTTATGCTTTGGGAGGGTCATGTTGCCAATAAGAAAGACACGCACCAGTTTCTTTCACTCCAATTTATTACAAATTACATTTATAAATTTAAGAATATATAAATTCCCGGTTGGTTGGTTGGTTCCACAACCAGACGATTGTTCATATATTGTCAAAATTCTTTCGTCACACAGTATGTGACCTCTTCAGTGACTGGGATTATTTTCTTTGTTTTTGTGCCTCTCCTTTGTTCTGTCCTACGCCATCTTGTTTTTGTGTGTGTTGTGTGCTTAGTTTGCGCATGTGTTACATCCGGGTGTCTGTGTGTGTTTATATTTGTTTATTTATTTGTTTATTTACATGTTACTGGTTGGTTGTTTGTTCTATCTGTGTGTGTGTTTTCATTTTGTCCTTAATTGTAAGTTGTGAGGTTGCTATTCCATTCATGTTTTCTATTTAATTTTGGTTTGAGTTCATTTATGTTTATTGCCTCTGTGATTTGTCTAAACATTGCGTCTTTTCTGTGTGTAGATTATATTTTTATTTCTATGTTCTCTAATTTACCCTTATGTTCTATTTTAGCATGTTGGTGGAGTACAAATGATTCTTTACTATCTTGTAACTCTCGCCAGTGTTCATGTATCCGTTCTCCTATACTACGAGGTGTCTCACCTATGTACACTATATTCTTAGAATATAGTGTACATATGATTTATAATAAATTGGCGTGAAAGCAACTGGTGCGTCTGTTTCTTATTGTCAACATGACCCAGCCAAAGCATAACAATACCGGTCTCAACCCACGTTTTGAGATGAAGAATCTTGCTAAACGAATACAGAAACGAAATATATATATATATATATATATATATATATATATATATATATATGTATGTTTATATTGTCCTAATAACTTATTTTAGTTATTATCGCTCCAACGTGAGGTATATGATTTTTAATGCGATGAAATACCCATGATCGTTTGGTAAACCACTGATGAGGGACTCATTTTAATACATGTTATCCATGTGCAACCAGCAGTATTCTTCTCACCCATAGTTTTCATATATTTACCCAAACTGTAATTCTGTGTTTCTCTCTTTCTCTCTTACTGCTCCCTCGTTCTCTCTGTTTCTCTTACTTTCTTTCGTCTGCCATGTCAGTTAACACTTTCTCTCTACTGACCTCTTCCTCGCACTCCCACTCACTCAGTCCCTGTTTCTCCCCTTCTTTCTTCCTCCCGTTCGCTGTGAAAACGGTTTTCCTTCTTTCTAACACCAAATTCACTAGCGAAAGGTCTGTTTCTGACTCGCACATATTTTCACACAGCTTATGCTGAAATAATAACTATGTTGCTTGTGTTTATTTCCATCTTCTGTTAGCTTCCCCCTGTGTTGTTTACTTGTCTATCTCGCTTTACGCGTTTCTATTGTCCTAATAACTTATTTTAGTTATTATCGCTCCAACGTGAGGTATATGATTTTTAATGCGATGAAATACCCATGATCGTTTGGTAAATCACTGATGAGGGACTCATTTTATAACATGTTATCCATGTGCAACCATCAGTATTCTTCTCACCCATATTTTTCATATATATATATATATATATATATATATATATATATATATATGTGTGTGTGTGTGTGTGTGTGTGTGTTCGCTTGTGTGTGTGGGCACATCGACTTTATTTCACTCGCTCCACTAATGTATAATGTTAAGTAAGGAGCAACTCCACGTCGTATTTCTCACCCACCCTAGAACAATGTGCACGATGTCTATGTAATGAGAAAGACAAATTTTAAAAAAGAAAATAGAAACGTCCTAACCGGTTGGGGAGTTGGGTGGGGGTGAAGCAAGGGCGTTAAGCGGGGTGGGGGTAATTGGAACGCCTTAGCTAAGCTTAGTATTGCCACAACCACGGCTGGCAAAGAAGTGGTAATTCTGCACGCAGAGTAGATTGTGGGAAGATGGTACCTGTCGTAAGTCCGTCACGATTGGGCAGTAGACATCAGTCGGAAGGTACGACGTAGGCAATTGTGTGAAGTTCGAGCGGGGGGTGGGGGGTGGCATGTTTATGTAGGGATTTTTGGCGCGATTCCAAATATAGCTCAGCCTTGTCCGGTAATCTATTGTCACATCCAATCCTACATTCTTCGGATGAAAAATAACAAGTTATTTCAGGAATTGTAGATGTTGGTTGATATAGGAAACGCATTCTCTATTAACGGAATAAAACGGAATTCACCCTCTATTCCTGATACGGTACTTTGAATTGAAATGATGTCTGTCAGTTCATAGAGGCCTATTTCAAAGTAGTTCTTTGTATCGTTTTCAGCTATTTAATTTTCCATCTTCCGTTTTCAAAGTAAAATCTTTAATTTCCTCTCATAAGATGGAATTTAATAAGATTGTATTGACAACATTACACTGTAATAATTTATGTGGAATGCACTAAATTCAATACACTTGAAATTAATTGCAAATTGTCGGTGGACGGCGCCGTTTAAAATCCCTAATTTATTTTCAAAGTCAATCCATAATATTCTGAAAAGATTTTATGTTACCTTTTTTCTTGAAATTTTAATACTTCAGAATCTTTATCAATTAAATTATAAATTAGTTGATGAATTGAGAATATGGTGCTGGAAAAGATCACATATATGAAAATAATTGAATTCAGTAACCCTTTGACCAAGAAGAAGATTGATGACAATATTAATAACATCAAAGAAAACGAAAAATTGCAATGGGTTGCGTTTATTTCTGCACCGCAAATTCCTCTACTTTGAGCCAGACTGAATAAGTAACAAACGACGAAAAGAAAAACCTATTAGAGTATATTTATTTCAACCTGTGGAAATATATTTAAAACAATATGTAATGTATATCTTACTTAAACCGTTTTCAATTCCGCCCCCCAAAAAACTGTTGGTAAACGAAAAATTGAATTAAAATGATATGAAATACTATTCTAAAATTTGAACTGCGTCGATAATTATCAAATTTAATCCAAATGTAATAAAATACCTCACAAAATCCATTTCATAATCTTCGGAAGATATTTTTGAAAAGTATTGTTATACTTTGGGAGGTTCGAATTACTACTAAATCACGCATCATGTGATTTTTATTATTAGCCAGGAACTTAATTCATTCCTCGTTTAATTTAGTAACCGGGTTGTCATTCACTTGTAATATTTAATTTTCAATTCTTAATTATCTATTCCTCTCTTCTAGCAATAGTGGGTTTACGCTTTATTGTTTTGCTCTTCTTTGTAGGGCGGTTTTCTTAATCTTATATGCATGGTTTTCTTAATCTGTCTGCTCAGTATGAGATTAATAAATGTATTTCAATTCTTTCTAGCTAACCAGTTGTTATATGTTGGCATGCTGGCAGAGCACTGAACAGTTTGTTGTGTCTTTCCTTTCAGGCAAGTATTCCTTCACCCTTTCTCATATACAGCGAGTCGTTGCTCCTATGATTTCCATGGTCATGCCTCTCCATTTTTCCTTCTGTCCGCTTCACCTTATGCTATATACATTGTGTCTAGTTTCACAGTTTGTATTTAACCCGTCATTATATGTTAGTCAATTACTCTCTATACAAGGGGTTTTCTTTAATGAGTAAGTTCTTCTGATCAGAGATATTATGGGAATTCCTGCTTTTTATATTACGTATAGGTTCAGTTTTATTTCAGCAAAATCTCTCGGAAATCTATAGACAAATTTGCATCTAGAGATAGCATAGTCTAACAGAAGCCTTTGTTGCCATACCGTGAGTTTACACTATCTTGTTTCTCGTAATCCCTCTATTCTGTTCACATTTTTAATCCTGAACTAGCTACCTTCTATACACTGATCCTGATTCTTTGGTTGTACCAGAAATGCATGCGGTAGAGAAGTGTTATATGTGATTCTCTAGTTCTTTAAGACTGCACATACTGTGGGACACGTTCTTCAGACCTCTTAACACGTCTAGTATAGTATCTGAAACTGCTGAAATAATTGTAAGCTATGGGGATAGATTAATACGTATAGTGAATATAACATTCTTTGTTCCATGTAATCCCCCAGAGTTCTGAGTCTGAGCCAGCAATGTTGACGGATATAAGAAATAATTTTAGTATATTTAGATCTATAGAAAATGTACCCCTTGCATGATTCATAATCTTTTTATTCAGGGTTCTTTTCACGAAGACCTCTATATTTGGTTTAATGCTAACTATAAACAACTAATTGAATAAGAAATGAAAACAGACCACTGCTACTTCCCGATTGTTATATAGCTTTCAAAGGTATTACACACATGAAGTAGAAACAAAATCAGCAGACTTGAAGTCTATCTAATATGTTTTCAATATTTCTGGATGACATTCAACTGGAAATTCAGTTCCTGAGTACTCTCTTGCAAAAATTCTCCTAAAGGCTTTAGCAAGAATAATTAATTTATCTTCTTGGTATGTACATTGTATTATGTAACTGAATTTACCCGGACATTATTCTCTGATATCGACATCTTCTGTGGCATTTGACGCCACATAATACCTATAATTACATGAAGAATAGAAACATCTTCTCATTTTGTAGAGGAATTAAACGAATTATGCTTCGATTTCTATAGAATTATCTGCCTTTCCTCTTGAATGGCACTACGTAATGTTCATATTTTAAGAGGATATAGATTTCTTTTTTGCATATGAGAATATATTTATATCTATATTTAAGTAATCAGAAGTAGTTTGTGGCGACATGGTGATGCGACAATCAAACTAACCAGCTATATAACGCATTTGTTTTTAGTCCTGCTGTATTTGTATTCTTAAACAATATCTGTGCCATGTTCTACCTAACGTTTTCAAAGATTTTTAAACAGCGACATTCATTTCATACAGGATCTTTTCATGTCTAGGTATTTTGTGCGCTTGATCACTTTTCCCCTGAAATCCAGGACGATAGAGGGGCACAGCTTGATAGCTGGGTATAGACAGATAAACATAACCCTCCGCATCTGTGACAGCGGGTTGTTATTAATGGGGCTACAGTCCAGCAGAAACTACCGGAAATATATATATGAGTAGACATCTCCAAAGATAATTTGTTACCAACTAATTTATGTCAGTTCACCGTACCGAAATGATTTTACCAGGGGCCCTAACTATAAAGACAAAATGAAATACTCTTAATCACAGTCGTTCTTGATCAGCAAATCGCCGCTAAATTCTCTAACTGGTGGAAGACTAGAAAGCAGATTTCCGATAGTCGCCAATGGAATATATAATATATCATTGACATATTCGCTGTATCTGTGACATGATAGGAGGGGAATGTTTGTCGAATAGGGGTGCGTGTATATTTATATTTGTTATGGATATAAAAGAGATTGTAGTATTGGGTGTTCATTTCATCAGAATAATTTGCAAGAATCCTAGTAGAAACCTTATAGTAATAGGGATCGAGTATATTGTTAGAGTGCAACTTCCGTTTTGAGGTAAAGGAGTATGATACGATCAATTAATTTTATGCGTCTATGTCTTTGACCTCATCCATTCGGTCTAAGAATCAACGAGTAATATTTCATCGGGAGCCATATTGGTTGACAACAGCAATCTTCTTGTTCAAAATTACCTACAAAAGGCGATCATCACACATTTATTAATTTATTTGAAACTCATGCATAAACCAGCATGCACATATTTTCAATGTTCTTGTATTTGATTGGTTTTGATACAGTACATCGTAGTGGTATGTAAAATGTATGCTAAGCGTGTTGAGAGAATTTTGAATGCACCAACCCATCGTTGGTTAAAAGTGTAGTACATAGAAGCCTTATGTAGTCAAAAGGAGGTGACAAACTCAATGATGTCTCTAATTACAAATCCTGAGATGTTGGAAGGGCGGAGAGAGTATATGAACTGGAATTGGATGAAGGATTATGAAGTTTTGGAATACGTGTTCGTTAATAAAAAGAAACAACCAATGATGCTAGAGTTGGTTTAATGATAATGAATTTGAAGCAATCCACCAACAATAGAATAGTTTGGTTACTAAGCTTTCGCAACCAGATTACCTGTTGTTTAGAAAATTATCCTGAAATCACAGTTGGCAAATTTATTTTCATATAAGATGGACAAGAATGGTTGCATAAATGCAGGAATAATTTTATTGTGTATAAAACATGGTCTATTATATATACGAGCTTTCGTATTGACACATTATACACGTGATTGTCAAAGAATGACAAAGATATAAGTAATATTCAGATTCTTTTAAGAAGCGCAGGATTAAACACTTTATGACGTTCAGGAAATATTTTACACAATCTCTCATTAATTCAATTGCTATATCTCTCTAATGCGAAATCTTATTGGCCCTCTATATGTGCATAGGTGCATAGTGTGTGCATGTTTGCTTTTTCATGTGTATTTCGACTTTCTAATTTCGCTGAAAGCTGCATCGTTGCTATTTGGATGAATCGTTACACCAGTGCATTCTGGACTGAATCTCTCTATTTCACAAATACTCTCGGATGAGGAACTCTATGTGCTTGGGAAATCATCGTTTCAAAATTTGACTCAATAAACTGAGATATGAATTATATATTAATAAATAGATGTAAATGATGCATACAAAAACCAGGACCATTTAAGATTTGATGTGAATTGGAAATAAAGGAAACCTTTGTATTTGAAATAAACTTAATGAACTGAGTCTAATTACAATTCATTGATAATGATATAAAGTTATATAATGTTCACACAATATTCACTTAAACTATTGAAAAGGGTGCGATAGTTCAAAGTCTGTCAATGGGGTATGAAACAGAATAATCAGTATACATCAGTAGTTTGTTTCATTATATTCTTTTATATCCTTAAACTTCCTCTGTAATACCGTAAAGCAGTTCGCTTATTTTAAATTAAATGTTAAATAATGACATAATTATTATCGGTATCTGTTTTGAGTCTTGTTTCCTATGTAAATGTTGCAAAAACAAAAATCTTGTTACATTAATGCTCCCATTTTATCGTAAGAGCTGAGCATAAAGAAGAGATTTTGTTTGAGGTATCGATCGCCTTAATGAGAATAAATATGCAATATTATAAAACATGTATTTCTTGTTCTATTTCAAAGAATACCTCATTTCATCCGACTACATTATCTGAAATTTACTTTGTTCAATTAGTCTTTGAACCCTTTATTCTGCAAACAATGACAAGCAAAGGAATATTTAATCAAAGCTTCAATTAATTAATTATCAAATATTAATTAAAATTTCATAAATTGATGGCCAGGTGTTTATTTCGTTTCATTCAGATGAATCAATTATTCATTTTATATTTAATGGTCATGATTATAGAAATTATCATCATTCATATTTGCATTGATTTTATGTGCATTGTTTTGTTTTCACATGAGTGGGTTGTTTATTTCTTGAAATTAATGTATATAAACAAGTATCATATCTTCATATGTTTTTCACAAATATATTAGACATTTCCTTTAATACTGTAATTCTGGACCTGGATAAAATTATTTATAAGGAATGTATAATGAATAAATGATAACGTTGCATCTAATTTTGCATTGAAACTATGGATACACGAATTTTAGTTTATCTGCATTTATTTAAGACATTTCACAAGTTAAACTATCAGGTATATATATATATATATATATATATATATATATATATATAAAATATATATATATATATATATATATATATATATATATGTGTGTGTGTGTGTGTGTGTGTGTGTGTGTGTGTGTGTGTGTGTGTGTATGTGTGTGTGTGTGTGTGTATGTGTGTATGTGTGTGTGTATATAATAGAAAATAGTAATCTAAGTAAACATGAATCTTTCTTCGCCCTCCCCATCTCTTCGTATGGTGAGAAAATTGGGTCCCATGTGCTGGCATCTCCACCTCCCCGTCGGACAGAATGGAGAATGAATTTCCCCGGATAATGGTAATGGATATGCGCTGGAAGAGCCATTCCAACTCGCGAGGCTCACACCTGCGGCTGACCAACTCAGCGCCTATGGTGGCGCGTAGTGAGGTAGCCCGAGGGTCAAGGACACCAGAAGACTCCACGACCGCGAACCTGTCGGATAGCGACTGGTACTTGGAGAGATTGGCCTCCTCAGCCTGACGTGCATCAGAACCTCAGTATGTGGCAAGCTGCACCAGGTTTCGGCAAGAGAAAGTGTTCCTGCAAGTGGCATCCCAGACGAGGCGTTTGCCACAGCGGAACTGGAAGATGGTCATACCGTCTGGCCTTTTGCCGTCCTCTCGATCCAGCCCCACCGGCTCGAGCTGGGAGGGGAAGGCTGCAGCATCCAAGCCATGCTTTATGACTTCGTTGACGGCAGCATGGCATGGCAGGTGGGCGACACTGTGGTGAGAGGAAACGGTTGGAGGCCGAGTCGGATATAATTACTAGTAGTGTAATATAAACGTTAGATGTTGTCAAAGGCGCCCTGCTTTTAGATATTGTATGCAGTCCATATGAAATATCCAGTGATATATGTAATTCTTCTCCCAAAATGTTAATGTAACCAAGTAATCATTCATAAATATATTTGTATTTGTAAACACATATACAATAGTCTAATTGCGAAAGTGTGCTTAATACGTTGACTAGACATATAGGCAAGATAGTTAAATAAATGAGTAATCTAAGGGTAGAAATGTTAATGAAGGATACATAAAATAGCTAGTGGTAGATAGAATAGCTATGTGTAAATGAGATTGGATTGGAATGTTAAGATAGGAAATATGGGTTAAACAGATAGAAATGTGTATAGCAATATACACAATTACTGCATTTTTCAATTACTTTGTTTTTTGTTTCATAATATTATTTATTTTGTACATTCCTTTTTGTAAAATCACCATTCGTTAAAAGGAATATAGAGAAGAAAGGAATTATTAAATCCATTCTTTCAGAATCACATCCTCTAGATACGATAGGGTGGATGAGTTAGATGGATCAACAAATTCCGTAGATATATCAACAGATATATCAAGATATGGATAAACAATGACATCGATATATAAGTCGACAAATAAATCGATAGATGTATCAACAGATACATCGATCGATTGATCAAGATATATATCCATAGATAGATCAACAGATAGATGAATATTAACAATCTGATTACCCGATTTTCAGCTGAGATGTTCTGCTAGAGAACGGGTCGCAGTTGGAGAAGAGAGATAAGGCCACCGGATATGATGGTTTGTTGCTTGGTGTGATTCAGGAACCCGCAACTATAACAACCTAGTATTCGCTGACTTGAGAAGTACAATATTGATAAATGGCGCGAATAAGACAAACACAATTGCATTATTGTGAGGGTGGGATTTGAACTCAGTTACGGCCCTTGCCATTCTGAGTTCAAATCCCGCCAAGGTTAACTTTGCCTTTAATCCTTACGGGGTCGATACAATGAAGTACCAGTAATGCACTGGGTAATTGCTGGCCTTGTGCCAAAAGTAAGAACAATTATTGTGAGGGTGGTGGATTGGCAGTATCGGTACAAGGTCGGGTACCATGCTTTGTAGCACAGAGTTACGGTCCTTTACAGTCTGAGTTCAAATTCCGCCGAGATTAACTTTGACTTTAATCCTTACGGTGTCTATATAATAAAGTACCAGTCACGCACTGGCGTCGATTTAATCGACTTTAACCTCCCTCAAAATCGTTGGCCTTGTGCCTATATAAGAAACCATTGTTGCGAGGGCTAAGAAAATAAACCATACCGCATCAAACTTTGCACGGTTTACCAGGGGACTCGTTACAGTCTTATGTGGAGGAGTGTGTTCGAAAAATATATTGCACTCTCCATTTCATGTTGTAAACACTGGCGATAGTCAGCGACCTGTTCTGAGAGGTATTTGATGGACGCACAGCGTTTGTCTATCCCGTGGCATGACAGTGGGCTTGGAAGGAAGAAAATCATGAAAATTGGAACATTAAACAACACAACCTTTACATATAAGGAGAAAGAACTAGTAAAGAAGGCTAGATGTTACCAGCTAGATATGTTTGGGGTTTCCCAATATATTTCTGTAGTACTGGTGCTGTAGATTTGGAACGTCGACGTAAACTCCACTAAATAAAGCCAAAGAAGCCCAGAAAATGGCAGGTCCAGGTCAGCCTACACTATAAAGTGAAAAGTGCTGCTGAGTAAGAAATTCAGGACCAGGTATGCAGATACTATTGCATCCAAATTCAGAGAACTCCCTGAGCAAACTGAGCAGGTTAAACATGTGTGAAGCAAAACTGCTAATGTTCAATTGTGTGAATGGAGCTTGATGTAGCGTCAAATGGTAGGCGGACCTTTAGGTTCAATGAAGAGATCGAAGTTACTATCCGAGCAAAGACTTGGGCAACCAAACCTTTCTTGGGAACAGGTCCTCCTTCTTGCACTTAATATACAAGCAGGCCTGTAGGATCACAGCAGAGATTTTAACGGTGTCCAAAGTTAAAACATGAGGGGACCTTCTGGTTAAGCTGAAATACAGCTTCAGATCAACAAATCAAGTTTTCTGGCAGATCATCCACCGACTTTGTAATAAGAAGTGCTCCTCTATACCTACTCTCTGGAAACCGTCTGGTGTCCTCCTATCTTCAGAGAGATGTATCCTAGTGAGGTGGAGATAATACTTTGCCGCCCTCCTAAACCTGATCATAATAGCATCGTTTTATGCATACGAGGTGCATCTGTGAGCAGCGACTAATCTCTGTCAGGCTGAGGTCACTATAGCAATCAAAAAGCTCAAGTGTGACAATGCCACTAAGGAGGATGAAATTCGGGTCGTGATATTAATAGCCATATAGAGAGAAGGTATTCTCCGGCTAAGTCGTGTGTACTGAGCGCCCTGGATCTCTGGAAATGCATCTACACAATGGCAATTTGAAATGCTAATCCCAAATTTTCAAAAAGAGAGACAAGGGATATTACTCTAATTATAGAGCGGTAATTACCGAAAGTATGATCGCGATTACAAGCAGCCGAAATGGGGTTCTTTCGAAAGCCCCAGGAGTAATGTGACTTTATAGACTGCGTAGCTCGGAGATTAGTGAGGCACTCCAGTTAGAGCCAGTTCTCTGAATTGAGACATCACATCTCTGATACTGTGAGCATGTAATTAGATTGTTCCAGAAAATAATTGCTGTGTGGATTTTATGGGCGGAAACCAATCGGCAGCAGACTCAGTGTAGATCCCAATCAAGATGGTTGGATAACATCCATGAGCTCAGCTGGTCTCGCTTACGGAACCACTCGGATAAGTTGAAAACGGTTGCTTCTGATATGATCCGCTGCTAGAAGTGTTTCAGAAATCTGATCCCATACACTCTCAGGAATAAGTGGGTGAAGAGGGCTGCGTACTGTTACCTTTCCTGTTCATTATTTACATGAACAGGATTGACATGCGCAGCCGTGTTTGATGTGGTGTCAAGATTGGCGGGTGTGAAATGGTTTGGGGATCCAGCCGGATCAGTTGGAGATGGTTGCTTCTGATGGGATCCGCTGGAGGGAGTATTTGACGATTCTTCCCCCCACGAACCTCTGAAGAAGAAGAAGAAGAAGAAGAAGAAGAAGAAGAAGAAGAAGAAGAAGAAGAAGAAGTCGTAGTCAACATTGATATAACAGCTTGGTCGATTTGTATGTATATCAACAGATAGGTCAATAGGTAGAAGTACGCATAGGTCGTGAGATTATGTAACTAGGTAAATAGAATTGTCGTGATTATGACCAACATTAAAAAATAACAATGACATATTCGCATTTATTTAGAGAGCTATTTATTCTAATAACTATTTTCTTTGAACATTTTACACGACTACAGCATTTTGCAGTTTTTGATAATTTCATCGGCATTTAATTTCCTTTCCGTAAACCGATCTTTCAGAATTCTAATAGCTAGGTTATTTTTGTTGTGAGTGAAGTAGTTTAGTGCAGTGGTTTTGTCTACTGTATTAAATATTTTAAAATTTACACTACGAACCTTGCTAATTAGAATAATGATCTACAGAGCAAAAGAGAATATTACACAATTATATCTTTTGCAAGATTGCCTACTCCGTATTTCACGAAGATTGAATGTTTTTAAGTCAATTCAAACGTTTCTCTAGTTTCCATATAATTATCGCGTATTCGTCGTTACCACAACGTTGCTGAAATAAAAGGTTTAATTCTTTAACGCTGAAGTCCCCATAGTTTCTCAAGTTTGTTCTCTCATAATAATATCGTTTGAAACTTTCACTCAATCGCCAATTCTTTTTGCATTTCTTGATTTCTATCTTCCATACATTTCCTATTACTTTTTTTTCAGTTTCCAGGTCACTGCCGTTCTGCATGATATGTTAATCTTTAGACATATATTGTAAGTAAAACAGACACTCAATGCTGTATACAAGTTCGGGATTCTATTTGATATTACATTAATCCAAATTCTGTTTGAAGTAGAATTTTATTTTTTATTAATTTTGACATAGGGAAGTGGATATAAGCTGGTACATATTCAGTCAATTTCAGTATGATGAAAGCCATCAAGCGATTCACAGAGAAGCGTTACATAGTTGTACCCCCCACCCCCACACACACATATTTCTGCATTCTCACGTCTGATACAATTCAAAATCTGCTGTTACTTATTTTAACTTTTCTCAATATTAATCTCCGTTCAAAAATATTACGATATCTTAATTTTCTCAACTAAAAAATATCCGATTTCTTTCTACGTCTCCTTTTTCTCTCGCATTTATCTCGTATTCTTTCAGCTAACTTCAATTTTAAGCTTTGTTTAGATATTGATATAGTCTGGTATCCCACAGGGAATTCCCAATGTTAAAATTTGCATCTGATCTGCATTTACATAGCATTTGAAATTGCATATCTATTTAAAGTTACATTTCTCTAATATTTAAATTGCTTTTTAATTATTTTCAATTATGATACTTCCACCAATAAAACCTCTGTAGACGTTTCCTACACTCGTAACATCATTTCTTTTGAAGTTCTACCTATTCTTTGAGCCGCAAAAGGATGAATAGATGCTAAAACGTTGTCAGCTTCTTAAAACTGCTTATTTATTCATCTACTTAAAAAACAAGAAACATTATGCAACCTGAGTTACTGTCATAATTTTGTTCAAAATGTTTAAGTTCATGATAAGCACAATGTAATATCATATTAGCTGAGAGTTACCACAATTCTTTATATGATTATCTTATCTTTGTATATTTTACATGACCAGTGCCAATATTTACACGTGTGCATTTTTTTAAGGGACCTCCGCTGTCATATAACTATGATTTGTGAATGTGTAATGTAAATCTCGTCACTTCTGTTTCTATTTATGTTTTAAAATAATTTAAGAATCAAAAATCTTATGTGAGAAATGATTTGTTATGTTCAATAATAATTTCAAATGAATTACAATTGTTTTTCTATTCGCTTTTCCCTCTTTCCGTAACATGTATGAGATAAATTTGTGCCATTTACCAAATTTATGTCTGAATTTAAGTGTGTACTGAATTTAAGCAGTAGAGGCCGAAAAATATGTCGAAAAACAATTTAATTTCTTGGGATAAAAATACATTTTCATACAAAGTCACACATGCATACTGATAAATTATATTTTCTCTGATAAAGAAAACATTCTGGGTCATTTATAGGTACGTTTTCACCTAAGCATCACCGGTCATTCTTCCAGTACGTCTCTAAATTGACGAGTGTAAATTATTGAGGGAAGAATATACTATATCTTACAATGCAGGGTTAAATGTGTTATGAATTGAACCTCATATTTAGAAAACCACAGATATATCATCAAAATATTATCATGTTCATGAATCGACCTGCAGACAAAAAGGAATTTTTATAGACCAAGGAACACGAGAGAGGGACTTGCAGAAAAACAGCCGCCTCTCATTTCCTAAGTAATCATTCAAATGTATAGTAGAATTCTATTTTATATATATAATTGTAACTGCATATCTAAAGAATTACAGACACATGTTCTATCACACTCTAACTGGGGGGTTGAATATAGGAAAACAAAAATTCAAGTTTCTTATTAATTTACATAAAGCATGGTATTTTACTGTTAGACAGTATTTTAAGCCCTAATTATATCAGTTAATATTCATCCTGGAAGATATATGGTTAGAAGAGCAAAATATATTAGCCTTCACACCTTCATAATTGATCTTACCATTACTATCTTAGGTTCTCTTTAATAAAACATAATGTATGAAATTCATTAACAAATATTCTGAAGTAGGATAATATTTATATCTCCGTGGAAATAGAAACTCCCAACAGACAATATACACGCAACATACAACGCTACTGTATAACGCAAACTTTTTATGTACGTTGATGTTGACTATATTTGCGGCACACTAAAACCATCTCCAGTGCTTGTTATTAAACTGTTCAGACTGTAATATAGATTTTACGTTTCTATTGGTTTCAATACATTTTAAGAAAAAGTATTCACGCAAGATGTGTAAATTTATGTATCATTTTGGAATGTATTGTACACGTTTCTATCCATGTAATCTATTTTTAATATACATTGGATTCCTTGTCAATTTTCACATCTTTCAAAACCGTTGGTAAACTCACTCACCATTTTGATACAAACACCTAGAAGCATCAAGAACATTGAAGCCAAGTAAAGTTTAATATTTGCATATATATATATATATACGTTGGTTTAAAACATGCTCTTGTGAAGAATTCACTCTTGAATCTAGTGAAGGTCATTGACGACGATGAATTAAAAGCCATGCCGCAACTTGCAGGAGAAATCTACTATGTAGGTTATAGTGTGTTATTATTTGAATCAATATATGTTATTCTTGTTTGAAATATGTGGTTTAACATTAATGTTTAAAAGCCTAATTTTTTAATAACATGATATTTTCACGATTGTATACCGTTACTATTTACGATACACGAATTAAATATTCTCCATGAATAAATAGCTGCAATATAAAATAGAATTATTTCTGCTGTCTCTCATTGAAAATGTGACTCAAATAATTTAATTTCTATTATAGTTTTATTACACGTTTCAATTATACAGGAAAATAGGTTTACCTGTTTAAAATCCCGATTTCATTTGAAGGTGTATTAACGTTAAATGTATAATATATTAGCATTCATCTGATTCGTTCAACTGATCCACCCTTGAGATAACAAAAATTAAAGTATCTGCCAGTAAATTTAACTCTTGTGTTTATGCATCAAATACAATGGTTACTGATTTAGGCACAAGGTCAGCAATTTTGGGGAAGTGGCAATTCAATTAAATCGACTGTAGTGTAAAACTTTTGTTTTATTCTGTCGAACCCATAAGGTGAAAGGCAAAGCTGACTTCTGTGTGATATGAAATCAGTACGTGAAGGGCCGTAACTATATGCTGCGAAGTATGTTGACAGACGTTCTACCGATACTGTCAAACCCTTATGTATTAAATATAATGTTATCTACGCTGCCAGGTTGTGAGTGGTATCAAAGACGGTGGGGTATCATTCATCTGCAGGAATTTAGAGAAGATATGGGAACACGTGGTGCTATTAAGTTAGACATGGCCTAGGTGAATACTGGCCGAAACCTATCAAAGTTAAGTTACAACTTTACTCGTCGAGCCATGATCTCCAACCCGCTTTGGGTAGAGTTACTGCCGAGAGGCAAAAGGGAAAATGAGTTCTGGCTAGACTTAGTTAGTCATCCTCTCAAGAACTCCGACGCAGTGCACACTTCGTCTGTATGGACTTCCATTGACGCAGGTGGGGAATTTTAAATATCAAGGGACAATTTTCACGGGTGATAGAAGACAGCATTCCAAATTAAATGCAGAAGAAGGGTGGTTGGAATACAAGCTAAAATTGCTATCTTCAGGTCGATGTTCATGGACATCAATTTTGGGTAATGATCGAAATAATATGTGCGTGAGTTCAAACGGTCGTACGAAGGTTCTTCCGATGAAAGGTATTTGGGGTAGCTTTACTTGGAATTCATTCAAAGTAGAGTTACTACACCTAGGAATATAGAGATCACCGCTGCGTTACTACGGCCATAGACGCGTGGTTATAATGTCTAAGGAAAGGCTGGGCAGAATTTACGTGTAAAGCCAACCGGCTTGCAGCCCAGAAATAGATGGTTGGATAACATCCATGAGCCTGGCTGGTCTCCATTACTTATCTAGCCGGTTCATATGGAAAGTCTTTCTTCCCATATAACCAATTGGACATCTTGTCTGAAGAATCTGTCCACTGACCTTCCACCCAAACGAAGAAGAAGAAGAAGAAGAAGAAGAAGAAGAAGAAGAAGAAGAAGAAGAAGAAGAAGAAGAAGAAGAAGAAGAAGAATTCATGAATTATGAAGCTGTCTCATGTTTAAAATATCGTTAATATAATTAACACTGAAAATTGAGAATCAAATAAAATAATTATGTTGTGATGAATAGAAAATGCTAATTCAATGTTTAATATTTTAAAGTTGTTTTATTTTTTCTTATATTTAAAATGAAATTTCAACATTTACAATTTAAACATCACAGTTTAAATTCTTCATACTTGGTTTTATTCAGCAACGGCATCATTGTTTTCTTGAATAGAACGGTGTTTGGATATACCAATGATTCTTCAAAATAATTCTTGAGTATGCGAAAATCAATAAATGCGACATGTTGTAAACAATAAATATACTCTACGTATAACTATATTTTCTTTCTGCTCTTAGTAAAATTGAAAACCATTTTTTTTTTTGGATTGTATTGACCTGTTTCTCTTCAAAACATTACTTTTAGATATTGTGTGACATATAGCATATCAATTAAGTGTATATAAATACTGAAATATTTCAAATATTATTAATGAAATTCAAACCACTATTGGAACAGATATTACAAGACACATTATAAAATATACAATAAAGTAGTTCAATTATTTCACAAATTTATTGACAACAACTGCAGAGAATAATGGAATTCTATCAGTCGTGCCTTTCCTGAAAATATGCGTGAAATAGTGAACAAATTCTGATTACGTATCAAAATATAAATGTCATGTTTTACTCCTCATACTTATAAAGCTTCATACGTTATAAGCAAACGAGTATAAGTGCTTATTATTTTGATCATTTTCATTAAATCAGTAGTTAACAAAAGAATTAAAATCTATTTATTTTCATACAAATATAAATGGTACATATCCATTGAGAATTTTAGATATATGCTGCCTATTATTATTCATTTATCTCCTTCCATATACTTATATATGTTTTGTGTTGAAACACTCTTCATTTTACATATTAAACATTATTTGCGTTACTTAATTGTGTGGTTTCTACATACAGAGGCGTGACTGGTGTGCGTTATATCGAGAAACACCATTATAAGCAAAGGCATTACGTTACATGTTGGGCTAGACAAAAGAAGAGTGTAACGCTACAATTGACTGATACATTCTGAGAAAAATATGAAATATTTATAAAACGTTTATAAATACACTGACAAATACTTTACAGCCTATAGTTACAACATACTTATAGGTAGTATATCATCATGTGAAGTATGACAGCGGATATAGAATTGCTTATCTATAAATTCCTGAAAATATCCAGTGTGTATCTTGAAGTGTAATTAAGTTTTAAATTATTGCTACTTTTATAAATATTCCATTTTCACCCTTATATAGAGAGTTACGTCAGGGTTTTATATAGAACAGAAGAATAGAAAGCATTGAGAATAATACAATTGTTCATGCATTCATACATACCCTTACACACATATTTATATATGGTGGCTGCCAACTCGTTTTCGAGTACGGCCACTACTTTATAACCATGTAGGAGAACCCCTACCGATGCGCTGAACGAGTGTGACTTTTTAGTCCAGCCAGCGACTTGAAAACTCTGCTACAAACACTACACTTGTGACAATTATTGACACATAGTGCTGGGCCCATGGTACCATGGATCTCCAGATATAAAGCAATGCCTGTGCCGTGAAGCTTTTATAGTGAGCAAAGGCACTGCACAAAGCCAGTCCCACTCTCTTAACCAAGATGATATTTACCAAAAAGAAGAACAAGTCAACATCATTGGATACCATAAGGGTTGCAGGTGTTATATCAGAGTGTTCCTTCTCCTAGAATTCTGCCTTGAGAAAGTCTAATGGGTCATCTCTCCCATATGTATATATATATACATACATACATATATATATATATATATATAGAGAGAGAGAGAGAGAGGGGGAGAGGGAGAGAGATAGAGAGGGGAGAGGGAGAGAGAGAGAGGGGGAGAGGGAGTGGTGGGAGGAGGGAGATATATAGAGAGGGGTGGGGAGAGAGAGAGAGAGAGAGACGGAGAGTGTGTGTCTGTGGTGCTGGGAGGATAATCATGGTAGCACCCGATCCATGGGATATGCAGTGAAGCTATAAAATTAGTAAAGCAGGTGTTAAATCTCTCTCCATATCTCTCGACAGTCGACCAACTTTCGTCAAATTGGATCGAGGAAACAATGTTTCCATTTGCTGATAGTACTATCGAACGGAACTCCAGTTAATATCTTGCTCAAGAAGATAACGCATCACTCGGTTCGGGACGAACTCACAACCTCACGATTGCAAATCCAGTTATCTAACCACTCAGCCACACGCCTTCATTCTCTCTCTCTCTCTCTCTCTCTCTCTCTCTATATATATATATATATATATATATATATATATATATATATATATATATACATATATATATATATATATATATATATATATATATATATATATATGTATATATATATATATATATGTATATATATATATATATAGATATATATATATGTATATATATATATATATATATATATAAAATATAAATATTTACACGTACGCCAATTAAACAAAGTCACATGTATATATATGTTTTGGCAACTTTTCACGATGTGGCTCAATGGAGAATTAATAAATTAAATAATCAGAGCAAAGTACTATAGAGTAAATCATGTCCAGAGAATTATTTGATAATAAATACATATCATCTCTAGTCCCAATCAGCATAATTAACGACACAAAAAATCAATGAGACCAGGCTATAAGAATAAAAGGCATCCATGGAGAAACAGTAACTAAATACACCATCGCGGCGTCTTCGCGTGCAACCGCTATAGAATATTTACCCAGCATTTCAATAGCACGTTGAAATTAATTAAATATACGGTCAACCATACATAATTAGTTAAACATTAATGTTAGAAATGCTTATATACATAGCAGGATTAAATCACTAAATCCCGACCCAAGGGTTTCGCTCTCTTTTGAGATACGTTATTAAAGGTTAATTCTCAAGATTTAGAGCTCTTCAGGGGACAAACTCGCTAGGTCATATTATTTTCCGAAGTGGCCCCCACCAAACACGAATCCAAAATGGTTGAGAACTGTGACGTGGCAGTGGTCAAGTCAGGAAGGGTGTGATTGGTTACTTACGGCGAGTGGGTGGTTTGCTAGAGAGCGCAGCGAATATCGCCCAAATGTTTATCTCAAACTTATGGGAGATTATTAAATATAAATATGTACACATACACCAATTAAACAAAGTCACGGGTATATGTGTCTGTTGGCAACTTTTCACGATGTGGCTCAATGGAGAATTAATAAATTACATAATGAGAGCAAAATACTTGATTTTTTGTGTGGTTAATTCTGCTGATTGGGAGTGGAGATGATGTATATATATTATCAAATAATTCTCTGGACATGCTTTACGCTATACCATTTTGCTCTGATTATTTAATTTATTAATTCTCCATTGAGCCACCCCGTGAAAAGTTGCCAAAACACATATAAACCTGTGACTTTGTTTAATTGGTGTATGTGTAAATATTTATATTTAATAATCTCCCATAAGGTTGAGATAAACATTTGGGCGATATTGGGCTGCGCTTTCTAGCAACCAACCCACTCGCCGTAAGCAACCAATCACACCCCTCCTGACTTGACCACTGCCATGTCACAGTTCTCTACCATTTTGAATTCGTGTTTGGCGGGGGCCACTTCGGAAAATAATATGTCCTAGCGAATTTGTCCCCTGAAGAGCTCTAAAACTCGGGTATTAACGTTAATAAGGTATCTGAAAAGTGAGCGAAACCCTTGGGTCGGGATTTAGTAATTTAATCCTGGTATGTATATAAGCATTTCTAACATTAATTTTTACCTAATTATGTATGGTTGACCGTATATTTAATTAATTTCCACGTGCTGTTGAAATGTTGGGTAAGTATTCTATAGTGGTTGCACGCGAAGACGCCGTAGTGGCGCATTTATTTACTGATTCTTCATAGACGCGTTTTATTCTTATAGCCTGGTCTAATTGATTTTTTGTGTGGTTAATTATGCTGATTGGGAGTAGAAATGATGTATATATATTATGAAATAATTATCTGGACATGCTTAACTCTATAGTATATATATATATATATATATATATATATATATATATATATATATATATATATATATAATATAAGATCAAAAGATGGTTAAAGGAGTTCCATATATTTTATTATGCGCATTTCAAAAACAAACATCATCATCAAGCAATAATATTTGTGTTTTCATCAGATAAAACAGGAGAACATGATATGAAGGCTAAACAACACTTGTGGATAGTGCAGTTTTAAATCAACATATGAAAAGTAGTTTTAGATTGATGTGTGATATTGGGAAAAATATTTTATTTAGAGAGGGGGGGGAAGGATGAAAAGGGAAGGAGATGAGAGGGAGAGATGGGTGATAGAGAGAAAGAGATAGTTTTTATAACTGAGAGGAGATATATTTTTTACATAGAGGGGTTGAAAACCGTTGGAAGATACTGTATAAATTAAAAAATTTGAAAATTAACGAAGGGAGGATATGTGCGAGGAAAAAAAGAAAAAAAAAAAAAATTATTTAGGGAGGGGGGGGGGTTGGACAGGATGAAAAAAAGGGGGAGGAGATGAGAGTGAGGGTGGAGAGGGAGAGATGGGTGATAGAGAGAAAGAGATAGTTTTTATAACTGAGAAAAACATATATTGTTTTAATTTAGAGAGGTTGGGAACCGTTGGAAGATAATGTATAAATTAAAGGAATTTGAAAATTAACGAAGGGAAATTATGTATGAAGATAGAGAGAAAAAAATAATAATTGTGGGTGAATATTCTAACGTCAAAAGAAGAAATGTATGTATTGTGGCAATTTCAAAATTAGCGAAGAGAAAAATTGTTAAGGTTTGTGTGTAGAAGGATTTGAGAAAAATAATGTGAAGTTAAAGTTTGTATATTGAATTGATAATATGAGCGAATAAAGAGTTAATATGTATTAATAATGAGTTCGTTGACGGGGAGAAAAAAATAATAATAAATTAAGGATGAAATTGAGATTAAAAAGATTTATGATAGAGAGAAAAAATAATAATGATTGCGGATGAATATTCAAAATGTCAAAAACAAATGTTATTATTTTACGAGAAGATAGAATGAGGGTAATGAGTAAACGAGTATTATAGAGTGTATAATGCCCTTTAAAGTAAGGTAGATGGGTATATTTTAAAGAGGTGTATGTATATGTGCCTTTGAGAAAAGATTCTAAATTGATAAAGAATTGAATATTAACTGTATACTTTGTGAAAAGTTCTATGGAATTTATGCAGGCAGATAGAAAACAAATCTGAGCGTCTATTTATTATAGAATCTAGGTTAGAGATAATGGTAAATTTTTCATTTAGGCAGAGATCACAGATTTTAGATAGAGAGCTGTTCAAGTATGAGGATGCAGAAGAAGTCTTCTTCCAAAAGATGGTATATTTAATGTTTTTGTCTTTTAAGGACCATATGAGTTCTGAGAGAGCAGTGTTAGTTCTTTTAAGTTTGTATTTGAAAGATGATGATGATTATAGAGACGAGCTTTAAAAGAGGTGGAAGTGGAGCCAAAATAGGTGAAGGAATTGGTGCTAGTTATAATTTTACATTCATAAATTAAGTTTTTATCGAGGCAATGGTTGTTGAGAGGACATTTATTTTTAATGCGGCAGTTGCAATTAGAGAGATTATTAATGAGTGATCTAGTGTTATCTATAGAAGGAATTGGATTGGAGAAGTTGTTTGCGATAGGAATAATAGGAATAATAGTTTCTTGATTTAGAGTTGGATTATGAACATTTAGCGAAGTTGTGTTTGACGTTGTATTTGGGTTTACAGAAGTTAGCCTAGGGTTTACAATGACGTCGGGAGTACTATTACTCTTATTATGAAATTCAATATTGGAAGGAAGAGATTTAGTATTTAATATGTTGTTGTTGTGTTTAGAGATGATGTTGGAAATATTGGAGGATGTAGAATACGAAAATTTGATGGTGTGTTTGTTAAATATTTTACTATAGATATGTGAGGGAGGGAAGCATTTATTTAAGGCACTAAAAAATAATTTAGGAATATTGTTATTAATAGAGATGGAGAAAGGAGCATTATACCAGATTATGTTTTTGTATCTAGGTCTTTTATTAAAATTATTGGAATGGTCATGATTAATTATTCTACTGTAAGTTTTCCTAGAATTTGTTTCTTTATTATATTTGATTTTATCTGGATAGCCGGCTTTAGAAAGTGCGTTATTATAGTAATTGGCGTTAGCATCAAAGATGTTTTTATTAGAAGATATGTTAGATATTCTATTTCCAATATTATTAACTATAGCATTCATGATATTGGTAGGATGGTTAGATTTAAAGTTAACATAATTAAGGTTCTCATTGTTTTTATGGTAAGGGTAATATAGTCCAGTGTCAAGATTAAGAGATACATCCAAGAAATTAGCTAGTTTGATACTATTATCAAATTCAATTTTTAGGTTATGTTGGTTAAAGAGATTACGTATATTGTTCTTAATAATATTAAGTTTAACTATATTGCAATTTAGGATAGTAAAGAGTCCATCGTTACGATAAATTCCACCGCGAAGTTGAGGAATTTTCCGACTCAAAGAGTTCAAAATGAAGATACCAATTAAATCAGTCAATTGGGATGAATCGGATGCTCCCATTGTGATGTCGAAGTTGTTAGAGGTATCGGCTCTGGTCCAATATTCGTTGTTGAACTCTAGGATGGTTTTACGTGCGGTGAGGATGATGTGAAGTTCATCTGTGGTGATGTCAGAATATTTAAGTGCGAAAGATAGAGCATTATTGAGAAGTGAAGGCGAAATGGAGGAATAGTAGCTGGCAATATCAAATTGAATAAATTTTAGTTTGTTTTTATTATCCAATTTGTTGAACCAGCCAATCACTTCAAAAGTACCAAACCATAAATTTAGGTTTAAAGAAGAGCAATTAGAACTAACCTGTGGGATAATCCTATCCAAGATGGCTTTACTAACAACCCCCAGATCAGATTTAGAGGGGGCGATTAATCTAACAGGTAGTTCAGTGCGAAAATTGTTTTTGTGATCCTAGAGATTTATCCTCCAGTCCCACAAACTGTAGAGTGCTTCTTATCCGATATCTGCATTGCTTTATTGTACTACAATAAAACTCACCTCCTACATATATATATATATATATATATATATATATTTATATATATATATATATATATATATATATATATATATATATATATATATATATATATAGTGTATATATATATATACAGAGAGAGAAAGAGCGGCCGTAGGGGAGGGATGAAAAGAAATTGTCATGGTGCCGAGACCGAGGAAACGAATAATCCGGGAAGCACCCAATATTTCTGGGATTGCAGCGTAGATACAGAGATAAGTAAAAGTGATTCTATACCCCCCCTCTCTCTCTCTCTCTCTCTCTCTCTCTCATGGCAAAAGGTTACCGAGGAAAGAAACGCCCGCAAAGCCACCGAGAATGCAGACCGGAGATCAAGGGCCCCGTTTCTAATAGATAAGGTGGTCTGTTGCCATCCAAGGTCATCAAACCTGACGTTGCATATTTTCTCAGCTGCCTCTCAGATATAAGCATCGACAGAGTCGTAACCATATGCTGCAGAGTAAGTTATCTGGTACACTGCCGATTCACTGCCCTCATACATATTGTGCGAATCAAAGTAAACATGAAATTAATGTAATTGGCTAAACACAAGAATTCTATACTGTGTAGATAATTAATAATTTTGGGATTACTGTTTCAATTGTAAAATTAGAAAAAAAAACCTCTATATTTTGCTTTAAACTAAATCCCAGACACAGTAATAACATTTTAATTTAAAACATCTAAGAGCACATCATTTGTTTACATAATTGTATTCATTAATTCAATGTAATATTCAGCAAAACAAAGTATATTTCCTCTTTGGTGGGTTGCATTCATTTCATTTTCAAGGGATATCATTTCCTGGGAATGCTGCCACTTATAAAATCATTGAACGTTTCTGATTGTTAGTTTGTTGAGATTTATATAAACATTTATTCTTATTCCAATTTATATTACGTGTTCGTGTTTATTTTCTAATATTCATATGCAAGTTCCTGTTGTTTCCATATTTTTCGATAAGTGCTTACGAAATATTCAAGTTTCTTAACTAATAACAATGCAACAATTTATGAATGACATCATCCAAATTCCTGAGAGAGGTATACATACTTGATAAACTTGCATTCCTATAATATTGTTTTTTTTAATAAAAGTAATAGAGGAAAAGGTTTGCAAAATGAGGGTTTCTAAAGCAGTCTTAATACGTTCAGTCGAAATAGTTCTACAATCTCCTCAGCCCTGCTGAAATTCGGAGTAAAATATTGAATTCCACCCATTTCTGTGAAGAGTTCCTTATACTATCTATCCTTTACTAGTTTTCTGAAAACACATTGATTAACTACCACAAGAGATTACCAAACGTAGCCACTACCACGCAAATAAGGAAGTAATTAAAAAGAATTTCGTTGAAACCTTGCAGTATTACGACTGTATTTTTCATTAACAAACTTTTTTTCTTCAGAAAGGAGATAACTTGATGGACTATTATAATTACTATAAAACATCGATTGAAATTTGACTGGTTTTCGAGTATTCATAGGCATCTGAATCAACATTATTTATCTTGCTAAATACCTTCCGCCTCATATATGATGAGTACGTTTTATTCTCATAGAATTATTCAAACATAATAGCAAACATATTAAATGTCTAATTCATTATATTCACCGAAATAAATGTCATTTAACATTTGACTGAATGCATTAAAATTGAAATGTATATTCTAATTATATATAATAAGTTTAATTAACTGATAATTAAACATAATATAAGCTATAAACGTAGCAATCATTAATTCAAATTCATATTATTTAATGAGAACACTACACTTCAAAATACACATAATAAAAATACATCTGTGATCTACGGGTTAGCTGTTGAACTTCTTTTCTTTTACGATAAAAGAAAAATATTTATACATTATGAAGATGTTATAATGGAAATTTACATGCTTCATCAATAAAATCGTATTTTGGATGACACATATAGATAATTGTTTGTACATTTGAAATTAGGCCATCAATTTGAAGAAGAGCCGGAAATCGTTTAAATCGATCCCGTGCGTTGATGATACGTTCTTATAGACCTCGTAGAGAGCAAATGCAAAGCTAAGCTTATGGGATTTTGTACTCAGAACATAAAGCGCCGTATCTATGTTAATCTAAGCATGTTGTTTGACACTCTATCGGTACTAAAATTCTTGGGATATTATTTCTTTTCACCTTTCTTCCTCAATTTTACGCCATTGTTTTGTGGTGTTTTAACAGCACACTTTCATCGTTATTTTTCCATTATCCTAATAATTCTGATACACTCGCGTTTGAAACTAGATATTTAAGATAACACCTTTTCTCTCTAGTTCTCTCTCTCTCTCTCTCTCTCTCTCTCTCTCTCTATATATATATATATATATATATATATATATATATATTATATATATATATATATATATATATATATATATATATATATATATAGTATTTTCTGTAGTGTTGTAATATAAATATTACACACAGTAGATGGACAGCTCACGTAGAGTTTGCTCGACGGTTCCAGTTGTAGTTTCAAAAGTAATCCGGAGAAAAGAGAAGGATTTAAATGGATACAGTTCAGTTAAAAGGAATTTATTGATACGTGTTTCAATGTCAGTTACACAACCTGAAAACAGCTGCTATCTACAAAGTATTAATTATGCAGACACTCAATATTTCAATGTTATTATCAACTATCATTTCATCAGAATAATTTTATTGAGAACCTGTTTGGTTTTTATAGAGAATATTAAGAGGGAGGGGTGAAGTTGTTAGAAGAATAGTTAAGGGAGTGGATAGATATTTTTTTGATAGCAGTGAGAATTTTTGGTAGCAGTGAGAATTTTTGGTAGCAGTGAGTAATTAGATTCCCATCTGTTGTTTTGACATTTTTATAGAATACATTATTTGGCGTTGGTTATTTTTCTAAATCTATAGAAAGATTAGAGACAGTAAAAATATGCATGGTTGGTTTTGTGTTTGCACTTAATTAACATACAGACTTAAATTTTTCTTTCAAGTGTACGTATCCGTTCGCCCACACATTCACACACAAACATATATGCACACCTCTACAAAATACATACACTCACATACACATACTTACATGCTCATGCCTATATACATATATACCTGCACATATATATATATATACATATATATACACATATATATGTATATCCATACGCATTCATGTATATACATTTTCATACTCAACTTATCTTAATATACACACGTATAGACACACACATATATACATACATACTCCTGTCTATGTGTATATATATATATATATATGTATATATATATATATATATATATATATATATATATATATATATATATATATATATATATATATATATATATATATATATATATATATATATATATATATATATATATATATATATATATATAAAGACTTTAATACATGAATACACATACATCTAACTATCCACATCAAACATATACATATATTTACTTATTTATATACATTTTCACATATATATATATACATATGGTCGCTTTTAGACGCATTCATTATAGCATATTAACACCTATTCTCATCAGCCTATCTATCCATTATTAGTGTGGTAATTTAAGGTTATTAATATACATATATATGTTGAGAAGAGATTGTTTTTATATTTTTCTAACTAGATTGAGGTTTATATAGTTGGGGGATGTCCCTCTTTTATGTAATATTCAGCTTGTAGTGGGAAAAAAAGGGTTTTAGTTCGGTGACGGCAGAATAATGTTCGTTCAATTCTGTTATTAAGCAGTTTCTTCTTGTGTGTGATTATGTAATAAATCTCACGATTACACAATTTGCAGAAGTTTTGGCTCCTGGAAAAGCTTTGGGTTTTAGCTAATTTCTCCCATTTTGGGGTAAACTTTTGATCGCTATCCCTGAGCGTCCAAGCTTTTTCTGCTAAAGTTGTTACATTTCTTTGGCTCTGGTGTTTTATTGAGTAAGAATGCCTATATAATCGAGATTTAAACGATGTTGCCGTTGATCCCACGTAATACCACTCGTTGCCTCCGGATTCAATGGTACACTTATAGATGATATTTTTTTCAAGGCAGTTATTGCCGAGGGGGCAATTGTCAGGATAGATGCAGTTACAGTTGTGTACGTTGGTTTTGTAGTTAGGTTTACTCTGGAGTAGTATTGCGGACGAACTTAGGAGTGGTTTATTTATGTTCTGTAGTGTATTGTCTACTGTCTTTTTTGTGTTCTTTGTACTTAAGTTTTTAGTCTTTTCGTTTAACCTTCTAGTATTGATCTTTTTTATGTGTTGTTCAAGGTTTAACGCTGTAGAGTATGACAGTCTTATAGTGGTAGGGTTTAGGATTTTGTGGTATTTGTGTGATGTAGGAAAATGTCTCTTAACTATTTTAAAGAAGAGTACTGGTAAATTTGTACTAATGGAACTATTGTATTCAGGGTTATACCATAAGTACTCTTTGCATCGCTTTCTATTAGCTTTGTTTGCTGGTTTACTGCTGTGTATACTATGGTAGTAAGTGTGGTTTTGTGTTGTGTTATTATATCTACCTATGTGGGATTTATTTTGGGTGTTTTGATTGTTTTCATCTATATACTCTATTTTGCTGAGGTAGCCTGCTTTATTAAGGGCGCTATCGTAGTACTCGGCGTGTTCCTTAAATACTTGTATGTTAGAAGATAGACCCGAGATTCTAAGGGAAATATTTTTAGGGATAGATTTAATTATAGAGATGGGGTGGTTAGACCCAACATTTACGTACTTGAGATTTTCATTCAAGTTATGAAACGGTTTAATCAGACCAGAGTTTAAATTGAGTGTGACATCCAGGAAGTTAAATACTTTAAGGTTGTATTCATATGTTATAGTTAGTCCTATTTCAAGTAGTAGTTTTCTTATATATTTGCGTAGTTTTTCTAGTTTTTGGTTATTTAGGTTTTTAACTAGGAGGAGAACATCGTCGCGGTATATTCCACCGTGGAGATTACTGAATTTTTCCTGAAGTCTAAAGGCGATAAATAACCCCACAATATCAGTTATTTCCGCCGAATCGTTAGAGCCCATTGTTATGTCATAGTTAGAGGGTCTATCTTTACGAACCCAATAACTGTTCTCAAATTTGACTATAGTTTTCCTAGCTTCTAATATAATCTTAATTTCTTCGTTTGTAAGGTCAGAGTTATCCTTAGCAAACTTAATGGCTCTATTCAGAGTTTCAGGTGATATCGATGAGTAATATTCGTCGATATCAAACTGGATAAACTTAGATTTATTCTTATTGCTAATGCTATTAAACCATCTTATTGCTTCTTGGGTCTTCACCCAGAGTTTAATTTTAACCTTAGCCTTAATTTGGGGGATGATTCTATCTAAGATATATTGGCTTATTTTACCTATATCTGATTTAGAGGGGCAGATTAATCTAATTTTAGGGTCATTATCAAAGTTAAGCTTATGGTCCTTAAGATTGAAGGTGGGTACCGCCGGTAAGAGTGGTCCTGTCCTATCTTCGATTCCGAGATTTTTCACCATTTCTCATGCCTCATCATTAATGTGCTTAAGAGTTACTTCATTCGGTTTTCTATATTTTTTATGTAATTCTTTTCGAATGAAGTTGTTGTATGTAGTGCAGTCCATAGTATACAGGTTAGATGTTTTGTCCGCTTTTACTACAATTCCTTTGGTGTTTTTAAGGTCGTCCAGTAGTTTTTTCATATCTTTCTGCAGTTTGTTCTTGGTGTTACGTCCTTTGAATTTAATTTTAAGGATTAAGTCCATAAGGTCCTGCTCAAATGCATCTAATAGTGGGTTAGTGGGTGGGTTTTTACACGTTCTAAAACCAAATTTGTTGTTTATATATATATATATATATATATATATATATATATATATATATATATATATATATATATATATATATATATATATATATATATACATACATATATATATATATACATACATATATATATATACATACATATATATATATACATATTTATATATATATAAACATATTTATATATACATATATATATATATATATATATATATATATATATATATACATTTCCTCCGTTATATATATATATATATATATATATATATATATATATATATATATATATATATATATATATATATATATATATATATGTGTGTGTGTGTGTGTGGAGGAGAGAACTGATGGTGGGACTGCTCTATACACATTGAAAATCCTGACGGGACTAGCACCAAATTTTGGCATTGGAAGCTGGACCAGCCCCCGAATAAGACGTCATTCTGTGGTGTGAAATGTCCCGTGTTCCACATCTAGAATAAGGAGCAGATATCACACGCATTGTACAGTTGACATATTCAAACTCAGCCTATGACACACTGATAGTACATATGAAGCAACTAATAACAGTAATATGTGTCACATATCGGCCACCCAATGCCCCTAGTTATGAGGGTAAATTTGAGGATAGCCTCAGATGGTTAGAAGAGGTCTCAACAGGGTCTCAACATTCAATTGCAGGGAGAATTTAACCTGCCAAACGTGCAGACAACTAGCTGGCTGGAGCTTGGGGACTTTCCAGACAAGAGACCGGAGATCATGTTGATACTATGGAGGGCATTTGTCCTAAGCCGCCTAGACTATTGCTACCAGCTGTGATCAGCCCATAGTATCAAACTAACCATGGATCTCGCGGCAATCCAACGAAGCTACACCAAGAGGTTTACAACGATGAAGGAGGTAAGCTACGGGGAGAAGCAAAAAGAAGTGAAACTCTACTCCTTGGAACGAAGACGGGAGAAATACGCAGTGGTATACAGATGGAAAATCCTGACGAGACAAGCACCAAACTTTGGCATTGGGAGCTGGAACAGCTCCCGAACAGGACGTCATTCTTCCACATCTAGTACAAGGAGCAGATATTACAATAGTCTGGGGTTCAAAGGCTCTCAACTCTTCAACAAGCTCGCAAGGTGTGGCTGTGGATGTTTTCAAGAAAATTCTCGACACCCTGCTATCCAGGATCCCGGAAGAGCTCACAGCAAGGCACGAGGGTAACGTAAGGGAAGCAGCAACGAACTCAATCTTGCACCAATGGCCGCCAACCCGGGCTGGCGATATAATGTGTAGCAAGAAGAGCGCCGCCACACCATCGCCTCAGCGGATGGCTGGAATAGGTAAAATAATAAGGGAGT
>OZ024743.1:30704986-30849986 GCA_964016885.1 Eledone cirrhosa | reverse complement strand
AGTGCAATACCAGAAAAAACGGCACAAGCGAAAATATGAGTGGATCTTGTCGAAACGCCACAACGAGAACATCGACACTAACGAACAGACGGACCAGAACCACGTGGCAAACAACAACTTAACAACCGCCACCGCCGCATCCACCAACACCGAGCCATACCTCAACGATGGGACGCACCTGGTCACCGACCTAACCGGCACTCTCACGAGCGACGAGCTGAAACTCCTACACCTCGCACCCAAGTTCATCGTCTCACAACGTCTCGAAGACAGACTCAAACTCAACATCGAGGCCAACTTTTGTCGAGCCGCTTACCAACTTAAATGGGTGACCGCCATCAACAGCGCCACAGAAAATAACAGCGCCCACGCAACCCATCCCAAGTTCCCCACTTACCAGCCCGACACCCCACTCCGCCCCCCACCCACCAACCACGAACTCGACACTAAACTCATCAGGCTAAAACACTCCATCTCGGATATACTTCACAAACACACACACACACACAAACACATAACCTCACCAAATCTAAACTCACCACTCTCTCCAACCTAAAATCGAAGAACCTCATCTATCTCCCCTCCAACAAGGGAAAATAATTCTGCGTCATCAGCAGAGAGGCCTACAACACCCTGGCCCTCCAACACCTTGACGATGACAACCTCTACTCCAAGGTCACGGGAATCACTCCCGCGCAGATAGAAGAGCTCATCAACGATGCCTGGACCAACATCTGCGACCGGCGGAAGCTCCCGAAGAAGCTGAGATACAACCTCCTCACGAGGAACAGCAGACTACCCGCCTTCTACCACCTCGTGAAAACACACAAACAGGGACCCGACCTGAAGATCAGGCCCATCGTATCGAGCGTGGAGGGACCACTCTACAAAATTTCATGGCTCCTAGCCAGAATACTCAAACCCATCTTAGACACCTTGCCGGGACACGTTAACAGCTCCGAGGAGGTGTTGAAGTGCCTGCATCAAATGGATCCCGACACCAGAAGGAATAACAGATATGCCTTCAGCCTTGATGTAGTCGCTCTCTACACCTCGGTCCCGGCACTCCCGGCCGTCAATATACTGATGGAACGCGTCCAATCCACCGACCTACACTGATTCGGGCTCACCACCACTGACATCCACCAACTCCTATCCATCGTCGTCGACAACACCTACTTCGGATTCCTTGACCAAACATACCAACAAACCTCGGGATTGCCCATGGGATCAAGCCTATCAGGTGTGCTAGCGATCTCTTACATGGACAACCTCGAACGCAAGTCACTCAACGCCTGCCACCCCAACGCCGTAGACTTTTTCTCAAGGTACGTGGACGATATCCTCATCCTCACATCTTCCCAAGACACGGCGAACAGAAACTATGAGACGTTCAACAACACGAACGAGAACATTGACTTCAGTGTTGAACACCCCAACGAAGACGGGTCACTTGCCCTCCTCGACTTCCGAATCAACATCACGGAACATGGAAGGGTTCACTGCAACTTCTACCGAAAGGCAGCCTGCAGGGACCTATTCGTTCACTATAAGTCCGCCCTCCCTAACATTGCCAACAGAGGATACATCACTAACGAGATCGCGCGAATCAAAAACAGATGCAGCGATCCCGCGGGTGGTGTCACTCATACCAAGCGATTCATCGAGGTGCTGGAGACAAACGGGTACCCTACCTCGATCACAGACAGAATAGGAGACACCAGACACAAGAGACAGAGAGGAACCCAAGGCAAGTGCTTCCTTAAAATGCCACACCTGGGCGAGAATACCACCAACGCTATCCGCAACGCTATACGGAGGGAGGGCCTCGACATCCACCTGGCCCACTCGGGCCCCTCCCTGTAAAGATGCCGCTCCAGGAAACCCGGGAAATCTACTGACGCATTCTCCCTCAGAGACTGCCCGATACGCCATGCGAACTGTTGCCTACGCACATACGTCGTGTATAAGATAGAGGATCCAGGAACATACTAAAACCAGGGCCTCGTCTTTCCGGAAACACATAGACAAATGCGGAAACAAAGACGGAAGGCCCATTGTCACAATTCTAGCGACTGAAAGAAAAATCGGCACGTTACGTATCAGGGAAGCGCTTTTAATCAAACGCCTGCAACCGCAAATAAACAACCGATCAGAGAGAAGCGAAATGAGATGGCTGGTTTAAGTTAACAAACGATGCAGCAACACACAACACACGCACACGCACACACAAACGAGAGAACTACACACACACACAGTAGCATTCCACCATACGAACATACTACACTGCCAATACAGAGGAACGAGACAACACACGCACACACACACACACTCAAGCGAGGCAACAACACACGCACACACACACACAGTAACATTTAACAAACAGGCAGAGAATGGATGACAGCTAGCGCCACCCCACTCCCTCATTCAGCCGCTGACCTCTGCCCGACCGACCCCATTTCACGCGCACGAGCGCTCTGCCGAATACCTCAGATATTCAAAACAACAAACAGCGGAGGACGCGTTTCGCACCTGTCCGACAGACAACCTTTCCCCCACCCCGGAAAAAACCCCAGTTGATGGATGTGAATCCGAAATATATAGGGACTATTAAATCTCTCCCAAGGTAACTCTCTCTTGTGTTGTTATTTTTATTTTATCCTTTATACTCTTCCCTTCATTCTTCTACACATCTTATACACACCACGCATCTCAACGTACACCCAATTACATCTCTCTCTCCACCACCGGATCTTGTTACCCGGAGATTTACCCATTTGCATTGTCGAGGCTTCCAAACGACTTAAAGATATTTACATATATATATATATATATATATATATATATATATATATATTGGTAAACGGAATAGAAAATGCTGACAAATTGTTCACAGTGAAAAATAGTTTAATTAGGAATAAGTGAGAATTAGTAATTGTATTGGTTAGTATTCAGTTTTTGTTTTAAGTTTTACCGGTTGCGCACTTCTAATGCTTTTCAAAAATAATTTTGAGATAGAGCGTCCGTGATGTTTGCTCTGATCTGATTCGTTTTGGGAATTCTACCTATTTTTATGTTTAAAAAAGTGGCTCCATCGGTATTAAAATAAGTTTTGCGCCAATTCGTGTTGAAAAAATTCTTGTGGTCAAAACAATTTTGATTGGTCGGTAGAGGTCATGTGAATGTAAAAAATTGATTTTGCGCCAAATGTAGGTTCGTGTCGGCTGACTGAGAAATGACTCTTTCACAACAAATATGTGTGTATGTGTGTGTGTGTAGTATTAGTAAAGTGTTCGTTGTTGTGATAATGGTCAGCAGGGATGTGTGTGCGAACCGCAGCCTGTTGACAGTTCAAATGCCTATTAAGACAAGTGTGTGTGTGTGTGTGTGTGTGTGTGTGTGTGCGTGTGTGTGTAGCAGAGTAATTCCTGGTAGAGGGATGGTCAGTGGGAATGTGTCTGTAAGTGAGTGGGGGATATTTTAACACGTTAAATCATATTTTTCAGCTCTTGTCTTATACGGAGAAGTGTGTGTGTGTGTGTGTGTATATGTCTCTTTGTATGTTAATGTACGCGTGTGTATGTGTGTGTGTATATATGTGAGTCTGTGTGTGAGAATGTATGCGTGTGTGTGTGGGTGGATCATAATTTTTTTCTGGTGAAATGGTGTACATTATACATTATTTTCAGTAAAATCGATTCTCTCAATAGAACATCAAAAACCTTAATAATAAAAGGTGTGAAATGAAATATAGTATTGGCATAATACCAAGGTGTGTGTGAGCGTGTATGTCCAGATTGTACGTACTGAAAGGGGGATCCGTTAGGCCTTGCCGCATTGGAATACTTGTGCACAAATATGTATCTGGAGTGTGTCCACAAATTGTATACCTGTGCACAAATTGTATACCTGTGCACAAATTGTACACATGCATCTGGAGTGTCTCCAGAAATTGTATACCTCTGCACAAATATGTATCTGGAGTGTGTTCAGATTGTAAGGCCTTGCCGTATTGGAATACCTGGGCACAAATATGTATCTGGAGTGTGTCCAGAAATGGTATACCTGTGCACAAATTGTACACTTGGGCACAAATTGTACACATGCATCTGGAGTGAGTCCAGAAATGGTATACCTGTGTACAAATATTATCTGGAGTGTGTCCAGATTGCACGTATTGCAAGGGGAATTCATTAGGCTTTGCCGTATTGGAATACCTGTGCACAAAAATGTATGTGCCCATCACTGTGCAATGCATGTGTGCGTTTATGTATGTGTGTGTGTCGGCACGTTTATATCTATAGACATCAAAAGGTATGCAAATTGGTGTATATTTGTGTTGCATAATAGAACATGTGTGTTTACGTATGTCATTGTGTTTATATGTGGGTAGAGATGTGTGCTGATGTAGATATGTATGCTGACGTGTGTATGTTGTGGGTTCGTCTTAGGGAGAAGTGTTTAGACGGGGTCCGTATTTGTTAATAAAGTAAGATTATTTGCTGATGCGCTAGGTGTGGGTGGCATTATCTTTAAATTTGTAGAGGGGAAAGATTCTGAAGATGGGATGATTTTGGGCGGCACAGGTATCAATATGTTCACTCAGTAGAATTTTCCTGTATTCCCGTATTTTAATTTGGGATCTATGGGCAGTCATGCGTTGGCGGAGGCTGTTTTTGGTCTGGCCTATGTATTGTTCTCGACAACCTGAGCAAGTTAATACATATATTAGATTTTCCGATGCATATGTGAAATTGTGTTTTACTATAAAACGTTGTCCTTCTTTGAAATAGAATTCCGAACCCTCTATTAGGTTGATGCAAATGCCACAGTTGGGTCTATCGCATTTTTTTACTGTGGGTTTCGTTGTTGTGGTTGGCAGTACTTTGGCATGTGTTAGGATCTTTTCCATTGACTTAGATTGTCTTTTGCTCTTTATGATATCGTGTGTTCGTAGGATTTGGTTCATTCTATGGTCCTTTTTCAACACGGATGTTCTGGAGGATGGTGTCAAAGGCCTCATTGTTGGGGGGGTTGTGTGTGGAGATGTATGGAAGAGCTTTTAGTTTCGGTTGATTTACTTTAGGGTGTCTAAGGTCCTGGGTACTGAATTTTAGGGCACGTTGGATTCCATTGTCAATTAGTGATGCAGGGTAGTCCCTACCTATGAGTGTGTCCTTTAGTTCTTGTAGCCGTAAGTAGCAGGTGTTTTTATTGGAGACTATAGTACAGATTCTCTTGGTTAAGTTGTAGGGAATATTAATGTTAACGTGTCTAGGGTGGCAAGAGTTGAAAGGAAGATATTGCTTGGAGTCTGTGAGTTTGTAGTATATGACTGTTTCTATTTTTTTGTTATGGATCTTAATGAGGATGTCGAGGAAGGGGAGTTGTTGATGGCTGTATTCCATCGTGAAGTTAATATTCGTGTTGAGCCCATTTATAAGGGTGTGAAATTATTTAAGTTTCTCGATGTTTTCGTGCCAAAGGATGAAGCAGTCATCTAGATATCGCTTCCAGTTCCTTTCTATGTGTAAGTGGAGAGTGTTTCCAAATTTGTTTAGAACTTTAGTGTAGAGGGTCATTTCCAGGTATCCCATGACTAGGTTGGCATAAGTGGGGGTTCTTTTCGTTCCCATAGCGGTCCCAGATTTCTGCCTGTAGGGTTTGTTATTGAAAACGAAGTAATTGTTCTCCAAAATAAATTTGAGTCCCTCTATCACGAATTATTTTTTGATTCGTTGTGGAAGTTCATTGTGGTAATTATCCAGCCAGAATTGGATAGCTTCTATTCCTAGGTTGTGGGGGATGTTGGGGTATAGGTTGACTACATCGAACGTTACTAGGAGGGTTTGTTCAGAAAGTGGCATATTAGGGAGGTGATTGAGCATATATATACTAACATTAAAGCCCGGCGTTGCTCGGGCTCAGTATGTTACCAAAGTTAGGTTGTACCACCCATTTTATGGCAGCACTTTTTGTCTGCCAGGCACTGGTTGAATGAATTGCAGACCTGGGCTGCCGAAGTAGGAGCTGCGCCAGCAGTGACAATTGTAGTTTCGCCTATTGGTATTATCTCTGTGCAAAGAAGTGTTGAAATTTATTGTTTCACAGTACTTGCGCAACACGCGCGTAGACGATGCCAGCCGAACAACATATCTGCGATGGAGTTGTTCTGCATGAAATGTTTTAACGGGGGACGGGGTGGAATGAGGTAACCGCAAACAGCGGCCTGAAAACATTGTCGAATTATGACAACCAACAAAGAGGAAGTGGGGTCATTGTATGTTTGGTGCATCATGTACGTCGGACGCAAAAGATAAGCCTGCTGCTGTGCCGACGGAGGGATGGAAATAGAGCTGAGCGGAGGCCAGGTGTTGGTGAAGTGTGAAGTAATTGCAGGGAACCGCCTAAAAATGTAAATCCCGTCATTAAAGCATTGTTCACCTTTTGACAGTCGTACGGATGTGAAATACTAACCTGTCGACGGTCCTCTGAGGCCCACCAAACGGGGGTTGGTGAGGAGAAACGCGTGATATTTGAGTAGGGTCGGAGTTGCAACGAAGCTTTGTAATGCCGCGAGAATCAGCCTTTGTACGACCCATGTTGCGGAGTATCCAGTGCACTGCAGTGAAGGTTAACCTACTTAGAAAATAAAAAAATAAAAACGTTTTAAAATTAGGACGTAATCCTATAAAACCTCCTTGTACACAATGTTTTTTGTTTTTCCTTGCGAAACGAACGCGAAATCATCACTCTTGCTGCCGATACGCGAGCAGCCAACATAAAGCTGACCATGAGAGAAACACGGCTCCCCCGAAATATATTCCCGCGACAGACAGTGTCTGCCCCTGCGCTTTTTTAATTGACATTTCGAAGCATGGCCTGACCGGGATGTGAAAGGTAGGTCTGCTCCTGATGGGAAATGATCAATCCTCGGTATGAGCACAACCTTGACCCAACCGCACCCTGTGATTATCGTTGCCTCAATCAGATTGGGAGCTAAGGACTTAACGACCAAATGTGTGCCATTGCATTGTTTCGGCGGAACCAAATTTTGAGACTTTAAGTTTCAAAATATGTGGAGGTAATCCGGGAGGCTCAAAGGAATTTAGTAACTCTATTGGATAGTCCTTGGGGTCAGGAGTTCTATCGATAGACATATACGTAGCCATCCCCAGGAATGATCATTAATATGGTTAACAGTTTTATTCCTCGGGTCCAGAATAGCCCTTTGGGCAAGCCAATCGATATTCTGATAATTTGCTTTCAGATCTGGGACACTGCATCCCTGAGATCAGAAGGCGTACTAACAACGGTACAAAGTGAGTCGATGGCAATATTACCCTTTTCATCCCCGAGCGTTTGGCGTTCGCCAAGTGCAAGAAGGGTGTGAGAAAATGCTTCTGATGCGATATCACCTCGCATATGAGCACGCATGTTATTGTGGAGTTTCAGAGTCTTCACCAGGGGCCACAATGCGGATGACTTAAGACACGCACGTACTGCATCAGCTCTAGTCGCCTTGGGAATAACGGGAAGCGTTTGCCTGAAGTTCTCTGAAAGAAGAAGTGTTATGCCTTCCATGGGAGCCGTAGAGTCTTTGATGTCTCTCAGAGTTCTATCTAGCGCCTCAAGGGCACCTCTGTGGGCCATCGTGCATTCGTTCCAAACGATAAGCTTGCATCGTCTGAACACTTCTGCCTGATCCGAGGTCTACTGTTAATGCAAGTGGGTGTCTTAGTCTTCGCTAATCAAGCGGGAGCTTGAAATATGAGTGAGCTGTCCTGCCGCCCGGCAACAAAGTATCCGCAATTCCAGATGATGCCACAGCTAAGGCAATGCCTTCTGTTCGCCTAATCTCAGCTAATATTAATTTGGTGACAAAAGTGTTCCCAGTTCCCCCAGGAGCGTCCAGGAAAAAGATCTCCCCAGCTTTGTCCCGGACAGAATTAACAACGGATATGTAAGCGAATTTCTGTTCTGGAAGGAGCTTTGGCTCATTCTCCGCTATGTACAGGGTAAGCTCCTCAACATTATAAGATGTCTAACGCAGCAAATGCGAAGACAGAGTGTTTGCGCCTTCCTGGTTTGTGGAAGGTAGGCCATACACCGCCCACATCGAGAACAGTATCTTCGATTTCAAGCAGCGCCCTGTTGTAAATGAGGTCACAGTACCCGACCTCCATCGATGGGTTTAGCAACTGAGCGTGACGCAGGAAATCTTCAGACATGTAATATTTGCAGCTAAGCCACAAAGAGGCCGGATCACCCAAGTCGCTCCATAGGAGTAGAATAACGAAGAGCGATCTTATTCTTTTAGGAGATTTCAACAAAACGCCCTCTGCCAGAGTGGCGACCAATTGTGAATCATCCTCCAAAAGGAGGCTTCCCGGAAAGTACCACATAATTCACCATAAACATTTCTTATGTCTCGAAAGCTTTGTGGGCCAAGAAACCTAATGGAGAAGAAGGCGCAGGTGAAAACACACATGCTGGTTGGGAGGTACAGTGTACACTCTTCCTAGACAACTGTCAAACTTGACACCAGGATGTACTTCAACATCCTAACCTGATTTCCTACGCGCCCATGTGTTGTTTGACCACACGTAGTAGGACGGGACCTGCGGATATGAAAGTCTTTTGCAAATGTGTCAAGTTGGCAAAGCGTAAAAAAACAGTCAAAGTTGTTTCTTTTGGATTGGCCGCCAAATGAGCAGCAGTCTGTACAATAAAGTAAGACCTCTGGCCGTTTTCCAAATGAGCCGCTAGTTGTATGATGGCGGGGTGCCTTTTGCGAAGTGGAAACCCGAATATCTGCCAAAAAGCTTCACCGCCGCTGATATATCGTCCTGCCAAGAACTCTGAGACCTCGTCCCGGCTATTGTCGTTTTGAAGGCCGAACATAGCAGCATCGGAACCCTTGTTAACATATTTACATATGTACTTTATCGACTTCACTGAATGACAGAACCCCACATTTCTATGAGCATTGAAAGTTTTCATCAGAAATGGACAGTACGGGACAACCCACCTATTATCAACTTGATGACCCCGTAGCGTCATAGTGAATCCACCGTTCTCAGGCCGCCTTCGTCTGTACAATGGGTATCCGTTGAGGCCGGTCTCCTCAACAAACCTCTTTGGGTATCGTTTAGTGCACACAGGGTCCTTGTGGTATGAGTAGAACTCTTGAAAACCGGGACCGCACGGACCGTGCACCATTTGTGTCTTCACAATGTCGTACAGCTGCCGGTCAACAACGGCTTCCGGTATTTCCGATGCGATGACGTCATCTAGAACTGTAGGGTATATTTTAGTGACCAACCAAACCAAAATGTTCCCGTGCGGCCACCCTCCCTTCTGCCACTCAACAGTATACATGTGGCACCTAACAGGCCCGAAAACCTTCCCTTTTTTTATTAGATCAATTAGCTTAGACAGCTCCTGCCTGAAAACCCTGGCAAGAATATCATGCCGATGGCAGTACTACTGCCCTGGGATAAGTTCCCGCGTAACCTCAACCCATTTGGGGTTATACGTAAACGTGATGAATAAATCGGGGCGCCCATAATGCCGAACGTACGTCATAGCGTCCTGTGTGCACTCGTGCATGTACCGCGCCACCCCCCGTATAGGTTGAGGGGAGAATGCACATTTTGCCTATGTTCCGGGGGTCAGTGTCATTCCTGATGCCGTCACGCAAATGGATGTAGGAGTCTGAGCGCAGCTGCTTCTGATTCTATTTTATGAAGCACAGTCTCTCCGACTCCATCTTTGCAGCCATGTCAACTGCAAACTGGTGAAACAGTTCCTGTGACCTGTGCAGGGGGCTGAAATCGTTAGGCCTCGTCATGAAGCGGTATGAGTATAAAGCCATACATGAAACAGTTTTCGACGTCGCAGCAGTGGGCTCGTTTGGTTTGCGCTGAGGAATGCCAAATGGTACCCGGCTTCTCCGTATACAATAAGAAGGGGATACTGCAGGGCGTGGTATGAACGATGTGTCTCATTAATACTTCGAAGACCACTCTCACGGCTTTGAAGAACTATGTCTCGCTTATTGTGCTGTTCACCATGGATAAATACAGCCACTTCATTGCACGAAGGAGCGTTAAAACGGCGTGCGTGCTCCCCAGAAGGCCTTTTGTCAGCATCGATGACAATGGTGAAGTTTGGTGAAGGGTTTGTTTTGTATTAGAGGGGTAAAGCGTCATGTATTTAACGTTTGTCTCTGTCTCTCCCTCTCTGGCTCTCCCCTTTATTTTTTTCTCTCTCTCTCTAAAGGAAATTAGTAAGGAGTGGGTTTATAAGCGTATATAAGAGAAGGGTGCAGCATGTATTTTTTTTTCGATTTTTAAGGGGAGTGGAGAGAGGTAATCAGATTCTATGAGATGGTTAAAGCGTCATGTATTAGTTTTATGGATTATTTCCGTATTTGTGGGTGATTTTGAAATAAATAAATAGTCGTTGACCTACATTTGACAATTTACAAAATTCTTATACATTTTGAGTCGAATCGGTTTGAAATTGTGCAAATGTATAAACATGGAGCATGCACGCACGCACACACAACAACAATCTGCCTTTTATAGATAAGTATATATATATAAATGGAAAACATGAAACGAAATTTCATTTCTCACCCTTAGTACGGCTGTTACTTAAATATAAGTATGTATACGTACATACATATATGTATACAGACGTACAGTAGTATGTATATATATACATACATACACACATAAATATATGTACGTATGGATTCACCGAACATTTATTATAATGCTCGGTTTGTTTGTAAACAAACAGCCCGAATTAAGCCGTACAGTGTTTAGCAACCATCGTTTCCCTTTTGTTCAACACTGACAAAGGAACGAAGTACTAGTTTCAAGCTTATTAGCTATCGTCAGCACCGTATACCTTCCTGCCAGATGATTGAACGTCTGAAAGTATATTCTTTCCTTATGCATGTTAAGGGCTGAGCCGCCTAATTTGAATATTGTGTGAGTTAATCGGCCGGGCGCACCGAAAACGATAAATGGAAAAATGAAACGAAATTTCATTTCTCACTCTTAATATGGCTGTTACTTAAATATAAGTATGTATACGTACATACATATATGTATACAGACGTACAGTAGTATGTATATATATACATACATGCACACATAAATATATGTACGTATAGATTTACCGAACATTTATTATAATGCTCGGTTTGTAAATAAACATCCCGAATTAAGCCATACAGTGTTTAGCAACCATCGTTGCCCTTTTGTTCAACACTGACAAAGGAACGATGTAATAGTTTCAACCTTATTAGCTATCTTTAGCAACGTATGCCCTCCCGCCAGATGATTGAACGTCTGAAAGGATATACTTTCCTTATGGATATTAACGTCTGATTAGCCTAATTTGCATATCGAGTGAGTTAATACATACAACTGTACGTCTGAATACATATATGTATGTACGTATACATACTTATATTTAAGTAACAGCCGTACTAAGATTGAGAAATGAAATTTCGTTTCATTTTTTCCATTTATCGTTTCTGGTGCGCCCGGCCGATTAACTCACTCGATATGCAAATTAGGCTGCTCAGCCGATAATATGCATAAGGAAAGTATATACTTTCAAACGTTCAATCAACTGACAGGTAGGTATACAGTGCTGATGACAGTACAGTGTTTAGCAACCATCGTTGCCCTTTTGTTCAACACTGACAAAGGAACGATGAACTAGTTTCAAGCTTATTAGCTATCGTCAGCATCGTATACCTTCCTGTCAGAGGGTTGAACCTTTGAAAGTATATACTTTCCTTATGCATATTAACCGCTGGACAGCTTAATTTGTGTATCAAGTGAGTTAGTCGGCCGGGCGTACCGAAAACGATAAATGGGAAAGAATGAAATGAAATTTCATTTCTTACTCTTAGTACGGCTGATACTTAAATGTAACTATGTATACGTACATATATATATGTATACAGACGTACAGTAGTATGTATATATGTATACATACTTGCACACATATATATATGTACATATATATATAAAAATGGCGTAGATATACAATACAACAGGAGGAACATAATAATACCACTGATGATGTTGCAGATGTGCAACGAAAGAACATTGCTACACTATATATATGTGTTTATATCTATATTATATCTGTATCCTGTTACCGTTGGTCAGTCAATGGTAACCATTGAGGACCGAATGAATTAACTGTGGAGATATAAATGATACAGAAGCGAAAACCAACGAAATAGGGTGTGTGATCTGTTATTATTTCTGGCATTATTATTACAACAATATGACCGTCCCCAAGTAAAACAACATTCGTTTCGACCCACGATTTCATATCAAAAACCTCGCAAAACAAATATATATATATATATATATATATATATATATATATATATATATATATATATATATATATATATATATATATATATATATATATATACATATATATATATATACATATATATATATATTGTTATACTTTGGGAGGGTCATGAACTGCATACGGTGGATGAAGTGTTGTATGTGTCTCTCTAGTTCTTCGGGGTTGCATAATAACAATGAGCCAGTGGAAAGAGACAGGAGTAATTATGAGAGACATAGAAACAACCATGAGGCTGTTGGTGGAAATAGAAATAGAAATAGAAATAGAAACAACACGACTAACAATAACAATAGCACTAGTACACATAAAGCATTAGCCTGGAACTCTACATTTTATAATCCCTCCGATAAGTCGTTTGACCAGCAACGAGACCACGCCACGACCTTACCATTTAACAAACCCACGCAATTGTCGTCGCAGGTCGATGAACAAACAGAAGCACAATTTAGTATAGCTAAATCCGAACTTAGAAATATTATAGAACAGTATGGAAAGAAGCATAATAGAATGGAGGCCCAGCAACTGGGAGAAAAATCTGCAAATGGCTTGCGTAAGCTCATGCAGCGCTCACGTAATGGAGAGATAGCATGCTTTCCAACAAACAAGTCTGGCAGAATGTCGGTTGACAGCCTGCCAAACTACACCCAGGCAATGCAACCCCACATCACTAACACAAGGGAGGTAACACCACAGGAGCATGAGGATAGAGAAAAAGCCCTCAATGCTCATATGGTGATGTGGACGAATATAATGCAGCCCAACAAAAGGAGTGCCAACAACTTCCAGGCCTGGAATAATGACGTATGGGCTTCGAAAAGACCATAAAACGGGCAGTGACCCTGTCACGGGACCACCAACACGGCCAGTCTGTGGGGCTAACATTGCTAGTAAAAACAGACTGTCCTACTTCCTCTCCCTGATCATACGCCCCATCATTGAAATGTCCCCAGATGTATGTGACAGCACCGAGTACCTCCTCAGTTGAATTGGCGAGAGTAACCGATCTAGGGACCTAACAAACTGCATAATAGGTAGTAATGGATGTTGTGTCCCTGTATCCATCTATTGACGTGGATTTTGCTGTGGAGAAATGCGTAGAAATGATCAGTGAGAGCAATGTTGAGTTCCGTGGGAATGATACCAGTGAGCTGGGACTCCTACTTAAACTTACCTATAGTAATAATTACCTAGACACATATGACCTTAGCAACCTGTGCCCTACAAGACCAGCAAGAGGCAGACCACCTACCATTACGTCAATGGCCAAGAAAACCCACACAGATAGATGGAACGGGTGGACCAGAGCCATACGGACACCCGAAAACCACGATGAACTGAAGAAAATGATTGCACATGCGGTAGGGGCCAGCATAAAACTAACCCTTAAGGAACATATGTTCAAATTTAATGGAAAAACATATGCCCAAGAGGAAGGAGCAGCCATTGGTGTTAGCATTGCAGGCGACATAGCTAACTTATTCATGGTATGGTGGGACAGTAGACTTAAACATAAACTTAAAGAACAATTAGAAGACCCCTTAACCCTGATAATGTACTCCCGCTACGTTGACGATATAAACATCGTAGTTAAGACACCCCCACTAGAGAACAGTCAGGAACTAGAGAAAAACACAATGGAAAGCATCCAGCAAATAGCTAACTCCATCCACCAGAGTATTAGAGTTACTATAGACTACCCAAGTAAACACCCCAACCATCGATTACCTGTACTAGACACAGAGCTCTGGTTAGATACCATTAATAACAAAAAACAAATCCTCCATTCCCATTATGCCAAACCCATGACTTCCAAACATCTAATCCACCGAAACTCGGCTGTGTCGGACCATACCAAAATCAACATACTGATTGCGGATTTGGTACGGGTGATGAGAAACGTGTCACGCATGTGAAACCCCGAAGAACTAGAGAGACAGATACAACACTTCATCAACCGTATGCAGTTCTCTGGTTACAATCAGAGAGATAGAATCAGGGTGTATAGAGGAGCCAGAACCAAATGGGAAAAAATGGTAAATAATGACACAAATGGGACCTGTCCCTTGTATAGGAGCAAATTTTGGAATAGAATAGAAAGAACTAAGAACAAGGCTGATAGAATAAACTCATGGTATGATAGCAATAAATACCAGAGTGTAATGTTCATCGATACAACCCCTAGAGGTGAATTAGCTTACAAATTTAGAAGGGCCCTAGATAAACATAACTCAATATTAAGATAGTAGAAAGACCAGGTACCTCCGTAAAAACACTTATTAGCAAGACAAACCCTTTTCAAAGACCATCATGTATAGATAAGAAATGTATAACCTGTAAAATAAGCCCCCATATTAACTGTAAAACTAGAAATGTCGTGTATAGCATAAGATGTACTGAAGGACAATGTAGAGACAAAAAATATAGTGTACATAGGTGAGACAGCTCGTAGTGTAGGGGAACGGATAAATGAACACTGGCGAGACCTTCAAGATAGTAAAGAATCATCTGTACTCTACCAACATGCTAAAATAGAACATAAGGGTAAATTAGAGCACATAGAAATAAAAATAGAATCTACACACAGAAAAGACGCAATGTTTAGACAAATCACAGAGGCAATAAACGTAAAAGAATTACAACCAAAATTAAATAGAAAATATGAGTGGAACAGCAACATCACAACTTACAATTAAGGACAAAATGAAAACACACACACACATAGAACAAACAACCAACCGGCAACATGTAAATAAACAAATAAATAAACAAATATAAACACACACAGACACCCGGATGTGGCGCATGCGCAGACTGAGCACACAACACACACACAGAAACAAAATGGCGTAGGACAGAACAAAGGAGAAGCACAAAAAAAAGAAAATAATCCCCAGTCACTGAAGAGGTCACATAATGTGTGACGAAGGAACTTTGACAATATATAAACAACTATCTGGTTGTGGAACCAACCAACCAACCAAAAAATTATAAATTCCTAAATTTATAAATTTATTATAATAAATTGAAGTGAAACATGTGGTGCGTGTGTTTCTTATTGACAACATGACCCTCCCAAAGTATAACAATATCGGTTTCTACACACGATTTCAGATAAAGAATCTTGCTAAACAAATTCAGAAACGAAATATATATATATATATATATATATATATATATATATATATATATATATATATATATATATGTATATATATATATATTCCAGTTCCTCAATGAAATAACAACCCAACCAGGAACTGGGCATATCAGAGTATTGACAATATTATACACCTCAACAACATATGTACTTGTCTATACCATACTAATTCAAACTGCCTGAAGAGGTCACAGCCAAAGATGGCTGTCACTGAAATATATATAGCAGTAATAAACGAAGCTAAATTTTAATCATTTGACTTTTTATTTAACTTTATTTTATATATATATATATATATATATATATATATATATATATATATATATATATATATATATGAATGTTACATGAACTTATATGTGTACTTGTAGCATAATTCCTATAAATTTTTGTTTTTTTCTTTCGTCACCTATTCCACCAGACAGTGTTTGACTTGCGTCAGACACTGGGACCCTGGGTAGACCAGCAGTAACTTTAATAGCAGTGGACACTGCTAATTTAAATCTCAATGACCGGTGAAGCTGGAGTTCTGTGTCTTACGTTTGTATTGTTACTTTGAAAAAATATATTAAAGTTTTTCCTATTAAACATATTTTCGTTTTGCATTGTTTCCGACCGTTCTCTTTTCATCGCTTTGTTAATTTTCATAAGTTTACACACACACACACACACACACACACACACACACACATATATATATATATATATATATATATATATATATATATATATATAACAAAGAAGGTATGGTAAGATACCTGGTGGACTATAGCGCACCAGAGTACTCAATACTTAGGGTAGTGGTGTCGGCAACAGGAAAAGTGTCAGGACTCCGACGGGTGACCTCAGTTTCGATAGTTAGATCCGGATCTAGCTGTAGAACCGGCCGGAGATTAGCCGTCGGGGTCCTGACTCTTTTCCTATCCCTCTTTGTCTCTCTCTTTCTCTCTCTCTCTCTCTCTCTCTCTCTATATATATATATATATATATATATATATATATATATATATATATGTGTGTGTGTGTGTGTGTGTGTGTGTGTGTGTGTGTGTGCGTGTGTGTGTATGTGTGCGCGCGCGTGTATGTGTGTTATGTGTTTGCGTGTGTATGTGTGTGAGTTTGTGTGTAAATAAATAGGAAAAACGGGCAACGCTGGAGTAGAAAAACTTATTTAATTACACATTCTAACACGTGTTTCATCACCAAGTTTCCTCAATATGTCTACTAAAGCTGTTTAGAGATATTAATGCTCCAATCACTCACTTGTATTACATCGTTTCTCAGTGAATTCTCAGAGAATAATGATACAATAATTAGATTTTCTAGTAATACAATCACAAATGGGGTAAACGAAAAGTGACAATATAGCCTATGGGTCTCCAGCAATTTCAGATACTACATACATGACATATATCCTTGGTTGGGTCTTAGTTAATCTATAGATAAAGGGTATCGTTTAAGTGATGGGAGTGGCTTCTTAGCGAAAAATAAACGGACCACCAATTCATTAATTTCTGTAGTGTTAACATAACTGTTATAGTTAAAGTGGAGGCTGAAATGGTAAAGTTGGCGTCACAGAATTCCACCACATAATCCACACCTAAAAGGATTTGAATCTGATCTAATGGATATGGTCAGTAACATTAGATATAAAAATCGCTAACACACTTGTAAATTTTACAAAAAATCTCCAATCAATGATGAGCAGACTTAGAAATTCTGAAGAAATACTCGTCAATGTCGACGAAACTGGCAATATCTTCTCCCTGGGCAAAAACAATTACAATAAAAATTATACTTAAGGAACTACAGTAGAAATACGAAATAACTAAAACATTAACCATAAATGTTATCAACAACGAAACTCTATAGCAAATGATCTAGGCCTAACTAACGCAGCCATTTGATCGTAGATATCTAACTTTAATTTTTTAGGACCCTAGAAACAAGTTTCAATCCAACCCATCTATTAGATACATATGCCCCTCTAAATCAGTTATAGGTCGTATTAATAACTATATATCAGATAGAATATTAATTCAAATAAAACATTCATTTTCTATTAAATTTTGGGGCAATATAAACACGGTTATTGTCTGGTTTACTAAGATAGATTATAAAAAAAAGCATTTAAGGTTATGCAGTTTGATATTGACGACTATTATACATATATTCCACCCGTTCTGCTCGACTAGGCTCTCGCAATTGAGATGCGGAACTCCGTCTTAAAAAACGATGAAGTTGACATATTAATAACTGCCAGACGTTCAGTCATAATGTTCGATAACGAGTCCTGGACGCGTACGGATTGAAATAATAAATTAGATATAGTTAGGGTTGTCTAGTGACTCGGCAAAGGTTTCAGACGTATTTGGTGATTTTTTAACGCTTGGCCCCCATTTGAAATTGTTGACCTTCAAGCTGGAGTATATAGAGATGATGCTATGCTATTAGTTAAGTATTGTAATGGTCGAAAGTTAGAAGGGAGACGGAAAGCTATGACATTCTTCTCCGAACGGATGGGCCTGAAAATAACATTCAACCATAATTATACGCTAGCTAATTCCTTATATGTTACCCTTAACCTCGACACTAATCTATATGAACTTTACCATAAAATTAATTAAAATCGAATATATATTAGCCGCTACTCGAATGAATCTAAATTTATGATAAATTCCATCACCGAGGATGTAACACTTAGAATCTCCAGGCTTTCAACCTCCATAGTTACATTGAATAGACATGCGGATTACTGCAATGCAGCGCTACGAAAGGCTGGTTACGAGGAAGGAATAGAATTCATTGCTAATATGAATGTTGTTCAACGCCATCATTATATATTTCTGAAATACCCAGGAACAGGGACGATTACACCACGTATACTCCAACACATCCTATGAACTACAATTCGGAAAATGAATTGATTAAAATAACGAATGGCAGCTAAAATAACTGGAAGATACCGAAGTATGGTATACTCCCCCAGACAACAACTTAATTAAGACAAAATTACCTTATATATTCTTCAAAATACTAGATAAGTAATATCCGCCATACATAGTTTTAAACAGTAAGGCGGTAATACTACCATACTCAACTACAACGAAATTAGAGGGTTACATAGCATGACTAAATAATAAGTGCCTCTGAAAACACAATGACAGTAATCAAACCTGAATTCGAAGCAATAACTCGTTCTCAACTTCATCTTCATCTCAACCCACTGTACTACAATAACCCAATAATAGGAATAGCAAGCGCGCATATATATCGCAGCCTACCTAGTCCTTTGATACTAACGTAAAGGACAGAACAAATATGGATTTTAATCGATATGCACTGTGACTCTAGAAAAGCGGTTAGTTCCACCCTGTCGGGTACCCGTGCGATATCACACGATGACATAGGATATTTAGATATGTAAATCGCACATCCACAATATTAAGAATAGAATATTCAGCAGTAAGCATAAATACCTAAAACGTTTCCTAAATATAATCTTAACTAACCCATGATTAAAACCTATTATTCTACTTCTATTTTTATCTAATTTTATCTCTTTCAAATTGATGGTTTTATTACATAAACGAATGGCACCGAGTCTGTCATTTCAGTTTCAACCTTATCTATAACAGTCAGGTTGACACTAATGAATTTATGGGCCGTTTCGTTTTCCCCACAACAGACACTCCCACATCTTAAATGGTCCCCGTTGAGCAATAGATTAATTATCTCTCAGCCAATGACATATCTTATTTTTGTAATACACTGCTGTAAGACCATACGCTAACTTCTCACTTCTTCTTTCCTTTCTATACTGGTATCACTAGAAAATATAACTATTTTTTTCTGATTTAGGCACAAGGCCAATACTTTTCGTAGTGGGGAAAGTTGATTAAATCGGCCGCAGTGCTTTACTAGTACTCTATTTTATCGACCCCATGAGGATGAAAGTAAAATCAAACCACGGCAGGATTTGAACTCAGATAGTAAAGGAGGAAAACACTATGCTATAAAGCTTGTTGATCGACGCTTTACCGATGCAACCAAACCACCACCACTAGAAAATAGAATTATTTTATTTTTATTCTCTGAGGATTCATTGAGTAACAATATAAATCGAATGTGTGATTTGATCAACTAATATCGTCTCTCGTAGATGTGACGTAACTCGCTGATAAAACGCGTGTTAGAATATGTAATTAAATAGGTTTTTCTATTCAGGCCTTGCCTGTTCTTCCTAACATATTGATTTATATGTATTCCGTGAATTGTTGGAATATGAAAATAGGCGTGAATAGTAAAAATAGGTAGAATAGTAAAATCCAAAACTCAATTATAAATGTATAGAAAAATATTCAGCAATCTGCTTCTACAGTAATAGTTGCATAATGACTCCACAAATTTCATTTTAACGACGAAAGAGTGAAACTTCTCTCTCTCTCTCTCACACACACACACACAGACACACACACACACACACACACACATATATATATATATATATATATATATATATATATATATGCAGGTAATTATGCCGAACAGTATGTTTGTATTTTGTAGCATTTGACTTGATCCAACCTTAATTTTACTTGTTCGCTTGAGCTATGTATTAGACAAGGTAACAGAGCTTTTATTTTCAAATTCCATAAATATGACAGGAAATCATTTCAAGTTCTCTTATACTTCATGCATTGCATGAGGTTTTGTTCTTATGTCAATATTTAAACTTTCATATTTGAAAATGACATTGTGCCCATTAGTATAAGCGTTTGTAACGGCTGGAAGCAAAAGTGAAATCCATGATATAACACTGCAGCTCTGAATAAGGCGTCACATTATACTGAATGGGGTATTTTGATATACTGTAAATAGATGTTTCCTTATATTATGTTATTCATGTGACAGATCTGAATTATTGTTTAATATTTGTTTAGCCGTTGAAAATGAATGACATTTTCATAGAGTACATTCGGATGCATATAACGAAATATATAAACCATATATGCGCTGTTAATTTTAAGTCCGTTCACATTTGCACTGTTCTAAATGTATAATTATTCAAGAGAAGACAATTATTAAATTGATTTGTATTGATTCGACATTAATCTATGTTTTTAGAAATTCCTATTTTATTTATTAAGGAAAAAATCATAGATTTTTGTGCGAAATTCCATTTACTTTCAAATAACAATACCAACTCCTCTTGCTTAAAATATTCAATTTATTGAATTGTATCGTAATAATATTACCGCTTATAGATATTATAATAATTGTAAGCACCAACATATGAATTAGTTTATATTAAGTGCAGTGTGATTACAATTTCTTCTTACTTATTTCCGTGTGGTGGACGCGATTATTTCATACAAATAAAGAAATTATTTGAATAGATGCGTACTACATTATAATAGATACATTCTTCTTGAACTGTTCCATACTGTAAATAAAGGATTTTTCAAAGAGATTTATATATTTTATATAATATAGTTTGGCATAATCTAAATAATTGCATTTCCAGTGAATCGACTAGATTAAGATTTGGATTACCTATATATGTATACATATATATATATATATATATATATATATATATATATATATATATATATATATATATATATATATATGTATACATATATATATATATATGTATACATATATATATATATATGTATACATATATATATATATATATATATATATATATATATATATATATATATATTGGTAAACGGAATAGAAAATGCTGACAAATTGTTCACAGTTGAAAAATGGTTTAATTAGGAATAAAAGAGTATTAGTGATTGTATGGGTTAGTATTGAGTTGTGGTTTTAAGTTTTTAAGTTTTTACCGGTTGCGCATTTCTAAATGCTTTTCAAAAATAATTTTGAGATAGAGTGTCCGGAGTGTACGGACACTCTATCTCAAAATTATTTTTGAAAAGCATTTAGAAATGCGCAACCGGTAAAAACTTAAAAACTTAAAACCACAACTAAATACTAACCCATACAATCACTAATACTCTTTTATTCCTAATTAAACCATTTTTCAACTGTGAACAATTTGTCAGCATTTTCTATTCCGTTTACCAATATATAATAACTTGTGTGGTACACCTCTATTCTTTTAACTATATATATATATATATATATATATATATATATATATATATATATATATATATACCCATGGATTTCTAATGTTTTGTTTAGGGAAACCGATCGGAAAAAGCAACTGGTGTAGGTAAATATTTAAATAATTTTTTTAATTTATGTTAAAAAATGTTTGAATTTTGCTTGTTCTGCTTATCTCAATATTATAATTCTGGTGTGTCAAATTAATACCATTGAACAACCCTGTATCATAGACAACCTATATATTTCCAGGGGTACTTCGTACCCGTGGGCTTATTAACTTCATTTAATATCTCCGTTATGTAGAGAACAAATCTGTTCTATTTGGCTGCTATTTTTAGTGGTGGAGTAGACAACACGTCTATGTTTACTTCCGCTTTTGCTAAGGACTGGTTCATGTACAGGTCAAATTTTGGCCTCATTCGATCCTTTGCTAGCTAGCAGATGGCAATATATTTTGCCGTTCCTGGGACTTTTTGTCCTAGGAAGGGAAAATGCTTTCTGATGATCTTGACTTTTCCATTGGAGGTCCCCATGGATTTCTAATGTTTTGTGAAGGGAAACCGATCGGTAAAAGCAACTGGAGTAGGTAAATATTTAAATTATATTTTTTAATTTATTTTCAAAAATTGTTTGAATTTTGCTTGTTCTGCTTATCTCAATATATATATATATATATTTATATATATATATGTGTGTGTGTGTGTGTGTGTGTGTGTGTGTGTGTGTGTGTGTGTGTGCGTGCGTGTGTGTGTGTGCGTGTGTGTTTTTACATACATACATGTAAACGCATATATGTATGTAAACACACACACACACACACACACAATACACACACTCACATACTTATATATATATATATATATATATATATATATATATAAGTAAACAGGATCGTATCAATGTTGGCATTTTGCACTACTTTCTATATCCACCATCTCATAGAACAATCGAAATGATAGTGGCCCACTATTTTCTCAACGTCTCATCATATATGCAAATTTATTTGGGCAAAGAAACAATCTAATTTTTGAAAAAAAATATCACGGGATCCCTTTATATAAACATGTAAATGGATTTAATGGAAGGAAGAAAGATAGATAAAACAGTAACTTACATTTAAAGACTAGAAACGCGAATAAATAAAAAAAATTTAAGACATTAAATGAACAAATATAAAGTAAGACAGGAGATAAAAGTGACTGACGGAAAACATGGATAACAAATAAAAAAGTAGTTCTGAAAATACAAAGAATAAAATAAAGTAACCATTACTGCTACAATTACATCGGTAGCAATGACAACAACAACAACACCGAAACAACATCAATAACAACAAAAACAACACAATAGCATCAATAACAACAATTACATCTACAACACCACGGACTGTGGAAGCTCCAACAAAAGCAATTGTTTTAATGCAGATAGCGGTAAAACGTGGTTATTTACGTGAATGTGATAGTAGTAGTAGTAGTAGTAGTAGTAGTAGTAGTAGTATTTCCATCCGGAGCTACATAGACTGTGAGTGCTGGCTCAGAGGAATAGCAGTGGTAATGTGATCGGAGTGTCCATAAGTGATTTAGGTATACCCTTGAACGTGACGTTTGGAAATTCTTCCTTCGGGTACATCAGTGTATCCGTTCGATTATGACAGGTGTGCATGTAGTTGTATCCGTGTGAAACAGAAATAACCCAGGAACAATATTATTGTTGATTATTTCTCTGTCAGCGCTTGAGCAAAGGGATGATGATGGTCATCTATAAAACATAAAGCATGAGGTGTGGTGGATATAAAGTGTTGGCGGATTGGCAGTATCGGTAGAGGGTCGGACGCCATGCTTTGCAGAAAGAGTTACGTCCCTTTATGGACTGAGTTTAAATCATGCCCCGGTTAACTGTGCCTTTCATCCTTACGGGGTCGATAACATAAAGTACCAGTAATACACTGGTATAATTGCTGGCCTTGTGCCAAAAGTAGAAACAATTTTTATTCAATGTACACTAATACCTATACACGTATGTATATATAAATATGGGGTGGGGTATTTGGGTATGAGATGTGTATATACGCTTTACTTTAAAGACTTGCTACCCTGGTAATGTGCTGAACATATTAATATGGTTTCATATTTTGTCATGAATGTTCATTTCCTTCTATTCACAAAGGCTTGCATTTCACAATTCAAATAATATATTTATTGGAACGTATCGTTTTCTCATATTTTTATGATATCGTATCATATAACATAAAATTCAGTTTTGGAAGCTGGCGCTGACAATCTCTATTTACATTTGTTAGTACTTCATTCTACATTTTTGTGTGTATGACACTGATAATTTTGTTCAGAATACAAAATAATTTATGATCTTTATTGTTTATTTCCGAAACTTGAGGAAAGCTGTTTAAATTTTTGCATTGTGGCTTTAAATAATACTTCATAAAATGGCTTTTGAATGAGTTTGTGTAATAAAAACAAAGATTTTATGTTACAATGCTATTTAATTAACGATTCTATTCGCATAAAAGTCATTCAGATGTCTCTATTAATACAAACATCATAGATCTCATATATGTTACGGCGTAGAACTAGAATTATTATTGAACATGGCCAGAATGTTATTTGTAAACTTATAAAAATGTGTTGTTTAGTTACTAATGCTTTGTAACATTACTAGTATTGTGGCTCATTAAATAACATGACGTTTTATATAGAATTATTTTAATGATGTTGTTCAAATTCCAGCAACGCTAGCATACGAGTAGTTTATCATCAAACAAATATCGATAACATGCCAATAGGTTTATTTGAACTAGTTTCATTTGATACGACCCACCTCATGCGTTCGGGTTCAATTTGTTCCCGAGGTTAGCTTTGCCTTTCATCCTCACGAGGTTGATAAAATAAAGCACCAGTAATGCACTGGAGATTGATTTAATCGAGGCCCCTCCCTTTCAAATTGATGGCCTTGTGCATGAAGTAGAAATCATTAAATATTCATGGTACTTATTTTATCGTGTCTCTGCTTTAGTAACATCACGTGTGTTCTTTATATTGTTATTTTATTCTGTTACTGGATTCATAGAATTGCAGCGTGAACTTGGTGAGGATTTAGTCGAACATAACAATTCTCCGCGTTTGCAGCCGAGTTATTTATTTAGAAATACTAGAACATTTTGTTTGTGTGTATGTATGTTTTATAACAAACGGACGTGATCAAATGCTGTAATGTGTTGATATCGATACATTTATTTTGCTGATACATCCAGTTTTATATTCATGCGAGCACACACATTTTGACACATTAACAAACACACACACACACACACACACATATATATATATATATATATATATATATATATATATATATATGATATTAAGTAAAATATGTGTGTGTAAGTTAATCACCCACACTATTGTATGCAGGATAGAGAGCACTACAATGTACAAATTGGGTCTGTTTACTCCGGAGTATGATTATAATCATGAAGTAAAAATCAATAGATTAGAATTCCTTTCATTTATACATAATCGCTGTTATATATATTTCGGTGATAACAGTTATGCAACAGTTATGAGCTCATCAGACAGCTAGAAGTTAAACAGAAAAAAGACAGGAACATATGAAGAAATTAAACTTAGTCAGAGGTGATTTATATTGCTTCTTTATGTTTTTCTATGCCTTTCTGTTCAACACGTTTTCTGTAATGTTAATTTGTTAAAGTGTACAGCAAAATAAATAAAATAATTGCGCTACTCAGAGTTTTCCCGTTGTTATTGCATAATGAGTATATGATACTAAATAAAACCGTTGCGGTTCCACTCGCAACTCACATGTTGTATCTTTGAGTAGCATAAGCATTTTGTTTGAACTTTCTATTCAAAATACATTATCGTGTTGTGTTTTTTTATATTTAGTAAATGTTTTATTCATTCAAGCATTGTAGCTTCAATTGTAGGTAACTGTAGGCTCAGTTAACTGCCTAAAGAAAGTACATTTCAAGGTGTTCCCCCACTCACAGACTTTGCAAACATTGCAAGCTATATTTCAGAAAAATACGTTTACAATATTTGTCACATAATAAAGAAGATTAACACGTTAAATAAGGTTCCATTTCAAACAGGTTCTCACATGCATATGATGTAAATATTTACAGCCTTTTCTTCATTTAAAGTAATATATCTGCTTGATATGATTTCTCACTTAATACCCATTGTCAGTTGAAATTGCTCTAATGTCAAATCATATGTGAAATATTTTCTTTGTATTTTAGCGGGAGTTAATCTCCATAAGATATATTTGCATTATATTGTATTGTATTTCATACAATGCTGCAGCTGTCTGTTTTTTGTATCGGTAGTATTAGTGCTTTTATCTTATTCCTTGATTTGTATATAGCTTAAGTACTTTTTTAAAGTGCCTTTTAAAACAGTAAAATTGTTTGAAACAAAGACTGCATCCTCTTTGATGAATTAGCCGACGGACCTTCGTGTTTAAATGGATGTTACTGAAGTCATTTTTTTTTTTACTACGGAATACAATAAGATTTAGCTAAATGCATCTGTCAGTTATAGAGACTATTTCTACGCCCGGATTATGAGCAAACTCCTTGACCTATCTACAAAGTTTTGAAGTTGTGGAAAATCTCATAACTCTGCCCAAGGATAAAATGGTCCGGATAAACAAAATGAAAAGGGCAAACATAAATGTTTGACTTTATAATAATGGAGAAGATAATAGATGCATGTATTAGGGACCTGGAAACAATGCCTCTACCAGCCTAAATGTGAATGAATGTGCCTTTGAAATTGCTACGTACTACATCCACTTCAAATTTGATTTCCTACAACTACTATCCTTTGGCTTTTAATTATTCCCTACCGACTCGTAATTACTATGTAATTACTTTGTTATATACGGTTTCATTTTTCTAACATCTCCCTCCGCTATGCAACACTACTAATATATATATATATATTACAATTTACTATGTACACTGATCTGATTTCAAAATATGTAGCTATTTTCCCTTTGATGTTTATCAAAATATCAATTTCGTCCAACGTCAAAATAGTTAATACATTTTGCAGCTAGGGAGGACGTTCTCGTACTTACCATCTAATCGTTTGTTTTAACATCTAGCAAGTGAGGAACTATAATCTGAAGGAGTGTGTCAACACAACAAATGTCCTTATGTAATTACTTTGTTATATACGGTTACTACTAAGGGTAAACTAGTGTGCACTTAATCAAATGGCCTGAAAAGAGGCTTAGTTCGATATTGACTGAGAAACATCATTATAAAAGCAAAACATCGATTCCCACAACGAAACTCAAGAAGATTATAAATAAAATAAAACAACAAGAACGCTACTTTCGACTTTTATTAAGTATAAAGAACACACAATTAAACCAACATTCTAGGAGAGATAAATAATTGTTTCAAACGGATGCAGAAGGAGAATAATTTAGAGAAAACAGAAAAGAAGAAAGGTAAGCTTAACCATAACTGGACGTGATTTCCAATCAACCACGCTAAAATCAGTTCAATATAGATCACAATCGATTACAAATCGATAGTAGAAGCATACTTATTTCCCATGAACGTCACATATTTCATCAGATTCCAAACGCAAAGAAATATTACATGTAAAAGTGCAAACAATAAAAACCGTAAGATGTAATATAATATAAATGTAGGTATATGAGAATATGCCGCTTAAATCGAAATCCTATAATTTTATAGAAATTAATAAGTCAAGTATCTGTCTAGATTATGATAACGATGAATACGTAGATATTCTAGATAATATCTGTCAAGTCTTACAATAGTAGCACCCGATCCAGCAATTTAGATTGACAGTTGAGAAGTGAAATGTCACAAACTTTTGAGTGAAACGTATTATATTGAAGAAGTATATGCTGGCAAGTTACTAATGCTGAATATATATATAACTTCGTATGTACACGTCGTTAATTTCATCAGATAAATAACAAAAATTATACTTGTTTGCATTATTTCTAATAAATATAAAACCATATTAATGGAAATATATGAAGCATTTATTCGGTCTATCAAATATAGTGTACGAGCTACCAGATAATATATCTCATCCAATAATCGCTATTTACACCTAACAAATCTTTACTAAATACATCGTAGAAAACAACTATAGGATACGAGAAAATTGTACTTGGAATGTAGATTCTATAACACTGATATCATAGCTATGAACATGTAGAGTATTCAATAAATTATTAATATAATTATATAGCGAGTTAACTATTTTAAACGTTTTTCCAGAAGAAATACTTGAACATAGGAACAAATACAAATGTATATCATATATAAACGAGCAAATTTTGTTATTTATCAACTGCTAGAAAAATTCAATTTTCTTGAAAAGAGGGAAACGCTTATAACGCGCAATAAAGGAACGCTCTAACAGTCTATTTCGATATATATATATCCATTTTGTTTGGCATACCCCACTACAAGAAGTAGTGTTAAGGGAAAGTTAGTCTACAGATATAAATTCTTCCCATCATACCCTACCAAGATTGAACTCCTGTCTGACCTGCTAACACCACTACCACTACCACCACGGTAAAGTAGGTCAGCTGGACATGAACATTCTGATAATATCAACTATAACAGGCTGAAGAGTTTCTGAAGAATTTCTATAGACTTTCGGCTGGGTAGTGGTATGATAGCTGACCAAGGAGGTGGGAGCGTGTCCTCTGACACTGAAATTCGTTTGCTCTTGCCCGTATGCTTCCAGTTCCTCTGAGAACTACCAACACAGTTAGGAGCTGGGCATATCGATGAATTGACAGAAAACATCACAACATCATGTTTACCTGTGTTTTCTACAGTAACAATTACTGCCTGATGAGGCCACAGCCAATAATGGCTGTCACTGAAATATACGTAGCGGAGATATTAGAATAAACGAAGCCAACTCTAACATGTTTGACTTACATATCTTATTTTACATTACTCCGGACTAAACAAACCAACCTGCATACTGGGATGTCGGTAAACAGCCAATACATACTCAAAATTTATATATATATAGAGATATATATATATATGAGGTAGAATATATTATGCAATCACGTTAAGTAAGCAGGAATTATCAAACGGTTTATCGAACTATACTTCGTTTTTTCATGTATAGCATATGTGAATGTTAATGTGAAATGAAACAAATATTAAAAGTAATTCGAACAATTAAGGAACTATATACTTACCTTTATTAAGTGGCTAGAAATAATACCACATACGTATTCATATTAATAGCGTAAAGTGAAAGACTATGCAATTAAATATCAGTGAATTCAGTAAGTATATCATTTTTAAATATACATTATACTTTAGAAATATATCTAAATATTAAACACGTGAACTAATAGAGGTAAACATTAGAGGTTTACTTTGCCTTTCATCCTTACGGGGTCGATAAAATAAAGTACCAGTAATACACTGGTTAATTGCTGGCCTTGTGCCTAAAGTAGAAACAATTATGTTAGTACATTCGATACTAAACAATTATATTGTTCAAAATATAGAACATGTTTATTAGTACCAGAACATGTTTATTATTATACCAGATTGTAAGGAAGCATGTAATCTAATTGTAGGGCATAACATATCTAAATCATTTATCTTAACACAACATTAATATCATGTATATGCACCTCGTGCATTGAATACCGGGTATATGAAAATAAAAATCACACAAAGAACAATGTATATAATAAAATGAATATCAGAGAATAAGGTATCTGAAATTATCAAAATAAACAACCAACATTCTTTAGTTAATACACATAGGCAACAATCAGTATAAGATATAAATAATTATTTCTACTTTAGGCACTTGGCCAGCAATTCGAAGGGGAGTGGGATGTCGATTAAATCGACCCCAGTGCATTACAGGGGCTTTATATATGGAACCCGTAAGTTTGAAAAGCAAAGCTAACCTCAGCGGGATTTGAAATCAGAACGTAAAGGGACATAACTCTACTGTGCAAAGTATGTGCTTGACGCCCTACCGATACTTCCAATCCACTATATATCCAATACGATATAAATAATTGTTTCTACTTTAGGCACAAGGCCAACAAATACCCAGTTCATTACTGGTACTTTATTTTATCGATCCCATAAGGATGAAAGGCAAAGTTAACCTCGGCGGGATTTGAACTCAGATCGTAAAGCATGGCGTCCGACCCTCTACCGATACTGCCAATCCACTGTCAGTGGCCAACAATGATCTCATTATAAAAATATATACTTACAGATAATATAATTAACATAAACCTGACTGTTATATTCTATAATTAATCCGCATGGGATTAATTACTTCCATATTTGTTTCAGCGTCTTGTGCTATCAGTCGCACTGAGATCAGTTTTGCAATATATTCATTCGGAGTCGTTAAAATAGGACAAGATGGAGTGGCGGGAAGTTTAAAGTGTCCATTTCTGTGGGCTCTGAATTCCATTCCCACCATCTGTCAAGGGAAATATATATGAGACATCTATTAGAAGCAAAGGGAATACGAAAAGAAGCAGCATGATTACAGTTTTCGCATAAGTTAGTAATATGGATCCCATTGCGTTAGTTAAATAAAAATCATTAACATCAAACTTTAAAAAAATGATTTTTGTTTATATAAACCAATATATATTGAAGTATTGCAAAATATTAACTGTTTACATTCATTTAAGTTAGGTATTAACATGAAATATTTCTAATTTGACTTGGAAACTTGTTAATATTTATGAACACCATGAAATATTTATGAACCCCATCACTTATATTGTATCAAAAATGATATCATATAATTTAAATAGAGGTTGGTATTAACATATAGCTTAAGCTTATGGAATTTATCACAGCAAATCTTAACTATAATAAAGAAAGGTGTGCAAGAATATCATTTTTTTATACCCTGTTTGTAAAATAAGTTGGATTACTTTGAATAAGTAAGGACTTAATATTACATGATTTATCTGCTAAATTTCGTAGCTTTTGATTAAATATATTTTATTGATTATTTAAAGATTCACTTCTTTAAAATATTCAAATGTCAACACTTCCGATTAGCGATCGCTTAAATAAACATTTATATATTTCCGTCAATAATTTTCTCCTAATGCAGTTTATATATAATATTGTCTTTTTTAAATGTATCATGGATTACTTTACTGATTACATAAGACAATGTAACGCAGTCTTCGTTCAATTTCTCTGTATATTGTCAATTGCGATTATATTTGATTTATCATATCTACATGCATATATAATATCAATATGCACACTACACATGCTAGTAGAAAACCACCCTTCGGGTGGTTTTTCTGCTAGTAACCTTAAAATATATACAAAAATCGTGTTTATGTTAAAATCTATAATTTAGCTCTCAACAGATCAGTTTAATCATCCAGGAAACACCGTTACACAGTTATCTTAAATTATTTAAATCCTTTTTAGTCTGGTCTTAGTTGTGGAGCAATACTCTGTGTTACATATATATTGAAATGTGTTGAGTAATTGAGGAATCGAGAGAGATTAGATAACTCGAGCGCTGCGAGGGCCAATTTGGAGCAATTGCGCCAGTTGGCTAAAGAGCTTCCCCCACCTGTAAGGCCCCAACCCATAGCAAGAGTAATCGTATATTCATATTTCTCCTACTTCAGGGAAGAACAATTGCTATAAGAGACAGCCACGGAAAGATTTGGCTTTGTGTTGTGTTTTATTATGGGAATAAGACAGTAATTTAAAGTAGACGCAAATCTCTTCAGAAGTGTTTCACATAATGTAATGAAAGCGGATATATACAGTCAATCTATCATTATGTAATTACCTGTAAGAAAAGCGTTTTGAAATTGATTTACTTACTAATGATCAATCTGTTGGGGGATCGCTTCTGAAAATGTATCATGACTATTCAAAAGAAATATTAACTATTTTGATACGTATTATTCAATAACTTATGAAATGGTTAATGACATAAATGAAATCAATATCAAAATTAATATGAATATATATATAACCAAGTGATAACGTCAATCTAACATTCATCTGGAAAGAACTAAGCGATAATTCTAAAAAAGTGGAGCCTCAAAGGGAGCTAATTAAATTTCACGTATTCATTGCGATATGTTTCAATAGATTATTCTCGACAAGTGTATTAATGTTACAAACTATCTGATATAGCTTTCTGTTTTTTTTTAACATCTAAGAATGAAATGCACTATATATATGTATATATATACTATATATACACACACACACACACACACATATATATATATATATATATATATATATATATAAATATATATATATATAAATACTACCTAAAGTACCCGTCTTTTGGACGGTTCAAATAGCTTTCGATGTAGCTCATTTAACTAAACAATGTAAATTTGAATACATAGAAGAAAAATGTAATTTATGTAAACATGAAAACTTTTGGCACTATTCCAGCGAAATAATTAATATGGGAGCTCGGTGTCATCCGTTATCCCATGTAACGACAGAAATCCAGTCTAGGTATAAATTCTTTTGACAACAGTAAAAGCGCATCATGAAATAAAGAAGTGAAGTGAATAATAGACACTATTATGTACATAGGTTGGAATAACAATACAGATTGGACATAACAGAGGGGAACTGATGGATGAGAAAATCGTTATAAAAAGAGGTGGGTGTTGGTTGGGAGCACTCATTGTCTTTTGGATTATTGAAAAGCAGATTTATACACAACATTTTCGGGTTTCCCGTCAGGAGCATACATAAACTGGTTGTCAGGATTACCAACTCGAGAACAGCCAACGTAAAACTGACCATGTGAAAAGCAATGTGTTCGAAGATCCAGTGCAATAACTTTAAGAGATTGGCCTTCAGATTTGTTTATGGTCATTCAAGACTAAGGTTGAATGGGAAATGTAACCTTTTCATGGGAAATGGGCAATCAGAAGGGTTAAAAGGAATTTTGGGAATAAAAACAGATACATTTCGCCCGCGTCCTGTGATTATTTCTGCCTCAATTCAAGGTTCATCAGTTGCTTTACCACCAGTCTTGTTCCATTACAAAGAAGGGGGGAGTTACATTACGTAGCAGGATAGTCCTGGAGGATCTTTTGAGTTAAGAAACTCTGTTGGGAAGTTGGGCACTTGATCAAAGTCTGTAACATTGTCAACTGACTTGTAACAGCGTTGAATAGAGTGCAACTGACCAACTATTTCGTGATTGATCATCTTAACTGCAGCATTTGTGGGTGCAACAATAGCCCTCTCACAAAGCCAATCATGATTCATGAATTCAGTTGAAAAATGTGGATAAACTGAAGAACATAAGTCATCGCGCGTTGAGACTGAGTGGCCAATGCTAGAAGTGTCAATGTACCCATTGTCGTCGGACTCAAGTTGACCATCACCGATTTGGAGGAATTGAGTGGAAAATGGCGTAGACGGACGACCAGTTTGTAATAGCGATCGCATATTAATTGTTAGTTTTTGTACCTCAACAAACTGCCAAAAAAGAGGACGTTTTTAAGCAGGCGTCCACTTCATCAGCAGTACCACGGGAAGTGTCTGTCTGAAGTCACCTGCGAGACGAAGAATGGCTCCTCCAAATATATTGTCATTAGATCTAAGATCTTTCATTGTAGCATCTAGTGCCTGAAGAGAGCCTTTATGGGACATGTTTGCCTCATCCCACACAATTAGTTTACAGCTTTTCCACAGAGCAGCTTCGTCAGAACTATGTGAGATATTGCAGATGGGATTCTCTTCAGTGGCAGCTTGAAGGTCGAGTGTGCTGTGCGCCCACCTTCTGAAAGAGTCGCAGCTATACCGGAAGAGGCAACAGCAAGCGCAATGTCGCCATTCTGCCTTACCTTAGCAAGAGTAAGATTAAGCAGAAATGTTTTACCGGTCCCTCCAGGTGCATCTATGAAGATAATCCCGCCAGTAGTGCTGTATACCTTGTTTAGAACGGATTTGTATGCAGATTCTTGATCTGGATTAAGGAGAGGCTACGTATTGTCGAAGCTTGATTTTGTCGGAGCTGGTTTCTCTAAAGAGGAGTCGATTAAAAGTTTCCTCTTGGTTTCTATCCGGAGAAGGGGGGCAGTATGCCTCCAAACGTTGGCCTGCGATTGCCACAACTAAGTCCTCCAAGATAATTAGATCAGCGTTATACATAGAGGGGGTAAAAGCAGTGGTGGAATTTTCGGTAGCTTGATAGGTTTGAAGCCATATATCGTGGCACATGTGGTCCCTGTATTTATTCCACAACAAAGTTGCAAAAAACCAGCATAATAGCGAATAGATGCCGAAGCTGTGACGGAGATTGATGAGAGACGCTTCCTCAAGTGTACTCTCATAATGGTTGCATAATTGACCGTCCACTGTGCGAAGGGCTGCAAAGGATTTTTGTCCACGTACAACGTGAAGCAGCAATCGAAGATGGAAGTATTCGATGTTCAAAGGATGAACAGTATAGACGCGTCCTATTGTGTCACTTAAAAAAAATGACAGGATCTGAATCAATATGTCGGTACTGTTTTCTTCTTTGCCATAAGCAAGTTGAGTGGTTCCAAGAATAATAATGAGGATCATCAATATACAGACAGAAGAGTTTTTGCGTAGGAGTCAACCATACATAGTTCCAAAAATGCAGTCAAAGTTGTCCTACGGCAAGAACATGTTGACGTAAGTTTTCTTCAGTGAAGTAAACTCTCTGCGTGTCCTCCAAGTGAACACTTAGATGTTGAACAGGGGGGGAATCGCTCGTGTATAGGGAAACCAAACGTTCTCCAAACGACCTCATTGGTTGATATATAACGCCATATTAGAACCAGTTCTACCTTATCTGTTGGTGCAGCTGTTGTTCCTGTTTGTGCCACTTGAAATAGGGCTCTATCGGAACCCTTAGTGACGTATTTGCAAAAGTAACGTATAGATTTAACTTAGTTACAATATTCAACGTTAATATGCTCATTAAATGTCTTGCAGAGCATCTTGTTATGTGGAACAACCCATTGATTGTCAATTGTAAATTCTCGGTTAGATCCATGTTTGATTGTTGCTGTGAAACCGCCATGTCCAGGAGCTCTTCTGCGATATAATGGGTAACCGTCGTTACCTGTGATCGTCTCAGCCAAAAGCTTTAGTGGATATTTCTTAGTGCATTTTCCGTTTGCCATGCATGAAGACGTAGAAATAAAGTGCCGACATGGCCCATGAACCATATTTCTTCGAATGATTTCGTACAACTGGGGGTCTTCATTGTGATTTGGAAATTCTGTTCTTATGACTGTGTCCACGTCAGAAGGTCGAAGTTTGCTTTGTAGCCAGAGTAAGATGTGGGCGTGAGGTAGACCTCGTTTTTGCCATTCAACAGTATACATAAAACATTTGATCAGCCCGAAAATTTCACCATATTTAAACAAATCAATCCTTTTACGAACTTTAAGATGAAAAACGCGAGCAGTGATGTCATTGCGATATGCTTGTCATTTGCCTGGAAGTAGGCTCATTTGGATGTCCTCCCATTTGGGGTTGCATGTGAACGTTATGAAAAGATCAGGGTGGTTGTAAAGACGAACGTATGTGAGAGCGTCCTGCATCTGTTCATTCATATACCTCGGCCGCCTGTATAGGACGATGGCAGGATGATTCGAATACCAAATTCAGAAGCAGTTACATTGTCATTGCTATTAACCTCGTCTCCAACCTTAGCATATTCTTCTGCACGGAGTTGCTTTTCATTATGGCGAATCCAAAGGAGTCGTTCTGAATCAATCTGCAAGTGTAAGGAATAGGATGGTTATGCAAATATTTTAATAAAAAGTATATGTACACATGACTCAAAGGGGAGTAAATACTACCTTAGCATACATATGCTCACAATACTGATCCAAAAGAGCCCCTGTTCTGTGAAGACTGTTGAAGTTGTTCGTTCTAACCATCAATCTGTAACTGTAGAAGTTCATATGGGAAACAATGCTTGGAGGCTGTGCTGTTTGGTGTGTTCTAGGTACAATTGTAGGGATATCAGGACTGTATCCATCCTTTCCATAGGGAAATAATAAGGGGTATTGAAGGGCGTCATAGGCTGGATTTAATTTATTGATTCTCTTAAGACGGGAGTCAAGCCACTCTAGGATGATATCTCTTTCGGAAAGAGTTGCATTGGGATCGCAAAGCAAAACAGCAACCTCCTCTGTTTCGGGTCGGTTGTAACAGCGGCGATGTTCCCCAACAGGAGTCCTGTCACTTCTAATAACAACCTTAAAGTTGGCACTTTCTGCCCCGCGTCGTTGAATAGCCGTTTTAAATAGGTTGATATACCGGTTGTGCTCATGAAGCATTTCCTGAAGAGGTCCAAGAACAGCCGTGTATGTGCCTGGTGCAACAGCAGCCCTACGTGCAATTTGATCTCTCTCTGGTCTCATGAAGTAAATCTAAAGAAAATTCCGATGAGAAGCATCTGTTGGTAGAAGAGAACCGATTAAATGGTACGTATGTCCCTGAATGGTAAAAGTGTGATTAAAGCTTCCATAAGATATGGGCTTATGACCAAAACTTGTCATTTGAAAAGCATAATGGTATGCCCGTATTCGGTCCACGAAATCTTGAGAATATGGATGCTCACCAAGCAGAAGGGACTTTAAAGGCTGTGGAGTTTCATGGCTGTTGGGCAGACAAACCTTTCCATTTGAGCAGCATAGACCAACAGGCTCTCCCGGCCAAGTTACTGCTTTACATTATAGAGAGATTTTGGACATACGACCAATGGCAGCATGTTTGTGGTCAGCAAAATTTTCAGAGGGGTCATAATGAAAGGCTTTAAAAACACATCTATTCCTCGTAGGCTTTGATGCACCAAGCAGAACAGCTTTATAAAGCGCAATTGTTTGAAGTCGTATAGTTCTTTCAACCAATATTTCAGAAGCTATCGCAGCAGTCCGATAAGCACAATCGCAAGCCTGGCGACGTATGCGTTGTTCAGGTGTCCCCGCAGCTCCTGAGGCAGCAGTCGCAGCAGCATTGCGTTTTGTTCGAGTTGCATACTGTTCAGGTGTCTCCGCATCTCTTGAGGCAGCTGTCGCTGCTCCTTAGTTTCATTAGCTCGACGCTGCTTTTCCTTAACCACACCGGTCGAAATCTGCTGAGGAAACTTCTTTTTTTTTTCCACGAGGCATCAAAACGAAATGTGTAAAGTAGACATGATATAACACAATCGGGGTAGAACGTTCGAAATGTACAGGGTATGTAAGTTAATAACTAAATTATGTGTCAGAAACGTAGTCTAATCAATGCGAGAAAATAGAATAATTTTAAGTCTTTGATGTATAAACAACCTTTAGAAAAATTTAAACATAATATTGTAAAGATTATGACATCATTTAATGTATGAACACCAAGCTTGAAACTATAAATTATACAATGTCAAATCTATAACTTAACTTAGTAATCTGTTAAAAGTTGCTGGTTGTGAAATATAAAGAATGATGTTGTTAGTCTCAAGGAAGCGTACCTTTTGTTTCAAGTACAAAGTGTAAAGTAAAATCCGAATGAGCCGAATTGTAATAATCAAAATCCCTAAACAACATTTTTGACATCAAAAATGAGTTCCTATTGTATTAAGGAAAGATAACTCTTGTCTTACTTAATCACCAAAATTGACACAAATAACCAAACATTTTTAACGTCTCCAAAGGCCCCAATATCGAATTTTGAATGCCTTTGTAGATCATGTAGAGGTTTAGTGCAAGGAGAAGCTCTGTAAAAAAATTCAAAGAAATCGCATGAATGGTTTAGAATATATGAGCCCTCATTAAAAATTGTCCACACACACACAGACAACTTCAGCTTTATATATATATATATATATATCAGTAATATGTATGGACCTATTGTAAAATTGCCATTAATTTTATTCGGATGTGACGCGATTTTCGGGATGGATCTGCTCAAGGTTCATTTTCTATTCTGATAACTTAATGACGGAATGATTTACATATAGCGTTAAAAGAATATGTCTGTTCTCATTCGTTTGGGGTGGTCAGTATTTACTTGTTTTGATTGGTTGATTTGGAGAGAAAAAATATGTGAGTATGATAGAGACGGGGAGAGAAGATGTAGAAAGAAGAAAGATATTGCGAAGATGAAAGAATGCTGTTGGGTACATCTAGTGTTAATCGTAGGGATAGAGTGAGGCGTTAACCATTTAATAGTGGACAGAATGCCGCTTATGCGGAGATGTGAGGTTGTGGGGTAAGATTTAAGCTGCGAGAGTGAAGCAGAGGGAGGGGAAGGGATATGGAGTTCGGATGGGTAGTACAAAGAATGTACAGCATTTCGGTGTCATTGAAGAGGTAGGCAATAAAGATACAAGAATATATGGGGTCGAACAAGATTTTAAAAAGTATAAATGATAACTTGACGTTACAATCGCTCCCACCCCCTTTCTCGCTCTGTTTATATACGTGTGTGCATGTGTGTGCGTGTGTGTGTGTATTTTAACCCTTCAATAAACGGTAGGATGTATACATATTTCTTTTGTTTTATTTTTCAACATAGTCTCCCTTCTTTGAGTCCACACACTTCTTTCACCCACCAGCGCTAAAGTGTCAGGATCTCTCTGGAGTAGAATAGAATGCCTTAATTTGGTCCTGCAGGTAGGTGTCCACAGCATCTATAACGTCATCATATTTTGCATAAGAAGACCATGTCTGTCATATACGGGGAAATGATGACATCAGTGATTTGTGATGCAATTGCATTGTGTTATTATCTTAACCGTCACACAATCAATGGAGTGAACTATGCTAATATCCTGAGGGAATTTCGAAACCCTATCAAGACCAAAGGTCCAGAAAAACTGACGAAAAGTGTTTTCTTTTATCAGGACAATACTCCAAGCCACAAGTCCTTGGTTTCAATGGTAGCTATGGCGTTGAACTGGTTTGGCCCACTGTGACTATAATCTCTTCCCCACCATGAGGAAACACTTGGCTGAAGATCAGTATTCCTTTGATAATGACGTCATATCTGTAGTTGTTGAAATGTTTGTCTAACAGAATGAAAGCTTCTTCTCCATTGGCATCCAAACACTGCAGCACCGATGGAAGAAATGTGTGAACTGCATGGGACTATCTTCGAAAAATCAACTTTACTTGGCCACATTCCACGAGAGTATCTTTATCAGTCAATTAACATGTCTGCTGAACCTCGCATATTATAATATATTGAGACCGTATTCAAAGCATGGTAGAATGTTACGAATCATTTCGTAAGGTAATTTTGAAATCTTGGAAGGAACCTGTATTTCATTTATACTTCCTCCATGTTGCTATATAAATGCCTTTTGAAGAAATTTGATTTGTTACTATGGTAACAGATGGGTATATTGTAGATACACCTAGTCGGCGCATAAAACATGTTTCTACGGTAAAAATCTATTCGAGTAATTCAGGTTCAATATAAAACGATATTTGTCTCGTCTATATCACCATGTATTTTTATGTTGCTCAATGCACTTAATAGCTATACATTTTCGTGTTTGATAATTTGGTTATTCTACGTACGATATTCCAAAATACCGCAGGAAAATATTGATAAAACGCCATATTGCATTTGCATTTCATATCTTCCGTTTTCATTTTCAGATTCAATAATTTGTAAATGCAATTGTTATTGTTGTTATGTTTTGACATTTCTTTGGTACATTCTGTTCATCATATATTTTAATAGATATGTTCCAGGTATATATGCATATATCTATCAGCGAATATTTTGCCTATTTATCTTGATATGCAGCTACCAATTTATATGCGAAATATTGTGAATACAACTTGTAGTTTTAGATATATAATCCTTCTAGAAAACTACGCATCGGTTTCGATATTTTCTCCTCTTTCTCTTTCCCAGTATTTCATCCAACCCACGCTTTCACACATAATCTGTGGAATAATAAGAAATTTGGTCGCAGATGGGTAAATGTTCGAGTAACAGAAACCGGTGGTGAAGAGAGAGATGTAAGCGGAAATGTAATATCAGAAGTATAGTGTGTAGATGATCGTAGGAAAGAGCGTACAAATAATAACACGAGATAGTGTTACCTTAGAAGAGATTTAATTGTCCCTATATTTCGGATTTCGCATCCGTCAACTATGGGTTTTTTCCGAGGGCAGAAGCTTTTAGTCAGAGAGGAACGGTACCTGGCCTCTGTTCTCCACCGTTTGTGTACAACTTTTGTTGTACACAAACGGCGTTTTCTCCTTTGCTAATGTTTGGGTGGCTAGAGTAAACTGCAGAGCATACCTTCTTTAGTTTCTGAAGGGTAAATGAATAGAGACGTTAGATTTCTGGTTCCTCGCTCCATCAGGTGAAAAGGCATATACACTTGCACACAGCAAACATGCACCAATACTTACACAGCCAGACACACACACACGCGTTTATATATATATATATATATATATATATATATATATATATATATATATTGTTATATTTGGGGAGGGTCATATTTGCGTAATATTGCCAGAATTAATAACAGAACACACTCACTGTTTGGTTGGTTTTCGCTTCTCGCTGTCTTTTATATATATATAGCTGCGATCTAACTTACTCGGTCCTCAATGTTGCCATTGACTGACCGGCGGTCAAAAATAATACAGATACAATATAGACACAAACAAATATATATAGTTTACATAATTTACATAAATCTTTCGTTGCACATCTGCAACATCGTCAGTGGTGTTATATTCATTGTTCCTCCTGTTGTGTTGTATGTCTACGCCATTTTTTTTTTGTTCAGTCTGTCTATATATTTATTTATTTATTTGCTTGTTTGTTTATCTTATTTTATTTTGTCTTCTTTGCGCATGCGTTTGCGTGTGTGTATAGTGTGATGTGTGACTAGTGTGTATAGTGTTGTGTCTGCTGGGTGACTAGTGTGTGTTTATGTGCTTGTGTATGTATTTATTTATCTTATTTTATTTAATTTTATTTACTTATTTATACTTCTCTTAGGTCAGTGTTGTTTGTTTGGGTGTTGTTGTTGTTCCACTCATTCTTTCTGTTTAGCTTTGGTCTTCTAATTTCTATTTCACTGGCCTCTCTGATTTGCCTATCTGCTGGGTCATTCCTATGTTTAGATATTATTCTAATTTCTATGTTGTCTATGTTACCGTCATGTTGTTGTCTAGCATGTTCGTATAGTACTGACCCGTTTTTTCGTCCTTTTAGTTCCCCCCAATGTTGGTCTATCCTTTCACCTATGCTACGAGCTGTCTCACCTATGTATGTTGTTGTCATGTTTCTGCAAGTACCCTCTGTACATCTTATGCTATAGACTACGTTTCTAGTTTTACAGTTTATCCGGGGGTTCACCTTACAAATGATACATTTCCTATTGGTACAGTGGGTTTTCTTAAAAGGGTAGGTTTTGCTGATCAGGGATTTTATGGTGGTTCCTGGCTTTTCTACCACCTTTATTTTTAAGTGGGTCTTTCTCAGGGCCTTTCTACACTGGTTAGCTAATTTCCCTCCAGGGGTGGCGTCCACAAACATGACACTCTGATATCTCTGGTTGTCGTACCATGATGTGGCCTTCCCTATCTTATGTCTAGCCCTATCTAAGCTATTCCATGATTTGCTCCTTTATAGTGGGCAAATTCCTTTCATGTCCAGTTCTATGAGGGTCTTATACTTTTCCATGGCTACTTCGTATACTCTGACTCTGTCTCTTTGGTTGTAGCCAGAGAACTGCATGCGGTTGATGAAGTGTTGGATGTGTCCTTCCATTTCTGTTGGGTCGCACATGCTGGACACATTCTTCATCACTCGTACCAAATCTGCGATCAGAATATTAAACTTAGCACTACTAGACATTGCTGAGATTTTGAGTATCAGGTATTTGGAGGCCATGGGTTTAGCATAGTGTGAGTGGAGAATTTGGGCTCTCTCGTCTATAGTGTTAATCCAGAGTTCTGTGTCTAATACAGGTAGTCTATTGTTAGGGTGTTTGGAAGGGAAGTCTATAGTTACAGTTATACTCTGGTGTATGGAATTAGCTATCTGCTGGATGCTTTCCATCGTGCTACGTTCTAAATCAAACTTGTTAGTGCTCTCTAGTGGGGGGTGTTCTTATAACTATATTGATATCGTCTACATAACGAGAGTACATGATGAGGTCTATGGAGCTTTCATTAAGGAGATCTTTAAGTCTCCTTTCCCACCATACCATGAAAAGGTTGGCAACATCACCAGCTATGCTGACGCCGATGGCTGCTCCCTCATTTTGGGTGTAGATTTTCTCATTGAACTTAAATATGTGGCCCTTTAGGGTAGTTTTGATACTAGCCCCTATTGCATGTGCGACCATTTTTCTTACCTGATCAGTGTTTTGGGGGGTCCGTATAGCTTTGGTCCACCCAATCCACCTTCCTATGGGAGTCTTTTTAGCCATTGAGGTTATGGTGGGGGGTCTACCTCTTATAGGTCTACTAGGGCAGAAACATCTAAGGTCATGGCTGTCTAGGTAGTCAGTGTCGTAGGTAAGTCTAAGTAGGAGGCCCAGTTCGTCTGTGTCGACGTCGCAGAACTCCACCTCACTCTCAATGATCATCTCCACACATCTTTTCACAGCAAAATCAATGTTAATGGATGGGTACAGTGACACCACATCCATGCTGCCTATTATGCAGTTGGATAGGCTCCTGTTTTTGTTGCACTCACTGATTCTGCTGAGGAGGTCCTCTGTACTTTCACATACATCTGGGGACATCTTCATTATGGGGCGTATAACCATTGAGAGGAAGTAGGAGATCCTGTAGTTGCTAGCTAGGGGGGAACTAAAAGGACGAAAAAAACGGGTCAGTACTATACGAACATGCTAGACAACAACATGACGGTAACATAGACAACATAGAAATTAGAATAATATCTAAACATAGGAATGACCCAGCAGATAGGCAAATCAGAGAGGCCAGTGAAATAGAAATTAGAAGACCAAAGCTAAACAGAAAGAATGAGTGGAACAACAACAACACCCAAACAAACAACACTGACCTAAGAGAAGTATAAATAAGTAAATAAAATAAAATAAAATAAGATAAATAAATACATACACAAGCACATAAACACACACTAGTCACCCAGCAGACACAACACTATACACACTAGTCACACATCACACTATACACACACGCAAACGCATGCGCAAAGAAGACAAAATAAAATAAGATAAACAAACAAGCAAATAAATAAATAAATATATAGACAGACTGAACAAAAAAAAAATGGCGTAGACATACAACACAACAGGAGGAACAATGAATATAACACCACTGACGATGTTGCAGATGTGCAACGAAAGATTTATGTAAATTATGTAAACTATATATATGTGTTTGTGTCTATATTGTATCTGTATTATTTTTGACCGCCGGTCAGTCAATGGCAACATTGAGCACCGAGTAAGTTAGATCGCAGATATATATATATAAAAGACAGCGAGAAGCGAAAACCAACCAAACAGTGAGTGTGTTCTGTTATTAATTCTGGCAATATTACGCAAATATGACCCTCCCCAAATATAACAATATCTGTTTCGACACACGATTTCATATAAAAAACCTCGCAAAACTAATTCATCGCCGCTATATATATATATATATATATATATATATATATATATATATATATATATATATATATATATATATGTATGTATGTATGTATGTATGTATATATATATATTTATATATATATATATATATATGTGTGTATGTATATATATATATATATATATATATATATATATACATATATATATATATGTGTATGTATATATATATACATATATATATGTATATATATATATATATGTATATATATATATATATACACACATATATATATATATATATATATATATGTGTATATAAATATATACATATATGTATATATATATATATATATATGTATGTATATGTGTATGTATATATATATATATATACATATATATATATATATATATATATATATATATATATATATATATATATATATATATATATATATATATATATATATATATTCGAAAGATTTACTTCTGCGTTCACAGATTGATATTTTTAGTTTCATAAGATCTCGTTAAGAGTGCAAGCAGCATGTCTTTGCTTAAACTTCAATCTGTTATTTTAGTAAATAAATATATATATATATATATATATATATAAAGAATGATAGTGAGAGAAAAAAAGAAAATTAGATAATTTTATAGATAAATGTCTCTGCATCTGTGTGTGTATGAGAGTGTACAAGAGTGAACTTACGTGTTGCATGCACTGCGTGTTATATCATACGTTTTGTACATTTTTGTACAAGTAGAAAATGTTTCAGGATGGAATATTTCCCAATACATAAATTTAGGCTTCATGATAAACATTTATGCATGTAAAAATGCATGAAGCAGTGAGCTGACCACAAAATATAACTACACATATTTTCACTGGAAAAAACTTGCAGGAATTCACAGCAATATGAGATAAAAACTACTTTCCATATTACTTCAAAATAAATAACTTACATCGCACCCATGAATTATATTGCACGTGTAGACGTCGGAACAAACTGTGAAAAAGATAATGCTTCTATATTGAATATCCAAATGTTGTAAATAATATATATGTATATAACAAAGTTAATATAGAAATAGATTGTACAGGAATAGAACTGTTTCATTCAAATGAAATAGTCTAGTCCTGTAGAAGCCATATCTATATTAAATTTGTTGCAGACACTCTACTTGCTGTGGTCACCCCCTGATTGAACCCGCAACTCACACACACAGAAACAAACTCACACACACATACACACACATACACTCACACATATCCACACACACACACACACATATATATATATATATATATATATATATATATATATATATATATATATATATATATATATATATATTTATTTATATATATACAATGTCAATAATAATGAAAGCGTGTGTAATCTTTCAAACATAAGATATTCTTGTATGGATATTGTTTTAACTCTTTCTTTTCTGTATTCCATGTCACACTCATTTTTATTTCGGAATTTGTTGTATTGACATTAAAGATGGAAACTATAAAATGCTTTTACATTTAAATACGTCTGTTTCTTTCTATTTTGGGAACCTGTACAGACATTTAGATTACTGAAGTCTGATCTTCTAATATGTTTCGCGCTAACAGATCCGGTAGGGGTTTCGTTATGCAATGTATGTATCATCGTTGTCTTTCTGTGTGTTCTTGTAATGACAATCGGTAGAAAATCTTGATTGACATCGCAATAATGTTACCGTCAACGGCGTCTATCACATTCTGCCACCATTGAATGTGAATGTCCCGGAATAACTATTTGTCTATAACAACTGCATGCATGTGTAGTGTCCAGACCCCAAGACTAGAATTCAAATATTTGCTCCTTGACGATAGCAAATAAACTTGAAACTAGTACAACGTTCCTTTGTCACTGTTGAACAAATGAGCAACGATGGTTGCTAGACACTACGGCTTAATTCGAGATGTTTGTTTACAAACACACCGAGCATTATAATAAATGTTCGGTGAATCCATGCGTATATATATATATGTGTGTGCATGTATGTGTATATATATATATATATATATATATATATATATATATACATATACATACTACTGTATGCCTGTATACATATATGTATGTACGTATACATATTTATATTTAAATAACAGCCGTACAAACAGTGAGAAATCAAATTTCGTTTAATTTTTTCCGTTTATCGTTTTCTGTACCCCGGCCGATTAACTCACTCGATATGCAAATTAGGCTGCTCTGCTCAGCCATTAATATGCATGAGGAAAGTATATACTTTCAGACGTTCAACCATCTGGCAGGAAGGTATACGTTGGTAACGATAGCTCATGAGCTTGAAACTAGTATAGCGTTCCTTTGTCAGTGTTGAGCAAATGAGCAACGATGGTTGTTAGACACTGTACGGCTTAATTCGGGATGTTTGTTTACAAACACACCGAGCATTATAATAAATGTTCGGTGAATCCATACGTACATATATATATGCGTGCATGTATGTATATATATATATATATATACATACTACTGTACGTCTGTATACATATATGTATGTACGTATCCATACTTATATTTAAGTAACAGCCGTCCTAAGAGTGAGAAATGAAATTTCGTTTCATTTTTTCATATATATATATTGGTAAACGGAAAAGAAAATGCTGACAAATTGTCCCCAGTGAAAAATAGTTTAATTAGGAATAAGTAAAAATTAGTAATAGTATTGGTTAGTATTCAGTTTTGGTTTTAAGTCTTACCGGTTGCGCATTTCTAATGCTTTTCAAAAATAATTTTGAGATAGAGCGCCCGTGATATTTGCTCTAATCTGATTAGTTTTTAAAATTCTACCTGTTTTATGTGAAAAAAGTGGCTCCACATGTATTAAAATAAGTTTCGCGCCAATTCGTGTTGCAAAAATTCTTGTGGTCAAAACAATTTTGATTGGTCGGTAGAGTTCATGTGAATGTTAAAAATTGATTTTGCGCCAAATGTAGGTTTGTGTCGGCTGATTGAGAAGTCACTGAAAAATAAGTCTTTCAAAACAAATATGTGTGTGTGTTTGTGTGTAGTAGTAGTAGTAAAGAGGTTCGTTGTTTTGATAATGGTCAGCAGGGATGTGTGTGCGAAACCGCAGGCTGTTGACAGTTCAAATGCCTATTAAGACAAGTGTGTGTGTGTGTGTGTGTGTGTGTGTGTTTGTGTGTAGCAGAATAATTCGTGGTAGAGGGATGGTCAGTAGGAATGTGTATGTACGTGTGTGGGGTATATTTTAACGTGTTAAAATATATTTTTTTCAGCTCTTGTCTTATACGGAGAAATGTGTGTGCGTGTGTGTGTGTGTGTGTGGGAACAATTTGTCAGCATTTTCTTTTCCGTTTACCTATATATCATAACTCGTGTGTTACACCTCTATTCTCTTATATATATATACAATTTGGGTGACATATATATATATCTAAAATAAACATATGAAACAATCACAGGGAATATTTTTTAAAAGTGTGTTATCTCTACAATTAAGGGACCGATATATATCCACAATTACATTAAGGGTGTCATGTCAGAGAGACATGTGCCATATCCACTGTAGAATAGTTATACTAATATATATGCTGTTGACTTTTTTAAGATAGCAATTTCAGTTTCATAATTTAATATGATATATAGTCTCAAATTAACTCCGTGAATAATACTATTTATTTTTTGAAATTTTAATTGGAAATATATTATTTTTGATAAATATATAGACATGAATTTATTAAGTTTCATGGATTTATATTGTTCTTTATGATTTGCGTTTTCATCATATTGGCAAATTTTATTATTGCAATCATTTATCGTGAAAAAAATGATATATTTACACATATTTGTCATTTAGTAAATATGTTTTTAAATTCTAAAATTTAACTTCAATTAGTATATATGTATTTTATTTCAATGTTTTAGCTAAAATGAATTTTGACAGATACAAATATTGTTAGTAAGTGATGTATAAAAAGTAAATAAATACATTTACCAACTTGATATATTAATGGAACCACAAATATACGTATGTCTTTTAATTTTAGGAGTGTTTGATTTTTATTATTCCTGTCAGTCGTGGAGGAATGGTAACACTTCAGACGCTGAAACATCAACGAAGTAAAAAAACGAATTGAAATACAAAAACTATTAATGCATTTTATTTCGAGTTTGGAATCTGTTTTGGAGGGAAATATTGTATCATAAATATAATTTTCATTTAATTTGTTACCAATTTTAATTTTGAATTTCTGGGCATGGGGTTATGTCATAATACATCGATGAACACATGTGATAGCTTTGCAATATGACTAATATATAAGCAATGACATGTAGAATTTGTAAAAAGCTTAGATATACGAATTTGAATATTTAAATTTTGGATTACTATGTTACATACGTTTTATTTGTAACTTGCTACGCCATTTTGACCAAATATATCTATGTAAAATTATTTGTCTTCCTGTCTATCTGTCTGTGTCTCTGTTTTTTCCTAATACACTCCCAAACGGCTCCATTCAAATAAAATTTTGCAAGATAAAAGTATGGGACACTAAGAGATTCAACACATATTTCTATTTTCTAATTTTATAACATCAAAGAAGAATAAAACATCCCTGCTATGCTATTCCAGCTGACTACTATTTCTAGCTGGGTGCGAATCAGCCATAAGCGATTCCCTCTGCGCGTTCGTTGTTAGTGATGATTATGTATCGGGGCTAGTGTCTCCGATTCGAACGCTGGTTTACACACACACACAGACGCATCCACACGCACGCACACATCCCCACACATGCACATACACATGCGGGCGCACAGACGTATTTATATACAATTATCCATATATAATCATATGTATCTACTTATAATATACAATATTGGAACTCCCACCATCCATTTTGAGATGTGGCCCTTCTACTTCAATGCAAATGCACACGCTTTACAGCCAGGAGGATGATGAACCGTCTCCTAGAGGTCACTATTCTTGGAGTAAACCATCAAGGAGAAAATGCATTTATTCTGTAAACTAGGCAAATATCCAATGGAGTCATATTCTCTCTCTACTTGTCTTCTCTCATGATCTGTTTACCAATGGAGTCATTTTCTCTTCTACTTGTCTTCTCTCATCATGTTTACACAGACAGATACACACACACAAGTAAATCCCCCATCTACATCCCCAATATATATTTGTACACACACACACATACATACACCATACATACACATATATATATATATATATCTAGGGCGGGTAAAATTCCCGAGATCCATGGACGAGATCTCTCCAGCGGTCTCTGTCCCTCATTATCGATGCCATGTCCTGCGTCTCCAACAGACGAGTGTCTTAGGGCATCAACAGACGTTAACCTTGGTCTTCCTCTTCCAGTGTGTCCGTGCAGGAGCCCTCACAGGAGAACTGAGTGCAGTGTTAACTCTGGATGTCGGTGAGCATATCCAGCTAACCTCAGTCTCCTCTGTGTCACTTTTTAGCTGACTGTTGGGAGGCTCCCATAGATCTCTGAGTTTTTCATCCTCAGTGTATACTGATTAATGTTCAGAGCCATCCTCAGCATTCTCATGTAGCACCCATCCACCATCTGAGTGAGTTTTGTTGTTCCGTGTCCAAATCTCAGACACGTACAGCAGCACAGACACCACTACAACAATGAAGAGGCGGATCTTCAGGTCTTTACGAAGGTCCGACTTCCACACCGATCTCAAACTGTGGCACGCCGCCCAGGCTTCCTCTCAACCACATCATCTTCCGTATTCCCAATCTTTGCTCCCAAATACAGGAAGTCCTCAACTATTTTCAGCGGCTTCCCGCCTACATTAGTAATCCTCTCTGGCTCCTCAACATTTCTCTATCAGACATTTTGTCTTAGTCTCATTCATTCTCAGCCCCACACTCATCGACATATATATACATATTATTATATATATGTATATATATATATATATATATATATATATATATATATATATATATATATATATATAGGGGTGTATATTTTACGAATAACAATACAAGTCACTACTTTTACCACATTCTGCCGAGGTTAACTTTGCCTTTCATACTTACGGGATCGATAAAATAAAGTACCAGTAATAGAATGGGATATTTGAAAGCCTTGTGCAAAAAGTACAAACAATTATATATATACATGTATATATGAATATATGTATAGTATATTTGGCATTATACTGTATGTTTAATTAAAAACATTTTGAAGACCTTGCGCTATTATTTTAAAGTAGTGACTATACATTTCAACAAATAAAGGGAGATAAGCTGACAGATCTTAGCACTCGTCTATATTTGTTGAACATTATAGATGGTCGATTCTTATAGAATTATATATGTGTGTATGTGTGTGTGTATGTGTGTGTGTATGTGTGTATGTGTGTGTGTGTGTGTGTGTATGTATGTGTGTGTGTGTATGTATGTATGTGTATGTGTGTGTGTGTGTGTGTGTATGTGTGTGTGTGTGTGTGTGCAAAGAAGCAGATCTTTATTTATTGCTAAATGTTAAATGGAGTTTTTTTGAAATAATATTTATCTATAAAACGTTTTACGTTTTAGCTGAATTGATAGAAAATATTTTAACGCATAGATGTTTTTCGTTTAGATCGTATATGTAGTCTGCGACAGATTCTATGACACATCGTTCTATAAGCGCTTGTGATTGTACAATGCAAATTAGATATACAAATGGGAACAGAAGAGCAGAATAAATTGATGGAAAGAAAAATAAGACCAACAATAATTATTTTACCATACAGTTCATGCACAACGCGTCGTGAACATTACACATTATTTCCTGCGTTTTAAATGAAAAATTCTAAGATTGAAAATTGCAGAAATATTAGGTAAAATGGAAATTGATGTTTTTATGTTTATCTTTTTTTCGTAATTTACTATACTTTAGTTTTCAAACTTATGTATCTAATTTGAATTGTACTTGATTCCCAGAAATAATTATGATCAGCTATATTATATCCTTGGAGTTTATCATTATTAGTGCCGTTGTGTCATAAACGAGAATTCTGCGGACATTGGTTTTGATTACGGTTGACATATTCCATTCTTGTATAATTATTTTGAAATATTTGACTGCTGAGAGCGAATCGAGTGAATTTCGCACATACACACACGCACGCACACACACCCATATATATATATACATATATATACATACACACTCACCCACACACACAAACACACGCACGCACAGACTCACACACAAACACACACACACACATATATATATACATATATATATGGCTTTGTGAGTGCGTGGCATTATCATGCACTCAATTCGCTATCACCAGTGTATATATATATATATATATATATATATATATATATATATATATATATATATATATATATATATATATATATATATATATATATATATATATATATATATATATATATATATATATATATATATATATATATATATATATATATATATATATAGTAAAATGAAACAAGGTCGATAGGATGCTCCTGTGGATTGGCAGTATCGGTAGGGGGTCGGACGCTATGCTTTCCAGCATAGTTACGTCCCTTTACGATCTGAGTTCAAATCCCGCCGAGGTTAACTTTGCCTTTCATCCTTACGGGGTCGATAAAATAAAGTACCAGTAATACACTGGGTAATTGCTGGCCTTGTGCCTAAAATAGAAACAATTATGTTTATTGGTTGGTGACGCACATTTCGCCACTGACCAGCTCAAGGTTCGATTTGTATCGATCTAGCCCGACGCTGTAATCAACAGTCCAGATCGATACAGATCGAACCTTGAGCTGATCAGTGGCGAAACGCCCGTCACCTACCAATAAACGTATGGAGGAGTAACCAATCAACCTTGTTTTATTTTGCTGTAATAAATTCTGTCTAGCTCTACACCTCGACAACGAAGTGAACCTAAACATCGAGTGCTCAAACGGGTGAACATACAGTAACTCCAAGTTACACTCCCTGGATATATATATATATATATATATATATACATATATATATATATATATATATACTAGCCGAATTTCTGCGTTTTTGTTTTTTTTATAAGAAAATGATTATTGATTTTAAGTCAGCGATATAATTTATGGGGAAAACTCCATTAGGTTGTCTTGACATTATTGAAATTTGCTGAAATATTGTGAATTGGCATCATACCTTGTCATTTACCTATGGTCTAAATTTCATATAAATCTATAGAAAAACATTTTCAGTGGGGTTTATGCTCCCGGGGAACACTTTGATTAAGATGAAATATACTTATCCAAGTACCCTGGGCAATGTAGTTTCAGAATACATATGGTTATGGGGGTCTATCTCCAAAACCATAGAAGGAGCTCATGAACAAACAAACAGATAAACAAGGAAACAGCAAACAAACAGACAGGAGCTACAACTTTATATAAATATAAGATATATATATATATATATATATATATATATATATATATATATATATATATATATATATATATATATATATAAGGAAAAAAGAGGAAATCGAAAATGCAACTGGAGTCTTTTTAAAAATATTTATTTGGTTCTTTTACCGGTTTCGCAGTTCTTGTGCTTTTCAGAAGTAGGATTGAGATGGCCGGTTTGTAGTTTATATATATATATATATATATATATATATATATACTTTATAGCTGATGCCAACTTCATTTAGGCAATGCTGATGGAATATTTTCCACATCATGCAGATAATATAGCGCTCACGGCGACGCTGGAGAGAATAAAGGTTGAGCTTTTCTAATCGACTCAAATAGTAAAGGCGTGTCATGCCATCTATCATCTGTGTAATTGACGTTTGAGGTGCTTCAACTTTGATGATATTTTGTTTCGTGTGGGCAGACCATATTGGACAAGGGGTATTCAAGGTGGTGTCGGGCTAAAGTGGAGAAGAGAAAGATTACAGAGTGGATATCTCTCGACTGGAAGGTTCTGAGAATCCAGGAATACATTCTGCAGGGGATGTCAACTTTGCTGTTGATATTAGTGACACAGTTTATCCACAATTACTTCCAGGTTTTTGATGGTGTTGGATGCTATGCTACGAGAATTTCACCTGAAGGAAGTGATTATGGGATTTTCAGGGCATTCCTTTTTCCAAAGTGGATTGACTCGAACTTATCCTCATTCAAAAGCATATTGTTCTTATCTGCTGATTGGATACAGCCAGTACGTCTGAGTGAAGATAAGTCCGGTCACCCTACTCATCGATAACTCTCTAGAGCTTGCAATTTTTATGGTGTTGTGCTTGATGATTTCAGTAATGTCATTAATGTAGATGATGAAAAGAAGTGGGCCCTACTTTGCCTGGGCTTGATATTACTCCTTCGACTACAACATGTTCGACTCTGTCTGTCAGGAAACACTTGAACCACTGTTGTAACTTTCCAGCGACACCAATATTGGATAGATTTTTAACTAGAATCTTATGATCAACACTGTCAAAGCCTTGCTGAAATCAAGGCAGATGACATCAGTATTGGGGCCCTCTCCCAAAACTCGCAAAACATCATCAAATTGATGTAGGAGCTGCGTTAGGTAGTCCCTTCCATTACGGAACCCATGTTGGTTGGAGTTTAGCAGTCCGTTGCTTTCGAGAAATTGGGTTATTCGTGATCTCACCACCCTCTCAAATACCTTGATAATATGAGAGGTGAGTAAGATCGGACGGTATTTCACTGCAAGGCACTTGTTTCCATATATATATATATATATATATATACAAAATTAAATTAAGGGTGTCATGACAGAGAGACATGCGCCATATCCACTATCAAATATGCTCCAAGATTCCAATGGATAGATCCGAGCATTTTATATCAACTAGAAATATATATATATATCTAAAATAAACATATGAAACAATCACAGGGAATAATTTGTAAAAGTGTGTAAGCATACCTAGCTAGGTAGGTAACTAATTAAAATTTAAGTAGAACTTTAAATATCGATGCCTGATGAATTGATTAATCTTCCTTGTATATATTTCATTAAAGAAATAGATTTCACCATCAATCAATCGGTAAACCACATTAGCCAAATCCCGTGTTTTCTACAAGGGAGAAGATTTAACTATCTGTGTTTACACAGCAAATTAAAATCTGCGAATGACTAGCAGCGCGTGTTTCATTTTTTACAAATACATACATCGTATCAGCTACATCCCAGTGGCGCGAATAAGGTTATCGTCATCTAGAAATAGCAGCTGAGTCCTTGCAACTCAGTTACCTCTACAATTAAGGGGCCGTATATATATCCAAAATTAAATTAAGGGTGTCATGTCAGAGAGACATGCGCCATATCCACTGTAGAATATGCTCCAAGATTCCAATGAATAGATCGGAGGATTTTATATCAACTAGAAATTAATTGACATATATATATATATATATGTATATCTAAAATAAACGTATGAAACAATCACAGGGAATAATTTGTAAAAGTGTGTAAGCACACATAGCTAGGTAGGTAACTAATTAATGTTTAACTAGAACTTTAAATATATATACCTTATAAATTAATTAAACTTCCTTGTATATATTTCATTAAATAAATATATTTAACCATCAATCAATCGGTAAACCACAATAACCAAATGCCGGGCTTTCAACAAGGGAGAAGTTTTAACTACCTGTGTTTACACAACAAATTAAAATCTGCGAATGACTAGCAGCACGTGTTTCATTTTTTAAAATACACACACCGTATCAGCTATATCCCAGTGGTGTGAATTGTGTTATGGACAACTAGAAATAGCAGCCGAGTCCTTGCAACAGAGTTAGCTCTACAATTAAGGGGCCGTATATATATTCAAAAATTAAATTAAGGGTGTCATGTCAGAGAGGCATGCGCCATATCCTCTGTAGAATATGGTCCAAGATTCCATTGAATAGATCCGAGCATTTTATATCAACTAGATATTGATTGACATATATATACATACATATATATACATACATATATATATATATATATATATATATATATATATATATATATATATATATATATATATATATATATATATATATATATATATATATATATATATAAAATAAACATATGAAACAATCACAGCGAATAATTTCTAAAGGTGTGTATGCACACACAGCGAGGTAGGTAACTAATTAAAGTTTAACAATAACTTTAAATATATTTTTAAAAGAATAACATGTTCAACAGTTATAACATAGTTGACCAAGTTTTCTTTTTCTCTCTCTCTTATTCTTTTTTTTTCATTTTTTCTTTTTCTTTCGTTATTGCTGATGTTCTGATTTGAATTTTCCTAGTATATTACAGCCGCTGTGTATAATTTTAATCAATTTTTCGATGATTTGATTAGGCATACATTGTATTTAAAATTGAGTGACACAACTTCAGGTGATTAGCATTTTTACACAACCTAATCAATGAAACAATTGTTAATACTGTAAATAAAACCCTTGTTGTACTGTTGACCATATTAATCTTCACTCTTTCACTATCTTAGGCGTAGATTCTTCCGAGCCGCTCGGCGCATCGAGCAGTAATTACTCGCCAACGGTCACGATCAGCGGCAACATTTTCGATGTTGATTGCCATCATGTCCTTCCGGAACGTTCGTCGCCAGGTGATCATTGGGCAACCCCGCTCCCGTTTAGCGCCATGCGGAGTCCTATCATCGATGTTTTGACAATATACATACATATATAGATATATATATATATGTGTATGACACGTATTACACACACATATATATATATATATATATATATATATATATATATATATATATATATATATATATATATAGGAAAATGTTTAACCACGACGGTAGAGCTCAAGCCGTTTCAACGGCTTGCGATCTGCCGTCGGGGTTAAACATTTTCCTATTACCTACTCTACTAACTTTAGTATTGAGTACTCTGGTTCGTTATGGTCCATCTGGTTCCTTACCACACCTCCTTCGTTATATATATATATATATATATAATTGTTTCTACTTTTGGCACAAGGCCAATTACCCAGTGCATTGCCCCGTAAGGATGAAAGGCAAAGTTATCCTCTGCGGGATTTGAACATAGATAATAAAGGGGGGAACTCTATGCTACAAAGCATGGCGTCCGACTCTCTACCGATACTGCCAATCCACCACCCTTATATATATGTGTATATATATACATATATATATATATAAATATATATATAAATATATATATAAATATATATATATATATATATATAACAAAGGAATTGTCGTAAGGAACAAGATGGACCATAACGCACCAGAGTACTCAATACATAGAGTAGTAGTGTGGGAAATAGGAAAAAGTATGACCCTGACGGCAGAGCTCAAGCCGTCGCGACGGCTAATTCTGGACTCATATATATATATATATATATGAAAGACGTAAAAGAAGAAAATTTTTTAAAAAAATTAACTTACTAAAATTTTCACTCCAACTAATTAGTTTCTGTAATGGGATAAAGACAGTTACGTAATATAACCGTCGATAATTCATTACGTCATCAGGGAGTCTATTCTCATCTAAGTCTCCAGGCAATGCGCGGACACTGGGGACTCATATAAAAATAATAATAATTCGGTAGATGGAACAGCTAGCGGGGACTGGATTCCATGCACTGAAAAGCACGCTGTCTCTGGTCAAATGGCAGATTCTAAAGAATCAATCACGTGACACTGAGGCTAGTCGGAAGGAGTGGGGTGGTAAGATGACAGAAGCCTACTACCACACCAATGAATTAGTAGTGGTTTTGGCAGGTTTGCTCAACAAATAAATAATTTGGAGCTAAATATAGAGAATTTAGTATATCTACTAACATATGCGTACAGATGTACACCAATGCTAGCAAATACATAAGTTATGTCATAGTACCTAGGTGGTTCAATGCAGGAGGATGCAGAACAATAGTTGGAGTGAAAATTTTAGTAAGTAAGTTAATTTTTTTTATTTTTTTTTTTATTTTCTTATTTTACGTCTTTCATATTATTGTTCTGCATCCTCCTGCATTGAACCACCTAGGTACTATGACATAACTTATGTATTTGCTAGCATTAGTGTACATCTGTACGCATATGTTAGTAGATATACTAAATTCTCTCTCTCTCTATATATATATAAATATATATATATATATTAAAACATAAACGGAGAAAGCTAATAGCGATACTCCCGCCAAATTCTAACTCACTCCACAAACATTAGGAAATACCTGAGTATATTCCTAATGAAACGTTCGGGGTGCTAACTATATTGTATTGTGTGGAGAATTGGCTGTATCATTTCATATGAGATATATCAAATATATCACTTCCCAGACGACTCGTTTCATTATAAGATTTCTAGAAGTTGGTTGAAAGTATACCAAATGATGTAGAAGCTTGTATAAGATCAACAGATACTTATACAAGTGTGCTCTTATAATTCTTCAGTGGGTGCCCAATAATATTAATATTGATAACCAAATCAACATCAATATTTAGCGATAATCACCATCAGTGCTTGAGGGAACTGCTAGGTTTTTAGTCCAGCAGTTCTAAAGAAAATCTCACACTGTCTCGAAAATAGGAGGAAGGAGACTACCACCAAAAACAATACATGCGCAGGTCAGTTGAATTACGATACGAATTCAAGCCACCTCCTTAGAACTCAATTGGATATGAAACAATAACCATATGTGCGCTTCGCTTAATGACACATATAGATATTTTCTCGGGCAAAATAACAGAATGAGATACAAGAACAAACAGTCGATATTCATATAAAAAATAAAAAATAAACAAAGAGAGTCATACCTTATATCGGGAAAGTTCATATCTGTTGCACCAAGAGTAAATCTATAAATACATAAACGGAGAAGGGTAATAGCGATACTTCGGCTAAATTCTAACTCACTCAACAAACATTAGGAAATATCTGAGTATGTTCCCAATTAAATGTTCGGGTTGCCAACTATATTGTATTATGTATATATATATATATATATATATATATATATATATTAATGAAAAAGAACAAATGAACTATTATGACATTACAACAACTTTATTGCCGACAGCCGTTTCGTCCGACCATATGGTGGGACTTTTCAAGGTATATAACATGTGATTGTAAGTTCATTATTTACATCAACGTTTCACTCAAGATTAGCAGTTTGAAATTGTGGTATACATCAGCAGCTCCGCTTGTATATTTGGGTCTATATTCTAAGGGGGCTCTTTTATATTAGTTGTCGTAGTTGTAAAAGTTATGGGGAGTTAAGAGAATTTAAAGAGGACCTAAGAGTCAGGGATTGAAGGTTAAAAATTAGATAATTTATAATTTACGCCATAAAAGTAGGAGCACCTTAAAAAATCCCTCAATAAGTGCATAAAGCTTATAAGGCCCAATAAACCTAACAAACCAGAACAGATTAAGAGACTAAAAAAATATAAAATAAAAAAAATAAAAAAATAAAAATATAAAGTTTCCTAAAAAATTCCTTCGAGGGAAAAAATTTTTTTTCGAAAGAAAATAATTTTCTTCCCCAGAGATCACGTTAAAAAATTTCAGAAAATTTACGAAGTTTTGATAATCCCTACTAAGTTGAAAGAAACTAATCAATTAAAGGTTAATTCAAAGAGCCTTCAAAAAATCCCTCAGAAAAGACCCCTTTAATATTTTTAATAAGAACCTCTCCCGAGAGACCCTTCGAAGAGTTAACATTTTAGAGAGCCTTTAAAGATATATATAAACGAATTGAGGAAAATTATAAATTAAAAGTTAAAAATTACGGGATTTGGTATATCTGAGGAATTTTCAAAGGGCTGCTTCAACAGATACAACTTAGGTATAATAGATAAAATAATTTAAGTAATTTAAGTAATTTAACTAGGGAGCAATTCAAAGAGCTTATCAAGTTGGGCAAGATTAAAGAAAATGATGAGTAAGAAAATACATAAGCAAAAAGAGAATAATTATAAAATGTATTTTTAAGAAGGTATAAGGTAGCTTCAGTAATCTAATAATGTACTATCAAAAAATTACTATAAAATTATTAATACAGGATTAACAAAGACTTACTAATATATTCCTGCCTAATTAACAAATAATCAATAAACAATTAACAGTCAAGCAAAATTAGCTCAGGGATAACCCGCGCTCGGATACTTTACACACATACAGCAACACATAGGATTAACAAAGACATAATGGTATATTCCTGCCTAATTAACAAACAATCAATAAACAATTGGTAGTCAAGAAAATGTACTCAGGGATATCCCACGCACGGATACTTTACACACATACAGCAAGATGAACAATACAGGTGACCTTGTGGGTGCGATATCCATTGTGCGTATGTAGTCATCAGCATAGCTCCAGGCACAGTTGGTCTTGTTTAAAAGTTCAGAGTTCACGAATCAACTGGGATTCACTATCAGCTGTGTGGACTCTCTGGGAAATGTACATGTGGATCAAATAGCTAGTGGTTGCTGGGTGTGGTCCGTTCGATCTTTTAGTTTCGGGGGTTGCACGCTTTTGCGATAGATCAGCCTGCCGGTTTTAAATCCAAGGTCTCGCTGCATAGGATGTATTGATTTACATGCTATATTGGTAAAAAAACCAGTGTGGATTTGACTGGGGTGGCATATTGCGTCTCTCGCTAATATCACCTCCTCTCACGAACTCCAAGCACACACGCAACTGGTCAAATGCTAAGGGCTGTCCCCTCTTTGTTTGTTGTAGGGGTCGGTTCCAGCTTAGATGGGGGTCGTGTTATCCATATTCCGTCAGCCATGCATATTCAAGACAGATCAGGGTATATATTCGCGGGTATGGTCCGGCGTCTACGCTATCCAAAGGGTCTCTCTTGTGGTATTTTCAAGTTCGCATGTCATCTCCCGGTTAAGACTGCGCATGCTTCGGTGAATCTCATGCATGGAATCTTGGGGTATAATATTACACGGGGTGACTAGCAGAAAATATATATTCCATGCTATCGCGCACGCACTGGCCTGTGGCTACGACCGTGTCCAGTCTCGGGTAGTAGCAGGCAGCAGGTAGACCAGCTAGACTCATCCCTGCTCAAGGGGCACAACCCCTAACTTATCGAGTGGTCAGACATCAAGGGAGTCAACTCTCCAAGCCCATTAAGTCAACCGTGGTAATATACAAAAAAATCCCTATTATATATATATAAATAAATTAATATATATATATAAATATAGATTAGAGCAAATATCACGAGCGCTCTATCTCAAAATTATTTTTTGAAAAGCATTAGAAATTCGCAACCGGTAAAACTTAAAACCAAAACTGAATACTAACCAATACTATTACTAATTTTTACTTATTCCTAATTAAACTATTTTTCACTTGGAACAATTTGTCAGCATTTTCTTTTCCTTTTATCAATATATATATATATATATATATATATATATATATATATATATATATATATATATATATATATATATATATATATATATATATATATATATATTGGGCAATATATTGGGCATATTTAACCCTTGTGAAACCCACCCTTCTTCAGGTCTCAACACAGCAGCTTTCTCCCAGAGAAAGAGGGAAAATGAGTGAGATGAAGTGAGAAAGAGATATAGAGGTAAAGTTAACCCCACCGCTATACTCGTAGTTTGTTATCGACCTCAGTTGGATTCGAACTCAGCAGAGAGCTGGAACGAAAACCGAAAAGCATTCTATCCGTCATCTTATATATATATATATATATATATATATATATATATATATATATATATATATATATATATATATATATATATATATATATATAACTCAATGGAAGTTTGTAAAAATTAAGTTCCAGATGGTAAACAGCATTCCAGATATTTGAGTAAAACTTCATTTTAAATCTTTTATGGGGTTTCCAAATAATCTTCAGATAACACTATATACAAATACTACGACATACAATTTTAAGAAATAGTTTTTCGACGCATTGCTTTAAATGTGTGACAGGTGTGTGACAGTCATCTCATTTCTACAGCTGACTAAACTGGAGCAACGTGACATAAAGTGTCTTCCTCAAGGAAACAACACATCACCCGGTGCGAGAATTGAACTTACAACCTTTCGATTGCATGCCCAATGCTCTAATCACACATTGCTTTAAATAGATGAACATGATTCCGCATTATATCCCCGAAATATGTGTGATGATAAGCTCGTCTTAATTTTAAATATCTCCATTAAAATTTGTTTTGTCGATCTTCAGAGATGTTCAATGTATCAGTCTTTGGAAAGATCATTTTAAGTTTGATAATCAAGCAAAAGCTGGTGCATTCCGAAAAAAATATCGTTGATATAATTGCAGTTTTGTCAACAGACTGAATGTCTATCTGTTTATATATTATTAGTATTTTTTCCTTTTCAAATAAGATGATATATTATTTTTGTATTAGTTATAATTATAGAGCTGCATATGGTTTGAAATAAGTTATTAAATATGGCTTGGTAGTTTCAAACATACTGATCACACATTTGTAGCCTAATATCATAGAGAAATTGCAAAATTATAATTGCACGCAACATTGTATACACACACACACACAAGAACACATACGCACTCACATATGTATATATGCATGTGTGTATGTGTGTGTTTGTGTGTGTGTGTATTTATGTATATAGTGACAGGCTCTATTGACATATATCGCATGCCATGTATCAATCTTTCAACATTTGCACAATCTACAGAGATGACAAGTCCGTCAATCTCCCCCTCTCTCAAATATGTTCCTGACTTTAATATTAAAACGAAATTGATAAGAAATATCATGCCTGTGTAAAGTTATAAATGGGTCACTTAAATAATCTTTAACTGTATACAAACCACATTTCATTTTATTAATGATGTTGTGCACATATTTACCTACCTTTCTCTGATCAACTTAAGCAAACATTCGTAAGTTTTTGCATGTGAAGTTATGACTAACTGGCTGGATTGATGAGGTTTCACGCTTAGACAAATGCGAATGAATATTGGTAACGTTAACTTGTTGTTCTTCACTGAGTAAAATGCTTAGCATGTAGTGAAATAAAATATATACTCTATTTGCCGGTGAAATTTAAATAAATTTAAACTCTAAGTTGATAAATAGCAAAGTTGAGAATACAGAATTTTTTTCAAATACTGCCTAACATTTTTGAATATATTTGTAATTCTCGCTCTGACCTTCAACTCTAGTTGCCATATAGATTGTTGGAAAAGACATCACTTTGCTGTTGTATTTTCTCTTCTCATATTAAGATGATAATGTCTACATTAATTCAAAGTGGAAGAATAAGTACATACTGGAAGGCCGTATAAGCGCAAGAATACTCTGAAATTATTCGACGGTCACATCTGCGTTCTTTCAAAAGAAAGCTATTCTATATATTTTTCTTCTAGTATTTTTTGTCATGTATAAAGTTGTTTTTAATATAGGAAGAAAATTAATTGTCGGAGGAATGCTACCGCTCACAATAAATTTCGTCGGAGATAGATTAGCAAAATTTAATGGGGGGAGTTTTGGAATAAAAGCAGGGGAGTTAGAAATATCTGAAACATTAATATACTTAACTGTACCACTTAATATATATAGCCTAATAATTTATGTTATACATTTAACTGTTAACAACTCTCACTCAATTGTTCTTTAAATTAATCAAGTCTTTAATTCTGCACCTATTCATTCAAGATGTATTAAATGTATACTTTTATTTTCAACACTCCATTGTTTCTCTTTAATCTTTACAATCAAATAGGGTATATATAATTACAATGGCCATTATTTTCTGTTTTCGTGATATTGGTAAACACCTGCACCGAAATATATTATATTGTATTCAGTATCTGAATATATACGCTATTATTCACTATTGATATGCATAACCCTCCGAAATATTTTACTTATTTCCTCAGAGAATTACAGTCATGAATATAACTCTACACTGACCTACTAATATGATGTCTGTGCTATTGAAATAACCTTGAGGCCAAGTTTGTGTTATATATCCAATAGTACGAGACGTTAATTATATCTTCTTGTGTAGTATTTTTCATCTTTTACATTGAATATTATTCTGCCTATTTTATATTTCACGACATATATCAATATAATTTAAAGTGGTCCTAGGTTTTACTTCTAAAATTTGATAGTAGAGTTTTGGCAACATATTGAAGGCAGTTTCACGTATTTTATTTTCTCTCCCTGTCTCTTTCTATATATATAAATATGTGGTTGTATGTGTGTGAATATGTGTGTGTGTGTGTGTGTATATGTGTGTGTGTATATGTGTGTGTGTGCGTGTGTGTGTGTGTGTGTGTGTAAACGTACGTTTCGGCGTGCGAGTGAATTTCAAGCGAATGGGTATTTACTTGCATCTCACAATCATCTCCTGAATAGTTTAACACGTTTTGACAGTTGTAAATTCGAGGCAAAAATACTTATGACATAAATGATAACGCGTGATCTATCAACTTTGTTATCTCTAAGATTGAAATGTCAGTTAAGAAGGCTGCAACTCTATTTAAATAATACAGTTAAAGTGTGTTAAATCTGCTGCGTCTTGAAGTCTGCTTGTATTGATTAGCTTTCTACGATAATTTTTAACTTAAAAATTACCTTCCCAAAGTATGTAAAGTTCTTGTTTAGTGGAGATGTAACTTATCCTGCATTGTGAGTGTGTATGACAACTGACACCTATGCAGGTTTAGCTGGCCCCTCCTAAGTACATTTCTTTGGAAGTGTCTTGGCTAATTTAATGATAGGGATCCCAGTCCTATCATCTCATTTCTACAGCTGAGTAAACTGGAGCAACGTGAAAGAAAGTGTCCTGCTCAATGAAGCAACACCTCACCCGGTCCGAGAATAGAACTCACAAGCTTTCGATTGGAAGCCCAGTGCTCTAACAACTAATTCATGCCCTCTCACTATCCTGCATTCCATAATCTCAATCTCGCAGTTGCTCTACTTAATGTATATATAAGTATATATATATATATATATATATATACCCCTTTGGATGTAAAGTTATGTCCGAAATAAATCAGGTAGTGTAGGTGTCACGACAAAAAAACACACAGTCCACGCTGTAATGTGGCCGTGTAGGTAACACGGTAAAAACCTCCCAGTCCACACTGTAAACGCGGTTGGTGTTAGGAAGGGCATCCAGCCGTAGAAAACCCGCCAGACAATCCTATACGAGCAAGACAACCAATCTTGCCTCAAGTGGGAAAATTACCGTCCAAACCAATGCAAGCGTGTAAAATGGACGTTAAACGATGATGATGATGATGATGATGATGATGATATATATATATATGTGTGTGTGTGTGTGTGTGTGTGTAAGCATCTTTTTTTTTTGTGGAGCGAGAGACTCCTAGTCCCCATTAAGTCATCTCTCTAGGAGAAGGTCGTTCTAATATGAAATATGTGACTTCGCTGGCATCCAATGCTGTAGACCAGTTATACATTTAGTTAAATGTATTCCATGTTCAGACAGAGGGATTGGCCTCGTGCAAAGCATGTTTTCAATAAAAAAATGCTTCAAGCATAGGCTTTGCTTGACATGCGGCATTTTTTGCGATGAATGGCTTTGCTGGCCATAGGGAAGACCCTAGCACCACTAAAAATTCAAGCCCGTGTTTAAGTATCAAGCGATGTCATTACTCGAAATCGAGTTGCAACCATCATCATATATTTATATACATGTGTGTTCCTGTGCCCCTGCGTTGTTCTAGTTAATTCCGGATTTCGTTCATGGTCAAACAGGTTTATAAATAGCATACACAAGACGAAATTCAATATATATATATATATATATATATATATATATATATATATTTATATATATATACATATATACATACATCGAAGGACCTCTACCGGTCTAGATATGAACGCCACAAATGCTCAAACAAAGAGAGATCCTCCTCATGAAATTAACTTGTAAATGGCTGAGAATTTCAAATATAGGTGTAATCTTAACTAATTTCACAGGGACAATCAATCTGAAACAGCTCCTGATATGGCTCCCCTGTTAACTTGCAAGTAAATTGCTTCCAGCGTTCATCGATACAATTCCCCAAACCCATTGTGTTCACATGGCATGCGTTCACTGGGGTCCTGGTAAATGTCACTTGTCCAAGCCTACACGAGTGGGATCGCATCAGGGATGTAATGATTGCGTGGGGACTTCTTAGGCTGCGCCCACATACAAAGATGCACTGCATACATACAAAGATACATATATATATATTTGCGATGCATGGCTTTTGCTGGCCATAGGCAAGACCTTAGCAGCACTAAAACGCCACATCCGTGATGCCATGCTTAAGTATCAAGCGATGTCATTCACATATATAGTGAAGGTGCCTGTCTTAGTGGATAGAGCATTGGACTTGCAATCGAAAGTTGGTGAGTTAAAGTCTCGGACCGGGTTATGTGTTGTTTCCTTGAGCACGACACTTTCTTTCCCGTTGCTCCAGTTTATTCAGCTTTAGAAATGAGATGATAGGACTGGGGTCCCTATCATTAAATTACCCAAGTCACTTCTAACGAGATATTCCTTGGAGGAGGCCAACTAAACTTGCATAGATGTGAGCTGTCACACACTTACATATATACATACATACAAACATACATACTTACATGTTCAAGTTCAATAAACATATTATCGATCCCTTTAATATATGAATCATCTTCACCAAACTCGTTCTCAGACACACTCACGCACATAGTGTTATATTTCAGTGTTCCCAAATAATATTTTGATATATACATGCTATGAAAAACGTGGATATTACTAATGCTATGATGTAATCACGTAATAAAGGAAACATTTAATGTATCTACACCATTCCGCTTTAGATTTTGAACAAAAAAATATACATTTGGAGATACTCCAAATTTATAGTTTTCTTAATTTTTTTAACAGCAAAAGCACAGGGTATTTTCTACAATACGCTACTATTAACTTGAATCAACCTTTAAGATGCCACATTCCCCACTTTTTTCTCCTGCAATTGGGTATTTTCATGACTCGGCAATCTGTGAATTTGTCAGCAGAAATAATTTTTTTTTTTTTCTATTCCATGTTTACAGCGGAATTTCGATTGTTGTCATCTCAATTCAGAGTTAAATTATAAACGCAACAAAACCTTTTTAAAATCATAGTCAGCTACTAACCTGTCAATTTATATAATTTAGCGAGTATAAGTATATGGCTTTGACACATTACACCTAACGGAATTCAAATTACCTTTGGCGAACAAATGTAAAGTCTTTATGGATTTCATAAATAATTGTGTATACTCAGCTCTGAAGTGAGAAGGCTTCTTGAATTGTATACGGCTACATTGGCAATTTAGCGACTAATTAGAAAACGAATTGGCCACTAATGGTTACTACGGATATAAAATATCCTATGCAATATTAACATTTGATTTATAACTTGCAATAAACAAGCAGTGTGAGATAGTACATTGGATCTAAAATAACACATCATTAATATTATTTTGATTTCATACATTTAGAATAAATTGAATGATAATTGGGTTGCTTTCGTCATGGTCAACAAAACCTCAACAGTGAATGTATGTATTTCCATTAATCTAGAATACAGTGAAGAATAATGTCAAACATGAGGTTATTTAAAGAAGAGAAATAATTATTTTATGTAGAAGTAAAGTATTTCTGCAGTTCTAATTTGTGTAATATTACTAGCTTAAAATTTAATATTCTTCGTTCATTATTCTCGAGATTACAACCTTGTGTCTTCAAACAGAAACATGGGAACATATATGTCCTAGTTATGGGTATTATTAGATTCGGTAAAATAGCTTTACCCTCATTATTTATTCCGCAGGAAAATTTAATTCTCCGAAGTATAAATCCCAGTTTTCATGTCTATGCATATATTATAATATATTCATATTTTTAATTACTTTAATATATGGCCGGAACTATATAGAGACGTATTATATATACCTCGGTACTGGTATGCTATTAATACTTTGAAAAATGTGAAGGTTTAACTCACACTGGTGTTACTAGTGAAAATATGATTACCATTACTAAATATTGTGAAACGAATTCTGTTCTGATATAATTACGTATACCATTCATCTCAATTCATAATATCTCATTGATCTAATTTTTTCTTGTAATCACAAGTGCAAAAATCCGTCGAAAATGTTACGGGAATTCGGGTCCGTACAGAGATGGAAATTTCAATGCCCCAAACCGTAACTTCTTGGTCATCTCTTCAGCTTTAGCAATAACGAATGATTATAATATGATATAATGTTCTGGTGTGTGACTTACCTGATTTGAATTCTCAAAGGAACAAGTATAGACATATGGAAATGAATTGGCCGTATAATAGCTTTATTATATTCATTTCTGTTTCTGCACACGAAATATAAACCCACAGGAAAAATATTTAAAATACTTATTGTACCTCACCATAAGATTGAGTTGACCCCAGAAAACATGTTTTCTTTAGATTGATAATGAACATGAATTATAATTAAATATATTAAAGGGATTACTCATTTTATTTACGTGGATAATGTGTAACTTATCTCATTGTAGTTCATATATATCTTTCAAATATAAATATAATTCTAATATACTTTGTTGATGCAGATAGCTGTGCGCGATAAAATTCCTTTTCCCTGGCACTTGACCTTTATAATTCGGCTATTTTATACGTTCGTTTGGGGATTTCTTTTTTGCATTGCTGCACCTGATGGTTTTAGGCATGTGTTTCACTTGATTTAAGAGCACCTTAAATATGATTTTGTAGAACAGCATGAGAAATTTATGGCTGTTCGGGAATCGTATACCGATTAGAGAAGTAATGTTTTACATCACTAGTTTTTACATGAATATTGAATTCTCGGCTACATCATAAATTATATTCCATATGTTATTGCTTTAGAAAAGCCGATCGAAGCTATTAAATTTTATTTTACCTAATAGTGCATTAACTGTTCTTTTTCAAGGATTTCAATTTATTCCACTCTGAAATATGTGTTTCGTTTTTCGTCGAACATCACTTCAACTCTGAATAGTTTTATTATGAAGTGGCGACTAATATTTTTATATACTTGATTCCGATCATTAGCGATTAAATATGATATGGATGTAAAGCTAGATTTCAAGATTGTGATAGGCGTAAGGTTTACTACATATAGTCGAATATATTTTTAAAAGATTTTAATTATTTTTTGCTGAGAGTATCAAATGGGCTCCTGTAATGTTTTCCTTCTGTGTATTATTATACCATTAACTTTTTATTCTCTTGTTAATTGAGTTTTGTTCGGCGTGATTTTATAAGGTTTATTTCAAGGGACATGAAAATCTAGTTTTCCACGTGCTAATTGATATTCGATACACATAATGACAGGCGAATAGAGGCTTACAGAGGCTTTTGGCAAGGCTCAGGAAGTATACTATATATATAGAACGAGCAGATTTATGGAGTGGTCTGATTTGTATGGGCTTTCTTCCATTTTTAGGTGGGTGCCGTTTTATGCTTTTCAATGTTTCTACTAAAGTATCGTTCGTTTGAATTATCATTATTGTTGTATTTTATAGTAATCAGGGTATATTTATATACTCTTAGATTTATTTCGCCCTCTATAAAATGTTAATCCGACCACTGAATAATATATTAAAGTATCTTTAAAGTAGTACATAGGTATTAATACAGCAATTTCTGCAGTTGGATGAGGCGCGGTGGATTACCAGGACCAGAAGGCAAAGAAAACGTGGAAAACCGCTGATTTTGTTTTTATGGATCGTGTCACATCTCTAACACACCATTAAGACGTTATTCAGTATGTACTCATACGTTGCCTGGCTGAAAGTAAGGCACATAGTGGCAGATTATTTTATTACAAATACTTTTAAATTCTAAATGATATCTTAACATATAGATAGCATACAATAATATCTACACACGGAAATATTTCCACAAGTTACTGTGGTTTATTTAGTCTGATTTACTTACGCTGTACGCTGTACACAATTAACATTAATTTAATAATATCATACATTTGTTTACACTTACCAAATGCACTATTTTATGCTGAGCGTGAGACTTCATCCAAAATATGATTGGTTGTCCTTCTAAAGATAAGATAAATGTATTCGATTGAGTTTGAAACAGTTGTCTAGCTTCAAGCTTCAGGCACCTGGATGGAATTAACCTGCTTCTCTTCGTTGATATATATATATATATATATATATATATATATATATATATATATATACAGGCAATCGATTTAAGTTTATTCGTTTATTTTGGGTACAATCAACGACGAGAAGCAAGTTAATTCCTTCCAGGTATCTGAAGCTTGAAGCTAGACAACTATTTCAAACTCAATCGAATACATTAGGAAAATATGTATGTAACTTTCTCGACATAAAAAAACCCTGTTATTGTTTTCGCTTTGTCACTGCTTCGCTGTTGTGTTACTCAGTGTTATGTTGATATATAGAAAGAATTGTATTTAATATAACTAAATGTATTGTTGTGGATTATATGCACACATTAACTAGTTATAATTCAAATAAACGAAATACACATTGAGCAATAATAATCTAACCAAAAACGTATTTCTCGCTCTCTCTCTCTCTCTCTCTCTCTCTCTCTCTCTCTCTCTCTCTCTCTCTCTCTCTCTATATATATATATATATATATATATATATATATATATATATATATATATATATAAAACTTCTTATCTCAGAATTGCAATCCTAAAAGTCCAGTATCCAGAGATTTTTCGAACGGATATTCACAGTTATCTTCAATCTAACGTCATGCCATATCTAAGGAAATGATAATAATACCGGAAAAGATAAATTAGAGAATCACTATTTGAATAGTAAATAATCTTACAGTTGTTACATTTAGAATGTGCATTTACATAATAGCACCAAGATATAACATTTTACACAGTTTATCTACATACATACATTATGATTATTTTGCGAACATGAGGGTAACAGCAATATTGCATTGACTAAGGAATTATGGTTGATGTGTGAAAATATTACATTATTTTCTTTATTCCATGTCAATAATCTTTATATTTAAAGTCGGAGATAAGAAATTAATAATTATAATGGCCTTCTGTGACAACTTGCTACTCCGTATTCTACACTGTTTCTAGCTGAAAGATCTTCTTGCTCTTGTTTGTGTTGATTATTTTTCTGATATGCATTTTCCCGCGTCTAGTTCCGAGCCGATGTGCACCCTGGGTTTAGTATTGTGCAATGTCAAACTTATACACAAAAATGCATTGATTTGACACTGTCTGAAAAGGAAAATATATGCTTTTCTTCATTCGCTCAAGATATTTTTTTTCGTAAGCAAATTTGCTACACACGCATAACGCAGATAATCTATTTTTCGCGCACACACAAAACACACATTCTCACACACACAAACACACACACACATACATACACACACACACACACACATACGCACACACACACACACACAGATACACACACACACACACACACACACGCACATATATATATATATATATATATATATATATATTTAAATATATATTTATATATATTTATATATAAATATATATTTATATATATTTAAAAAATAGAGGTGTGACAGACGAGTTGGGATATATTAGTAAAAAGGAAAAGAAAATGCTGACAAATTTTTCCCAGTGAAATATAGTTTAATTAGGAATAAGTATAAATTAGTAATAGTTTTTACTTTAGGCACAAGGCCAGCAATTAAGCAGTACATTACTGGTACTTTATTTTATCGACCCAGTAAGGATGAAAGGCAAAGTTAACCTCGGCGGGATTTGAACTCAGACTGTAAAGTGACGTAACTATGCTAGAAAGCATGGCGTCCAACCCTCTACCGATACTGCCAATTCATAAATTAGTAATAAGTATTAGTTAGTATTCAGTTTTAGTTTTATGTTTTTACCGGTTGCTCATTTCTAATGTTTTTCGAAATTAAATCTGAGAGAGAGCGCTCGTGATTTCACATAAAACAGGAAGAATTTCCAAAACTGATCAGATTAGAGCAAAAATCACGAGCGTTCTATCTCAAAATTATTTTTGAAAAGCATTAAAAATGCGCAACCGGTAAAAACTTAAAACTAAATCTTTTCCTAATTAAACTATTTTTCACTGGGAGAAAATTGTCACTATTCTCTTTTCCTTTTTACTAATATATATATATGTATATATATATATATATATATATTTATATATATATATATATATATATATATATATATATATATATATATCATGAAATACTGTTGGCTTCACGCTCACAACAATTTCTACACTTTAATTTATATATATATATTTATATAGCATTTTCTGTCTGTTTGTCTGTGTGTGATTGTTTGTTTGCGGATTTGTTTGTATGAGGATTTGTTTGTTTGTAGATTTGTTTGTTAGTGGATTTGTTTGTGTGTTTGTTTGTTTGTTTGTTTGTTTGTGGATTTGTTTGTGAACCTAAAACTAAAAAAAACTACCACACTGATCTTGATTAAACTTGACAAGTTTGTGGGGATCATGCCCATTTGATTTCTTACGTATAGTTCATTTTAATAACAGGGTTCCCCCGGAATTCAAACCCCCGCTGAAAACCCCGCTGGAAATTGTATCCCTTCGATTAATATGAAATTTAAACCATAGGTAAATAACAAAATATAATGCCTATTCACAATAATATTAAGACACCCTAATGGGGGTTTTATTCTTTTCCTTATAGCAACACTCAACTTATCAGAAAAATATTTTTTCGCCTGACCAATGCAATCAACAATATTTATTTGTATTATTGTTTCGTAAAGGAATTTGTCTTCGCTTTTCATTATCTGTCATATATTTTGATATCAATTTTGGTCTGTAGGCATTGGGCATCGTAATGGGAACTGGGAATACCCCCGCTCCCGGGTATTACCGGGTGCCTCAGCTAGTATATATATATATATATATATATATATATTTTCCCTTCCACGTCTCTGCCTATCCTTCGCACTCACCCCTTCGTTCACTCCACCCCGCTTCATACCCCTGCCTTCTCATCCCCTCCCCCTGCTTTCACCCAACGCCCATCATGCCCAACCTGAGATCCTTTCTCCACCAACTACATAATCGCCTCAAACTTTTCCTCACCCCGCTCCTCCCAACCTGCTATCTCCCCTCTGCCCTTCAACTCTCCTACCTTCTCTTCGCCAAAACCCGGCACTCCAGCCACATCCATTTCCTCAGCCACTGCCTCCGCCTCCACCTTATCCCCCTCGGCTTCCGTCTACACTTCCACCCTTCTCCCGCCGCTTCCCCCTCCACGCAACGTATCCTCACCCGATCCTCACGCCTCCTGATGCGCAACTCCATCCGCGCTTCCCGTTCCACCCTCCGCCAACTTGACCACCAACTGATCCCCACCCTCCTCCGACTTAACTCCACCCGCCACCCCCTCCTCGCCCAAGCCCTTCTCTCCTTCATCCAAAACCTCAACCACAACCTCTTCTCGTTCCTCAGCTCCACCAAAGCCTGCAAGCTACATTCACTCCTCCCCCCATCCACCACCACCCGCCCATCCCCACCCTCCACATCACCCCTCACCACACCCTCCCTTCCCCCCACACACCCAACCCCCCAACCCTTGGTGTCACCATACCCCCTGACTTCCCCTCTCCGCACCTGAGCGCTCACGCCTTAGTAGAGGCCTTCGCTTCATACCCCACACTCCGCTCAGTGACGAGTTCCGCACCCAAACGGAAGTCGAACGATTCGTGCGACGCACTAAGCTACAGGCACATTTCGGCCGAACGCCACCGGCTCCGGACGCCCCAGACCCGTTTCTCGCCCTGCGCCGACTACCATCTTCTTGGACGCCGGCCCCAGGGCAATTAAGCACGCTGGACGCCTTCGTCGATGCCAGCCGTAGCGTAGTAAATCGTTTCGACTTCCGCCACGATTCCAAACGGTACAATATCTCACGGGGCGAACTCCTCGCTCTCCGCTCCCTCCGTAGCCGAGATGACATCGTCATCAAACCGGCGGACAAGGGAGGCGTCGTAGTGGTGTGGCGCGCGGACCTCTACACGGCCGAAGCCCTCAGGCAGTTCTGTAACCCCCTCTTTTACCGCCCTCTACCCTCTGAACCCACCTCCCTCTACCAACAACAAGTCTCCTCCACCATCAAAGACCTTATCGCCTCATCCCTCCTCCCCCACCGCTTCCCACCTCATCGTCCGCACCCCCCGCACTCCCACCATCTAATTCCTCCCCAAACCCCACAAACCCGACAACCCCGGCCGCCCCATCGTCTCCGCTTGCAACTGTCCCACCGAACTCATCTCCGCCTTTCTCGACTCCCTCCTCGCCCCCTTGTCACCACCCTCCCCTCCCACATCTCCGACACCAACCACGCCCTGCGCCTTTTCGACTCCTTCACCTACCCACCCAGCCCACAGCCCTTCCTCTTCCCCCTAGACATCAAGTCCCTCTATACCGTCATCCCCCACGCCGACGGCCTTCGCACCCTCAAAAATCTACCTCGACCTTCGCCCCACCCCCATTCCCTCCACCCCCAGCCTCCTTCGCCTCGCCGAGCTGGTCCTCACCCTGAATTGTTTCTCCATCTCGGGTGAGTTTTACCAATAGGTCACGGGGGTAGCCATGGGTACAAGAATGGGCCCGAACTATGCCAACCTTTTTGTTGGCCATGTTGAGGCCCAAATCTTTGCCCAGTACACCGGCCCCACGCCCGAACTGTACGGTCGTTACATTGACGAATGTATCGGAACCACAACCCTGACCCGAGAACAGCTCGACTCCTTTCTCTCCTTCTTATGCTCATTCCACCCCTCCCTCCACTTCACCACCTCTATCTCCACCACCCACGTCCACTTCTTAGACATCTCCGTCGCCTTCGAGCCCTCCCACCACTCCCTCGTCACCTCCGCCTTCTTCAAACCCACCGACTCCCACTCTTACCTCGACTTCACCTCTTCCCACCCCACCCACACTAAACACTCCATTCCCTACTCCCAACTTCTCAGGATCCGCCGCCTCTGTAGCCGAGATGCTGACTTCGAGTCCCAGGCCCTTTCCCTAGTCAGCCATTTCATCCGCAGAGGTTACCCCCCTCTCTCGTCCACACCGCTCTCACCCGCGCCCGTGCTGTCCCCCGCTCCACCAACCTCACCCCACGCCACCGCACACCCACCCACCGTCTCCCCTTCCCCATCACATACCACCCCTCCACATTACCCCTCCACCGCACCATCCGCCGCCTCTTCCGACGCCTCCAGTCCGATCCCTCCACCTCCCACCTCTTCCCAACCCCACCACTCCCCTCCTTCAAACGCGCACGCAATCTCCGCACCCTGCTCGTCCACAGCTCCCTACCCGCCCAACCCACGCTCTGTTTCCCCCCCCCCCCGGTTCCTTTCCCTGTTCTAGGCCCCGCTGCAATACCTGTCCCCACATCACCAACACCACCACCTTCCAGGGTCCCAACGGCCACTCTCTCTCGATCCGGCATGCCTTTCGCTGCACCTCCTCCAACCTAGTGTACGGGACGTTGCCTGGCGGATCGATTCACGGAGCACCTCCGGGATATTCGTCTCGGGGGCAGTTCCCCCATCGCCCGCCACTTTGGTGGCCCTGGACATTCCGCACGCCATCTCACAGTCTGTGGCCTACTCCAGTGCCTCAGAACACCCGCCAATCGCCTTACGGTCGAACAACGAACTATCTTCATTTTACAGACCCACACTCCCCCCGGCCTGAACTCCCCACCCTTATTCCTTTAGCCTTCGACCGCCCCCCTCCCCCCACACTTATGCCCCACTAACACCACTAACACACCCCTCCTTTTCACCGCCCACCCCACAACTAACAATACTAACACCTCCACTCCACCCCTCATCTGACCACCCTTCCCCAACTAACATACTAACATCCCTCCTCTCTTCTCCTCCTCCCCCTCCTTATCACACGCACACACCCACCGGCACATATATACACGCGCTCACACTAAACACACACCCTACTACCACCACTAACCCTCACCCCCACACCTCCATCCCACCACCCTGCACCTAACCTCACTAACATCCCCTAACCCCAAGCACACGAACATACGCACCCACTTACACCACCCACCCCACACTCAATTAACATCACTAACACCCCCCAACCCCACGCACACGTACCCACACACCCTCGTACACCACCAACTCTACACACCCTACCACCAATAACCCCCACTCACACCTGCATTCAACCCCTCCCCACCTCCCGTATACTAACACCCCTTAACACCTCTTCATCAAACTACACACACACCAGTACACCACACTCCCTCCATAGAAGCACACCCACCCGTCTCTCCCTGCTCCACCCACACCCTCGCTCCACACTCACTCATCCCACTAACACCTCTACTAATACACACACACACCCTCCTCACTCCAACTTTCACACCTACCCATCCTCGCCCCTTTACCATTCCACCGACTGCTGCTATGCCCTCTGACCACCTCCCAGCACAAACAGACACACATCACTCCCACTGCTTGACCACTTCCTGTTGCGCGCGTACCCCACATCTCTCCTCTTCCGACCATCGCTTCATGGAATATCCACACGCAGAAATTGACCAACAACGAATCCACTAAACATCTTCGGAATTTACCTACTTTTCAACCATCCTCTTACGTAATCACCTATATAACTCACCCACACACACACCCCAAAACAAATGTTTTCTCCACACGCCACCTACACCCACAACACGTTTAAAACGCACACACACGTGCTTTCCACCACATATTTAAACCCTCAGCCTCCTGATTCCTCTCCCCCTACCCCTCTATCCACACACGCACAGACACTCCGACCCCCCACCCCCACCCTCACACCTCTTCCTGAACATACAACCCCGTTCTTCCCCCAACCCTTACTTTCACATACACACACACACACACGCATACATACACACACACACCACCTTCAGCCCTCCCCGCTCGGACACCCCGTCTCCCTCTCCCCACTCCACCCGCCACCACCCCTACACACCCCACACCCTTCCACCACCTGTTTTACCCCCCTTTTAATTTCAGTTTATTTTGATCATGCCTTTATATTTAAATTTATCTCATTCCTTGTATTTTGATCATGCTTTATTTTTATTTTTATCTTTATTTTTAATTTTTCATTCGCACCGTTTCCTTTCGCTATATGTCTCTCCACCACTCCCTACACACCCTTTGAACTCTGTTCCCACACACTTCTCACCTGAGGAAGGGCTTATGCCCGAAACGTCGTCCCCCACCACACCCCACTCTCCAGAGCGTGAAATTAATAAACATTCGTTGTACTTCCTCTCTGTTTTGTCCCTGTTCAAATTTTTCCATTATATATATATATATATATATATATATACAGAGAGAGAGAGAGAGAGAGAGAGAGAGAGAGAGAGAGAGAGAGAGAGAGTGAGAGAGAGAGGTGTGTGGGCGTAGAATTGTCACGGTCGATAGTGTTCAGCGAAAAAGACAACAAATGTGTGTCTTTTAATATTTATTTAAAATCACAGTAACAAATATACTAGAGTTGCATTCTACATAATTATTCAATATAATCACCTTCAGCTTTAAGATCCTCTTCGAAGCAACTTCGAAGTAAGGAGCAGGAGTATTTCACAATTGCAGCGGACAAATCTGCGAATGTCTGCCTGATGCTCTGTTTCAGCTCGTCCTATGTGCAGCAGTTTGTTGTTTTCTATCTCAAATGGGCCCCAGAAAATATTCTTCAAATATTTGCAGTCCAGACAGTTAACTGACCATATGCCTGTCCAGACAAGGTCGGAAAAGTTTTCGTCGAGCCAATCTTGAGTTTTCGTTAGCGAGTGTGTGGATATCGAATTTGCTGGAACACACGTTCTTACGCCTACCATCTCTTGAAGCCAGGGCATCAACAGGGTATGCTGAAACCCGTGATATATATCCTGGATCATTCTCAGGCCTACATTAAGGACGGGAATGTGAATGACATGTCCTTCTCTGCGGATAAAACCAAAAAACCCTAATGTGGACAGGATACTTGTTTTTCATGACACTAGTAACTTTATGTGCTTTACCTGCTAATCACATACTTGTCTGCTTGTTCTCATAATGGTTTTCTCCTTCTGAGAAGAAAGACAACTGTTTGATTCTAGGAGATGCTTCCCCCTTTTTCAACAGTTAGTAGGACCTCATCACGAAGTTCTCTTCTAACTGACCAGTTGTAGTACTTGTAACAAAGGATTTCATTCACACAAATCCCAACAGTCTCCTCACCACACCATAGTTGCCTGGCAATCTTACGTATCTCAATGAAGGATCTTCAAAACTGTTCAAATTTGTGGAGGAAATCAGCATTGCGAGTTTAGGTTTTCATAGCAGCGACACTGCCATCGTGAAAATGACTATACTCTAACTCCCTCGTCACCCTCTGGGCTCTGCACAGTGATAGGTTTTTATTTGGTAACAATGACCTTGGTTTTCATGCACGTGCAAACTGTATATACCGCCAGCCTAGTTTTCCACTCTTCGGAAGACTGTTATACGTTTAATCTGTTAGGGTTCATTATTCGTTAAGCTACCTACAGAAGGAAAGCAATATTTGCTAACATCATATCTCCTGAAATAGTATTTTAATTTTATAGGTACCAATTTTAAATTGGTACACTGTATACACATAGGCACTTACGCACACACACATACACACACACACACACACACACACACACACACACACACATACACACACACATATGTATATATATATATATATATATACATATATATATAATTGTATGTATAGTATATTTGGCAATATATCGTATGTGTAATTAAAAAAATGTTGAAGACCTTGCGCTATCATTTTTAAAAGAAGTGATTCTATCACTTCTTTTTTTCTTCGGCAAAAGAAGGGAGAGAGGTTAACATAGCCTGTTTCACAACATTCTCCCAGCCTTTGCCGAAAATCATAGAAGCTGGATTCTTATAGAATTCCAGTAATAATCAGGTGCTGATTCTATAGAGCGATTGCCGGTCCAGCAAAAATTAGGCATTAGGATTTGTGCTCTGAAATACCGATGTATACATAGATGTATGCATGTGTATATATATATTTTGTATATATATATTTATTTATTTTTTAAATATAAGTATGTATACATACATACATATATGTATACAGACGTACAGTAGTATGTATATACATACATGCACACATATATATATATATATATATATATATATAAATGTACGTATGGCTTTACCGAACATTTATTATCATGTACGGTTTATTTGTAAACAAACAGCCCAATTCAAGCTGTATAGTGTTCGGCAACCATCGTTGCCCTTTTGTTCAACACTGACAAAGGAACGATGAACTAGTTTCTAGCTTCTTAGCTGTCATCAACACCGTTTACCTTCCTGTCAATCGATTGAACGTTTGAAAGTATATACTTTCCTTATGCATATTAACGGCTGAGCAGCCTAATTTGCATATTGCGCGAGTTAGTCGGCCGCGCGTGCCGAAAACGATAAATGGAAAAAACGAAATTTAATTTCCCACTCTTAGTAATGCTGATACTTAATTTTAAGTATGTATACTTACATACATATATGTATACAGGCGTTCAGTAGTATATATACGTACATATATATATATATATATATATATATATATATATATATATATATATATATATATATATGTGTGTGTGTGTGTGCATGTATATACGTACATATATATATATATATATATATATATATATATATATATATATATATATATATATATATACATATATATATGTGTATCTATGTAAGTATATACATACTACTGTACGTTTGTATACGGATATGTAAGTATACATACTTATATTTAAGTATCAGCCGTACTAAGAGTGTGAAATGAAATTGATTTTTTCCATTTATCGTTTTCGGTACGCCCGGCCGACTAACTCACTCGATATGCAAATCAGGCTGCTCAGCCGTTAATATGCATAAGGAAAGTATATACTTTCAAACGTTCAATCAACTGACAGGTAGGTATACAGTGCTGATGACAGCTAATAAGCTAGAAACTAGTTCATCGTTCCTTTGTCAGTGTTGAACAAAAGGGCAACGATGGTTGCCGAACACTGTACGGCTTGATTCGGGCTGTTTGTTTACACCACAAACCGATCATTATAACAAATGTTCGGTATACCTATACGTATATATATATATATATATATGTATGCATGTATATACATACTACTGTATGTCTGTATACATACATGTATGTACGTATACATACTTATATTTAAGTATCAGCCGTACTAAGAGTGAGAAATGGAATTTCATTTTTTCCATTTATTTATTTTTTTTAACATATGTTTTATGTGTATTTGGTGTTCATGTTCGTATGTGTGCGGGTACAGGCGTTGCGTGGTTTGCGTACGTGCCTGTATTTGCATATCCATATGTTTCCGCGTATGCATGTGTATGTATGTATATGGATGCGTGTTTCTATATATTTAATTAGTGTTGATTTCAATAACATCTGTAATTTATTTACATTATTCTTAACTCTGAAGCCGAGAATCATTCGGTTTCCTAAATAGAATTTAAGTCAACGACTTCAGTTATACCATCAACGTGGTTTTGTCTTTGCGTGTAATTGTTCTTAACGGTCCACATAATGACGTATTATTTCCGTTTTTTTCGTTCATTGCCAGCGAACGTCTCCACGAACCACCTAATTGAGTATTAGTCTACCACTTCATTTATACCATGAACGTGGTTTTATCTTTGTGTATAATTGTTTTCACCGCTCCAAATAATGACGTATTATCTTCATTTTTTTCGTTCCTTGCCAGGGAACGTCCACGGACCAAAGTATCGTCTTCCTGTCTTGCTTCAGTTACAAAGTTTTTCGAAATATTTACTTCTGCGTTCACAGATTCATTTCTATTAGTTTCAGAAGATCCCGTTAAGGGTGAAAGCAGCGATCCTTTGCTTTAACCTGATATTTGAAATATATATATATATATATATATATATATATATATATATATATATATATAATACATTATATTAACAAATGTAAACTATATTTATAAAACCATATTTATTTCATTATACATATTTCAAGGACACCAATGCAAATTAGAGTGCGCTTTCATCAGAAATAATATAATATAGATCAGTTTTATAAACAAATATTGACATACCCTTAAAGAATGCGACCATGTCAGTTATAAAAATATTTGCTTGTTGTATCCCAACAAATTAACTATAACTTATATATATATATATATATACACATATATTTATATAGTGACGAAACATAAGCCAATTGAAAAACTCATAACCCTTTATTTACTGCTATATATATTTCGATGATAGCCATTCAATGGCTATGACCTCATCAAGCAGTTAGTCAGTTCTTAGATATGCCAGCTATGTGTTTATGGTGTTGGTGGTATCAGAGCCTTGGGGCATATGAGCTTGTTAGGGATAATTTAATGTTGGCAGCAGAAATAATCTTAACTCTCATTGCTCAGTCTGTAGATTGTAGTAAGGTTGGTATTTGACCTCAAAAGGCAGGTCGTGTTGTAAAGTTCAAACCGTCAGGCAAGATGACAATATGTCTGATTTTCACAAAAAACATTCCTGGTCAGATATATTGAGGTTTATAGTATGACATTCGATACTACAGGTCATTCATACATTGAGGAATTTATGTGGGGTTGTACTACTGAAAATTATGGTTAGAGTCGAATATTAGAATGTTTACATATAAAAAGACTTATGTTGGTTGACTTGAACATACAGTCAGACCCACCCCCACATACACACACACACACACATCCACACATAGAAATTGAGGAATTTATGTGGGGTGGTCATACTGAAAATTAGGGTTAGAGTCAAATAGGTAAAGTTTACAAATAAAAAGACATATGTTGGTTGACCTGTACATACACTCACACCTATCCCCAAACACACACAGAAATCCATACAGATGTGTGTATATATGTATCTACGCACAAGTGCATATATATATATATATACAACAGAGGCCCCCAAATCCAAGTATAAGGCAGACATAAAACGAGGTGCGTGTCATTTTTAAAGAAAAGTAAAGTGGGTGTTTGGAAAAGTTATTGTTTAGACTAGACAAAGTAGAGTGTGATATATATCTTCACAGCAATAGCTTGGGGGATTTGGAGATTAGGCGAATCCCTTAGTACAGACATATATACCCACCCACACTTTTATAACTATGGATGCGTGTGTATGTCTCATGTGCACATGTGCACTCATACAAGAGAGCATATACAAATATACTCTTAAATCTACACTCGAACATTTTTCAAATGCAACCTGGGGTATTAGTATTTCGTTGCGTTAACATGAGTGTGTACATTCACGTAATCCCTGAATACACACACAACGCGCGGTTGTTATTCCTGTGCGGGAAACTCCCATGGGGGGGGGGGGGTCCTCAGGTTGAATAAACGTGGTTTTGCTGACTCCTAACCAGGAGAGGATCCGGTGGACAATCCACCGTATGGACTACAAACTATGGGTGGGTGTTGTTGCCCATTGGTCTTTGGTACCTATATATATATATATATATGTATATATCATTATCTATAAAAGGCAGATTGTTATTGTTGTGTGTGTGTGTGCATGTTCCATGTTTATACATTTGCACAATTTCTAATCGATTCGACTCAACGTCTGTAAGAATGTTGTAAATAGTCTAACTTATGTCAACGACTATTTATTACTTTCAAACCCACCCACAATTACGGAAATAATCGATGAAACTAAATACATGACGCTTTACCCATCTAATACAATCAGATTACCTCTCTCTACTCCCCTTAAACTTTAAGAGAGAGAGGGAGAGAGAGTGAGAACGTTTGTTTTTGAGTGTGGAACGGTCAAACATTTATTTACTTCAATGACAAAGAGAACTTATTACATTTCATACGAAACAACAATTATTCAAAAGATAAATGTATTCAACGACAACAAAAATAGCGATAAATCTTTTTAAAAACATCTATCAACGAACGTGGAAGTAAGAAGTATCAGTTCATTTACTATACAAAATAATATCCTCTATGAGGTCACTAAACCTGCTATAAACAGCAGCTAACTCTCCCCCATATCACACCACTCCCTACTGTCTTAAATTTAGAAAACATATCCTCTATGAGGTCAATAAACCTGCTAGAAACAGTAGCTAACTCTCCCCCATATTCAAAAGCAACAGACACATTTATTCAACAACAAAAAATAATAGCGATAAAACTTTTTTAAAACGTCTATCAACGAACGTGAAGGAAAGAAGTATCAGTTCATTTACTATACACAGTAATCTGAATTTAGAAAACATATCCTCTATGAGGTCACTACACCTGCTAGAAACAGCAGCTAACTCTCCCCATATCACACCCCTCCCTACTGTCTTATATTTAGAAAACAAACATTAGACAGCCATGCAGAACAACTCCATCGCAGCTCTGTTGTTCGGGTGGCATCGTCTACGCGCGTGTTGCAGAAGTACTGTGAAACAATAAATTTCAACACTTCTTTGCTCAGAGATAATATCCGTAGCCGAAACTAAATTGTCACTGCTGGCGCAGCTCCTGCTTCGGCAGTCCAGGTCTGCAATTCATTCACCCAGTGCCTGGCAGACAAAAAAGTGCTGCCATAAAATGGGTGGTGCAACCTAACTTTGGTAACTTACTGACCCCGAGCCACGCCGGGCTTTAATGCTAGTATATATATATTCTTATATATTTATATATTTTAGCCACCTCACGGACACACATCTCCTACCTGATTGCTAAGAAAAGTGGAATAGAAAAATCGGGTAAAATGCTCATTTAGACAGAAACAACATGGTAAACACTCTACGTCGGATCACGTACACACATACACAAACACATACGCACGCATGCATACACACGCACTCACACACACACACATACACATACACATATATATATATATATATATATGTATATATATATATATATATATATATATATATATATATATATATATATATATATATATATAACGAAGGAAATGTGGTAAGGAACCAGGTGGACCATAACGCACCAAAGTACTCAATACTTAGGGTAGTAGAGTGGGTAATAGGAGCGAGTAGAACCCCGACGGCTGAGCTCAAGCTGTTTCGACGGCTAATTCTGGACTTATAAGTATATAAGTATATCCCGGGTTCAATCGGGGGTAACCACAGTAAGTAAGGTACTCAATTCAAAGCGGAGTATAAATATTTAATATAGAAAAGGCTTTTACAGAATAGAACTGTTTCATTCGGGAGAAATCATATATATATATATATATATATATATATATATATATATATATATATATATATATATATATATATATAACGAAGGAATTGTGGTAAGGAACCAGATGGACCATAACGCACTAGAGTACTCAATACTTAGAGTAGTAGAGTGGGTAATAGGAGAAAGTATGACCCCGACGGCAGAGCTCAAGCCGTTTCGACGGCTATTTCTGGACTGAAGGAGGAGATTGTTAGTCTGGTAAATAAATAGCCGAACCTTTCAAGGGGTACTTTCTTATATGAGAAAATTGTAGTTGTCAAGAGGATTGGTCAAAATGTTTAGCAGACACAGAAAAGTCTATCATAGCAGTCGGTGCGGGGTGAGGATGGCTGAACTTGCCTGTAGAACGATAGGGAAGTAGGTAGAGACGGTCAAGCGTAGAAGGTGAAATCTACACGGAAAATTCTCAGGAATGTGTATGAAACTAGGCCAGAGGGGGTTGGCGAAAAAAGGTTTCTTTAGAAAGTGGAGGAGGGACGTTATAGAAATAGTAAATCAAATGCGATTAGGGGACAATGAAAACATATAATAAAAGAAAATATAATAAAAAATGAGAGAAAGATGTATCAGAATGTAAGATTGGAAAGTGATATGTGAAATAAAACAAAAAATAAGAGTCTAACGCAGCTGCTATATTTAGTTGGTGCTCCTATTTCGGCCAAAGCTTTAGAATGAGTTGTTAGATGAGAATTATTGAAAATGTAGAATTAATAATTAATACCTCATCTCTGGCTTCTAACACAGCTGTTATGAATAGTTAGTATAGCGTAATCGGCGAATGCTATCTGTAAGTTACTGGGATGGGGTATTGAGGCTAAAGGGGCTTGGGGTAGGCGAAAGGGAAAAAATACAAAAATAAACAAAGAAACGAACAAGGAAGAAAATCGGTGGAGGAAAGAAGTGATAGGAGGAGACAAAAGAAAGGAAACATAGAGGAAAAGTAGGGGTTTTCCCTATCTTCTTCGGCAAGTGGGTTGTTTCAACCCTAGTCTAACTACCCGGATTGTTAGGGGGTTTGAGGGCGAGGTACGTTTTCCGCAATCTGTATTTGCACACAGTTACCAGTTCGTCTTTCTTGTTTAGGAGTTGATTCTTCGTAAACAGCATTTGTAATGTTTCCTTCAAGCATAAATTTCATGGACGGCGTCCTCCCGTGTAAGAGTTAGCTATGGACAGTAAGCTCCAAGTAAAATCGAAAGTTATATTATTATCTTGGAGGTCCCAGATATGGCCCGAAAGTGTAGTGGCATGTGGCTGGACCAGGTTTCGGAATGTATGTCGGTGTTGGTAGAGCCGGTTCTTAAAGTCACAAGCGGTTAATCCTATATAAGCTTTGTTGGAGGTGTCCGACCTCACGTCGCACTGGTAGATCACGTTACCTTCTCGGCCTCTGTTGTTGAGGGGGCACGTAGATCTATCAGGGCAGTTACACCTACTGGTCGGCTCTCCACTAATTTCTAGGTTGTTTCTTCCATAGGGATTGAGTTTTTTGTTGTTTGAGGAGACGATGTTTTGTGCGAAGTTAGGTGTGGTGCTGTCGGATAGCTTGATAGTGTTTTTGATGATTATGTTGTGGTAGCGGTGTTGTGGTGGAAAGTGTTTTTCGAGGAGCCTAAAGAAGATTTTCTCGATAGGTGTTGCCACCTCGGCATTGTGGGGAGGATTGAACCACGTTACGTGGCGTGGGCGGTGGCGTCGTCTGCTGGTTCCGCTAAGGGAAGCTGGATAAAAGGTTATTTCCTCCCGGAATTCACTCCGGTTGAGGGCCTGGTTGTAATGAGGCGCATGTTCGCCGAATATCTGCTCATTAGCGGACAAATGAGATATGCGGGGACAGATGTTTTTAACCAGATTATTGGTGATGTTTCTAGGATGGTTAGAGCGGCGGTGGTTGTAGGCAGGTTGTCGTTTGGTTTCCTGTATACATTTTAGAGATCATTTTAGAGGTTGAGAGCAACGTCCAGGAAATTTACTCGAGTTAGGAGTTTTTAGGGTGATTTTAAATCCCCACGCCCGGAAAATGTTGATAAGTTGTTTAAGGACCCGGTCTGTACTACTGGGGTTGTATCATTTGAGGGTAAAGAGCCCATCGTCTCGATACAATCCACCGCCGAATGCGAGAAACATTTCGGTGGGTTTAAATAACAGGAATAATCCTATATGATCGGTGACCTCGGCCGAATCGGACACACCCATCTTTATCCACTTGGAGTTTTCAAAAAGTAGGACTGTCTTCCTGCCGTGAAGAATGATATTTCTTTCCTGGTGGCTGATGGGGGCGAGTGTTTCGGCAAAGTCCAAGGCGGCCCTAAGGAGCGGTAAGGTAATAGATGCATTGTAACTCTCTATGTCAAACTGGATGAATTGTGTGTCCCGTTTGTCCTCTATATTCCTGAACCATCAAATTACTTCCTGGGTTCTAACCCATAGTTTAAGTCTCGCGTTTTCCTTAACTTTTGGTATAACGCGGTCTAGGATGTTTTTACTGATTCTCAATATGTCCGACATCGTCGGATTTATGAGCCTGATGGATGGTTTGCGGTCGAAGTCAGCTTTGTGGTCCTTCAGTGTGAAGTAGGGAATATGTGGGTCGAGGGGTTCAGTGCGGTCTGCGACCCCGAGGCTAGAGGTAATTTTTTGTCCCTCTAGATTTATGTCCCCGATTATTAGGTGGTTAGCCTTTTTATAGGTGATGTTTAGGCTGCTTCTGATCAGTGTCCGGGCTCATGAAATATAGGTTTCCAGTTTTGTCAGAGTGCACCAGGATTTCGTTGGTGCTTTCATACTCCATTATTTTCTACGAAGTTTTTGTAGGAATCGGTTGTGTCTGGGTTTGAATTTAATACCCTTGATCTGGTGGAAATGGTGGTCTCGAAGGGTGAGAGCATAGGGTTCGGTGGGAGAGATTTGTAGGTAGTGAATCCAAATCTCTCTTTGGTGTCGAAGTCCTGGTTGTCACGGTATCTATCGTTCTACATCCCCATCCCGCACCCACTGCTATGATAGACTTTTCTGTGTCTGCTACAAATTTTGACCAATCCTCTTGACAACTACAATCTTCCCATATAAGGAAGTACCCCTTGAAAATGTCGGCTATTTATTTACCAGACTAAAAAAAAATCTTACTTTAGTCCAGAAATAGCCGTCGAAACGGCTTGAGCTCTGCCGTCGGGGTCATACTTTCCCCTAGATATATTTAATGTGTTGATTACTCAATAACTTAATTTATAAAAAATTTCGTCTGGAGAATAATATCAATAATATTAATAAATGGAAAATATCTTTATGAAACCATATTTAATTAATTATGCATATTTCAAGGTTAACCTTGAAATATGTATGATATAATATGGTTTAATAAAGATATTTTCCATTTATTAATATTACTGATTTATATATATATATATATATATATATATATATATATATATATATATATATATATATGTGTGTGTGTATGTGTGTGTGTGCGTGTGTGTGTGTGTATGTGTGTTTGTGTGTATGGATGCGTGTGTGTGTTTGTAAGTGTGTGGATGTGTGTGTGTGTGTGTAAAAATTAAGCTGAAATAAGAAAGCAAACGACACAGTACAATGAAGAAACATATTAATTTAACACTTAAAATAAAAAGGAAACGAGTTTTAATGCTTTGGAAAGTATTTCCTTATCAGATGATAGAATGAGAAATGAAAGTTGAAATAATTGAATGCGTACGTGAAAAATATTTCAATTTTGTAAATGTTACCCACAGCTAAAGTTTCTTATTTATTTGTGCAACGGTGGTTTATACAGAATATATTATTGTATTTATGAGACTTCAGGAAAAGCTGTTTCCGTGATTTATACACTACATACAGTTTTGATAGAGCTTGCTTTACACTTTATGGTGTTAAGATAATTAAATATTAAACTTTGTATACCTTGTTCAATCTTAATAAAAATTCTATTAATAGTCCCCTAATACTTGCAGGCTGCGTGGAATATATTAAGTAATTTTCCATTGCTTTGTCGTCCATACGATTTTACTTGAGCTACATAGCTATATATATTCGTTCCTGTTCAATAAAAAAGTAAATACAGAATTTAATTTGGACATATTGAAAGAAGATTCATGAAACGAGTCATGGCATCAAACCTCTTAAATTTTGTGAAAGTGATGAAAATGTCCATTTATAACTCTATGAGGACTGTAATTTGCAGGTTCAACGAAAGCTGCCAACTTGATACTATTCATTACAGCATTGATATAGTTAAGCATGTCGTATAACATTTGCTCTACTCAAATTTTGAAGACCAACCGGTAATTATAAATCTCATCACGTCAGCCGCAGAACATGTGACATGTGACTGGATTTAGTTCCCTGGATGATATATCACTTTACCTGTAATGAATTACAGTAATTTCCTCCTCAAAACATTCTTAGATTGTAATCTTTCTGTTAGAATTTACAGTATACTTAAGACGTTTATAATATGAATGAACAACGCTGGCGTCGTTTCTTCGGCAAGGATTTACGTGTCGATATTTATCTGAAATTTAGTTCGAATTCTAATGCATGAACACATCTCTTAGATTACTTTCATTGAATATACTTGTTACAATTGATTTCATTTAACTTTAATTAGAGTAGAAATTCTGAGGTAATGAACAGTCAGTTCAAAACGAGATTGACATTAGCTGCATCAACTACAACTAAAATGATCGGGAAGTGTCTCCATTTGATTATGTACTTCGTTTTACATATCTGTACACTGTCTTGATGGTATATGGTGTGAGGCTTAATAAAGTCTTATACAATTTTTCTCGCTACCCAGCCACCATATTTTGTCGAATGATGAATTTGTTTTAAAACATTTACAGTGTATTCCAGTTTTAAGGGTCATCAGCACAAAGCGTAGAACAAAGAAATTAAATATTCTACAAAATGTTCATACGACATAGAAACATTTCTTCCCACTCATTCGTGTAACAAAAATGTTCACATATCTTCAATGAAATCGCTCCCCTAATTTATTCGTAACACACTCGTATACCAAGTTTAATATTTATCTTCTATACAGGTCAATTATTTATTGAAATAATCAATCTGTATTTCATATTATAGTCGTTATCTTCAAACTTACTTGTTGTGAACGTGTAGCAGTGATTTGATAATCTCCTCAATAGAGTTTCTTTCACACCATGAAGCGGCCACAAATAACATGACCTTCTGTGGTCTCATAAATACTTTTCCATGGCTAATCAGTTTTTATTCATAAATATCTAAGGTTTTGACAGGGAAACAGCCATCTGCTTAGTCATGAGTTGCGGGCAAAATCAGCGATAGTGATAAATAACCGGCTCCCAGAGTTAAACGAAGAGTTGCATAGTTGATTTCGAGCAGTTAAGATGTAGTCCATTATCTCACGCAGTCCCTATTGGCCTCTCTCAGTCTCAATCTATATCTGTCACTGTAGATATCTCTCTCTCTATTCTCCCTCTCTCTCTTACTCTTTCTCTCTCTATCTCAAGATCTCTCTTGACGCCAGGCCAAGGAAATTCACCTTATTACATAAGTATGGTATATACCACTTTTTTAATCATTGCACACACGCACATATCACAACTTCAGCCTTGTTTTCTTACATTCTCAACAATCACCTAGTAGCATCTTATTACGTTACTAAATATATTTCAGTAGTGATCATGTTTTATTTGTTCATTCAACGGAATTTGACACAGCTCTTTATATCGGATATTACTACCCTATACATAATCACCCATCAAGTCAAGACTATATTACCACTCCAATATCTGTCACACCACAATCATCATAAACCACCGAACAACTGATAAATATCAATTTCATCAGCAATAAAAAGCAAAATAGTTATTCGCTACATTGGTGACCTTGACATCACGGACAGCTTTCGAATACATTTCCTGATTATGTATTACACCAACGCCAATGATATTCTGTCTCGCCACCGCTTTCCTCAACTTAGTCACACAGTCTGAACAACAATATCAATTACAACATCGGTGACAACAACGATCACTTTCAACTCCAGACTCGGTAACAGCTCCAGCATATCACCATATTCAATTCTGACCGAGTGTGGCGTCTACCAGTGCCATTTGAACCAAAAACTAAAGAGTACACAGAAGAAAAAGAATGCAAAAAGAGAAACAAAGAAAAAACAATTCTCTGTCTTTTGAACATTAATTTTCTTATTTGTTTCTCCTCACAGTTTAGTTATAAAACTTTGTTTCTGCATGCATATACTTGTTTTGCTTTTGTGACATATCCAGTAATAAATGTTAGCCCGCACACACAGTTTGCATAAACCATGGGACAGGACTTTCTCACTGCATGAATTATTTCGACACTTATTTATCAATCTCATACAGGCTACATCTGTTTTAAATGCTGTGCATCTAATGCATATAGTTTATGTATTATATTTGTAAATGGACACATACACAATCGTATTAATCATTTCGGTTACCTATTATCACATAGACATGTACGTGTAACCTTTAACTCACAAAAGGACATAGCGAGATAACGCTTCTCAACAAAGTTTGAAGTTACGGACGAAGCTAAGGGTACACATTCGCCTCAAATACGGAAATCCAACAACAAATTAATACCTCAACATCTGCTATGCCACAATGAACATAAACCATAGAACAACGAACAAATATCAATTCTCACCGCCAATAAAAATCAAAATAATTATTCACTTCACACGTACCCTATGTCCAATTCAAATTCAACATATTGAATACGTTAAATGTATTGCATTGAACATTACAAGACCTGACGGAATGTAGAGATTTGTCAAAATATGGAAGTATTACAGATGTTTCATTAATAAAAGCAGAATGTGTACTCCGGAGCTACAACTCAACTGCAAATAATTCAAGTTTAGCCCATCCACAACTCATGCATTGTAATTAAATCCGAAGTGAAAGGAAAGCAAGCGTTTTATCATCAGCGATGTATATACCATCCATGCATTTCCTTTATTCTATACAAGAACACCAAAGCTATAGATTCATAAATTTAAATTGAGAACCACAGCCACCGCATTTGAAGCTATGATATTTGATATCACTACCAGAGATCTACCGTCAAATCCCTTATATTGGAGGTTGTTTAATTATCGGGTAATATTCAAGCAATATACGCTCACTGAAAAGGCGATTGTGCGAATTTCACTAAGATTCTATTGTTGAACATTATTTGCTATCCATAACCTTATATTAACTCAACGATTCTTCATATAGTTCCAATATATCCTTTGATTGTTGACAAATAGCGTCTTTTCTATTTCACACACTCAATCTGTACGGAGTCACAAATAAACCAACGTACATTTGTATACAGACATAAAAGCATACATAAACGCGCCTATATATATTATTTTTATGTATAGCCACACACACACACGCAGGCATATCTATTTATATATATATACATACATACATACATATATATATATATATATATATATATATATATATATATATATATATATATATATGTATATATATATATATATATATATATATATATGTATATATATATATATATATATATATATATATATATATATATATATATATATATATATATATATATATATATATATATATATATATATATATATATATATAGTATTAGTTATACTATTTATGGTTATGTAAATACAAAACGTTATGCAGTTATAAGTATTTTACACACACCCTAAATAGTGGTAGGCAGTAATGTATTACTACCTTATTACCAGTAAGTTAAGTAGCTCAATGTAAAAACATCAGATGATTTACAGAGCAGTTATATGAAATATAAGAATCAAAGAACTGTCCAAAACATTATTGTGCTTACAGCTGTTTCCTCCAAACCGAGGTTTGGTTTCTTCGGAGCAATTTATTAATGCATGGACAGTTATATGCCCTCCTTTTCAGCCGAGAGACATACCGATACATATTCAAACATTGTGGGTCAACATTCATTACAGAATTTAGAGTGGCAGTACACACTTCGAGATTACATTTATATTAAGAGGTACAATCAAAAATCAAAAATACAGGTTAAAATACAACATGAAGATAAGCGGTTATATAGTGCAAATGTCATATGTGTGGCACGCATGTGCGTCTTGTTTATATAGTGTGGCAGAGAGATATGTGTGGTAGAGGCACTTAGGTAGGTAAATAAGAGTGTTAGGTTGGTAGATCTGGTGGGAAATTCTTTATATGATTGATATAGTCTGTGTGTGGATAAATATTATAAGCATTAAAATTAGTGCAAGCATTAAAAGTGTTAAAAGTATTGGAGATGCACAGCGAAGGGATGTCAAGTATTTCATGTACTTCGGCATTTTCATGGTCAGGGGAGTGTATTTTTCGATTATATGCCCTTCACATAATCCACGATAATCCAGTTAGAGATCGTAGTCTGGTGTTCTTTAGTTCAATATAGGAGGCTGTTACGTTTCGAGAAACGCCATTGAATACCACCCGGAAGTGTGTGTGTGGCTAAGGGGAGTTAATGCATGCGGGGAGGTAACTCTGAGGTTTCTATACCTAGCTATTAAAATGTGTCCCAATATAGACCCTAATTTCTATGGTGATGCGCATCCTCCAAGTGTGTACATATATATATATATATATGTTTACCTCTGGTTTAATCGGGGTAACCACAGTAAGTAACGTACTCTCTGCCACACTATATAAACAAGACGCACATGCGTGCCACACATATAACATTAGCACTATATAACCGCTTATCTTCATGTTGTATTTTAACCTGTGTTTTTTATTTTTTATTGTACCTCTTAATATAAATGTAATCTCGAAGTGTGTACTGCCACTCTAAATTCTGTAATGAATGTTGACCCACAATGTTTGAATATGTATCAATGTTTGAATATGTATCGGTATGTCTATCGGCTGAAAAGGAGGTCATATAACTGTCCATGCATTAATAAATTGCTCCGAAAAATCCAAACCTCGGTTTGGAGGAAACAGCTGTAAGCAAAATAATGTTTTGGACAGTTCTTTGATTCTTATATTTCATATATATATATATATATATATATATATATATATATATATATATATATATATATATATATATATATATATATGTATGTATATATATATATATATATACATATATTTAAGTATATATATATATGTGTATATATATATATATATATATGTATATGTATATATATATATATGTATATATATATATATATATATGTATATGTATATATATAAATATATATATATATATATATATATATATATATATATATATATATGTATGTATATATATATATATATATTTAAGTATATATATATATGTATATATATGTATATATATATATATATATATGTATATGTATATATATATATGTATATATATATATATATATATATATATGTGTATATGTATATATATAAATATATATATATATATGTGTATATATATATATGTGTATATATACATATATATATGTGTGTATATATATATATATATATGTATATATATATATATGTACAAATATATATATATATATACATACATATATATATATACATATATATATATATATACATATATATATATGTGTACATATATATATATATATATATATATATATATATATATATATATATATATATATATTATAGAAGGAGCTTCTACAGGACTAGTACTGTTTCATTCAGATGAAATCTTCAGGAAGCTTCCTGAAGATTTCATCTGAATGAAACAGTACTAGTCCTGTAGAAGCTCCTTCTATAAAATAAAAAAATGTTACTCTGCCATGTATTGAGTACCTTACTTACTGTGGTTATCCCCGACTCAACCCGGGACCTACGTATATATATATATATATATGTGTGTGTGTACATATATATATATATGTGTGTATATATATATACGTGTACATATATATATATATATATGTTTACACCTGGTTTAATCGGGGTAACCACAGTAAGTAATGTACTCAATGGTTAAGAGGGGCACATTACTGTGCCCCTCTTACCTATCATTACATACACACACACCCACACAGATGCGTGCGCGCATAATTCGGGATGTTTGTTTACAGACACACCGAGCATTATAATAAATGTTCAGTGAATCCATACCTACATATCTATATGTGTACATGTATACATATATATACATACTACTGTACGTCTGTATACATATATGTATGTACGTATACATACTAATATTTAAGTAACAGCCGTACTAAGTGTGAGAAATGAAATTTCGTTTCATTTTTTTTCCGTTTATCGTTTTCTGTACCCGGGCCGATTAACTCACTCGATATGCAAATTAGGCTGCTCAGCCGTTTATATGCATAAGGTAAGTATATACGTTCAACAATCTGGCAGGAAGGTATACGTTGCTGACGATAGCTAATAAGCTTGAAACTAGTACAGCGTTCCTTTGTCAGTGTTGAACAAATGAGCAACGATGGTTGCTAGACACTGTACTGCTTAATTCGGGATGTGTGTTTACAAACACACCGAGCACTATAATAAATGTTCGGTGAATCCATACGTACATATATATATATATATATATGTGCATGTATGTATATATATATATATATACATACTACTGTACGTCTGTATACATATATGTATGTACGTATACATACTTATATATATTTATATCTATATATATATACATTTATGGCAGTAAAATTGTGATAATTTTCATTCCGAAAATACCACTGGCAACGATCAGTTGTTTTATTAGGTTGACGGTTCACCTGAAAAGCCGTTGCCTCACGGGTATGGATGCCCCAAAATATCAAAATCTGCAAACCACATAGCGTAACTGATGTCGTGATATTGAAGTATAAAAAAATATAAACGTTTATCTTATTTGCTCTTCCCACTTATTTTCAAAAGCTCACAATTGATTATTTATTCAGTTAAATCATATATCGACTAAAACTAGGGTACAGCATGGCAACCTTAATATGTATTTTCATACATTCACACACACACACACACACACACACACACACACACACACACACGCATACACTCCCACACACACACATATACATACATACACGCACACGCACATACACACACACACACACACACACACACACACACACACATATGTATATATATATAAAGAATGAATAATAACAGGTACACATCATAAAAAGGTAATTTATTCCGTAATTTATGATGTCTACCTGTTATTATTCATTCTTTATATACACTCCGGAATACAGAAGGATCAGGAACTAAGTTTCTTCAACAATTCTTCCATAACTCGTAGAGTAACCTCTCACCGTACGTCAACCATATGCAGTGTAGTAATTAACCATTACTACATCTTGGGTAATCCTATACCTAATATATATATATATGAGGTCCGTCGAGATATTGATTCCAGATATGGGCCAGATCGATACAGAACGAACCTTGAGCTGGTCAATAGCAAAACACTAGCCTATGCTCAATAAAAGTATTGACGACATAAAAGATAATCCTTATTATATATATATATATATATATATATATATATATATATATATATATATATATATATATATATATATATATATATACATATATAAATATATATATATTTATTTATTAAAATAACAGATTAAAGTTTAAGCAAAGAATCGCTGCTTTTATACAGGTTGAGGCCGATCTCTCGGTCGTTAATTACCTCGAAGGTTACCCTAAATTTATCGAATGGGTTGTATTAACCGTATAGAAAGCCGAATCATACGCTTAATTACATAAATAAGCATTCCAACCATCCTGCCAGCATAACCAAGAACCTGGTAAGAAACGTTTCGTTGAGGCTTTCCCGTCTATCTACTAACGACTATATTTTCAACGTCCATTCCACTTAGTACAATGAAGCTCTTGCTCGCAGTGGACTTGTCGATAAGGTAGCATATACAGAGTACGAAAATAGACCTAGAAGAAATACGTCCAGTCGCATTTGTTGGTGTAACCCACCATATAATACTGAGGTGGCCACACCTTTAGCTAAGATCTTTCTTTCCCTTATTATGAAGCATTTTCCCCCTACACATAAATATATTAAAGTTTTTAATAGAAATACTATTAAAATGTCTTACTCTACGATTCTAACCTTGCACATAACATCACAGCTTCAAATTAAACTAAACCTATCCGTAGGAACACGTGCAAACCTGTAGTTAGTACTAACTGTAATTGTAGGAATCGGGTTGATTGCCCTCTATCCGGGAAATGCTTCTCTAGTAACTTTTTCTACAAATGTAAGGTTGAAACACCCACGTCCCGTAGGGCCTACATAGGGTTAACAGCCAATAGATTCAAGCAGCCTCTATACATGCATACCCATTCTTTTAGTTACCCTCTAAGAAGGAATATGACGTCATTTTCAGCTTATATCTGGAGTCTAAAAGACAACCACACCCAATATAAGTTACACTGGGAGATCTAAGCTAGGGCTAGATCGTATAACGGAAATGAAAGACCATGTGACCTCGGCGCCGCTGAGGCCCTGGCAATACTCTACGCCACAGACCACATCTTAAACAAAAAATCTGAAGCAATTTAGGCTTGTAAACATAAATTGCACAAAACTTTCCTGTATTACAACCCCACGTTATACCCTAACAGATATGTTACGTCTTGATGTGGTAGCTAAGTATATGTTTTGTTTATACCATTACTTATTTGCATAGGTAAGTATATTTACCTGTATGTTTTGTGAAGGTACTTATACTTTCTCGTACGTATATTTGACTGTATATGTTATGGCGTATAATTTTATATATTCTGGTACATATGGTTTGGTTATGTGTATACGGGAGTTTTGCGTCTGTGTGAGTATGCAGGTTGGTACGTATGTAGGGTGTGTGTATATGTGTACTTCATGTTTTGGTTGACTTACGTCTCCGAACATTTGTGTATTTACATGTAGGTATGTGTGTGCGCTTGTTATTTACGTATTTATTTATTTATATACGTTTATTTAATTATTTATTTATTTGTATATACGCACACACACACACATAGTTATATGTGCGTGGTTTTGTATAGCTATGGTAAGTGTTTTCGTGTTTCTTGTGTATGTACGTATCTGTATACGTGTATGTATTTATTTAATTTCTATTACCTCTGTATTGTATTTATTTACTTTATTCTTAACTCTGAAACGGAGTTTCATTCGGTCTCCTAGTTAGAATTTTAGTCTACGACTTCTGCTATACCATTTACGTGGTTTTGGCTTTGCGTGCAATTGTTCTTCACGCTCCACATATTACATATTATCTTCGTTTTTTTTTCGTTCATTGCCAGAGAACATCTCTCTGAACCACCTAAGATAACGTTAGTCTACGACCTCTTTTATACCATAAACGTGGTTCTGTCTTTGCGCGTAATTGTTTTTCACCACTCCTATTAATGACGTATTATATTCGTATTTTCCCGTTATTTGCAAGGGAACGTTTCCACGAACCAAAGTATCGTCTTCCTGTCTTCCTCTGGTTGCAACGTTTTTTGAAATATCCACTTCTGCGTTTACAGATTGACTTTGTTAGTTTCAGAAGATCCCGTTAAGGGTGAAAGCAGCGATTCTTTGCTTAAACTTTAATCTGTTATTTTAATAAATATTTGCTCTACGGTTCTTATATATTTGATATATATTTATCCTTATCGGGCCCTCTTTGGATTTTAGTCTTCAAATTTATTATTATTACTATATATATATATATATATATATATATATATACATACATATATATATATATATATATATATATATATATATATATATATATATATATATATATATATATATATATATGCTGTATATATATATATATATATATATATATATATATATATATATATATATATATATATATATATATATATATCTTCTATAATTTTGTTCTATTCTCCATCATGATTGAGTAAAAGAAGAGCCTGAAGTTTCTTCTAGCAGCTCTGTTACTCGCGGATAGTCCGTATTCTGCTCACTTCTTGATACCTATCAACCATATGATATGTCCCCTTCGGGAATATCAGTGGCATCGAACATTTCCAATATTTATTCTTAAATTAAGGGGTCTCTTTGGAAGCCTTGTCCTTACAGCTATATATATTATTTTATCTATCTATCTATCTATGTCTCACTCTCTCTCTCTCTCTCTCTCTCTCTCTCTCTCTATATATATATATATATATATATATATATATATATATATATATATATATATATATTTATTAAAATAACAGATTAAAGTTTAAGCAGAGAATCGCTGCTTTCACCCTTAACAGGATCTTCAGAAGATCCCGTTAAAGGTGACAGCAGCGATTCTTTGTTTAAACTTTAATCTGTTATTTTAATAAATACTTGTTCTACGGTTGTTATATATGTGATATATATTTATCCTTATAGAGCCTTCTTTGGATTTTAGTCTTCAAATTTATTATTATTACTATATATATATATATATATATAAAATATTAAAAAAATAATGAATAAAACAATGAAACAGTTCCTTATAATAAACAAAAAAAGTTCATTATTTAACGATCGTTTCTGGGATATATATGTGTTATAATTGGCATGTATATTTAACAGATCTATGTACAAAATTATACAATTGTACATAGATCTGTTAAATATACATGCCAATTCGAACACATATATCCCAGAAACGATCGTTAAATAATGAACTTTTTTTGTTTAATATAAGGAACTGTTTCATTGTTTTATTCATTATTTTTTTAATATTTTATCTTGACTCTGTATTCCGTTTATCTTTCACCGAAAGTGATTTTTCATTGCATCTCTTCTTTCCATGATATCCGGATTACATTGAGTTCTTCATACGGATTGGACACTACCGTAAACTTTTGGTAGATTTATCTACATATATATATATATATATATATATATATATATATATATAATATAGAAAACCATTCTATAGGAATAGAAAAGTTTTTCTCTGTGTGTGTGTATATGTGTGAGTATATATACTGTCAGATCACGTCTCTACTAGCTACTGGTGCCAGGTATTCCAGTACAATCTACTTCATAGTCGGGTAGTCGGCGGATAGACCGGCTCATCAAACAGACTCTCGCGAGGATGTTACGTGGAAACACAGTAGGTAAAAGTGCTGTCACATGTATTTTGAACCCGATAGTGTCAACGGCTATTATCCCTAACTATGGTTTAAATAGCCTCACTAACTTTGAATTGACCAAACAGTGTGTGTACAGCTACACTCACCGGAGAAATTAAACTCCATGACAATAATACATGCGACCCTCGTAACTGTCCTGTTATCCTCCCTTGCGTTGTCACTGGGCACATAGATACGAGTGGGTTCTATATGTGTAGCCCTATCACGTAGCTTGCTGATCTTTATGTGCAGATATTTCTTCACAAGTCCCACAATGATGGACGAGTTGCAAGGCATGCAGACCCGACTGGTTAGAAGAGCATAGTCAGAAATCTACACATGGACAGCCCGTGTCTTATCCTAACGTCACTGCACAGTAATCTGAGTTGAGCCTCTGCTAAGCTCTTTTTGCGACTGCATTGCTCCCCCACACCACAAGGGAACATTCTAGAAAATCTGACTTAAACGAAGGCTGTTCAGTCGACAAACATGCCAACAACTTGTGGTTGGCAGTGATTTATATTAGCGGGGCAAATTCCCAGAAGTACTTTAAAGGGTGTACATAATAAATGTCGTTATTTGGAACATAAAGGTCACCTTTTGACTGTTGCGTGCCCCGTAATCCTGAACCTCGAACAGGCTTGATAGAGAAATTGCCTCGGCATCGTATTGTTATAGCTGCACACTCTGAAACAAGGTTGGGTGGTTAGTATCAGTTGCCAGAATCGGAAGAGGGTTTCACCATTTTCTTGAAGTGTAAGCCTGAGGATGGGAATAGTGTGCGAATTGTAGGGGTTGCCATTCGTACTGAGTTAAGTGGCCATCTGGAGCAAATTTATGGCGTTACTTGGACTCACCCATATTCCTAACATAGGTATGATTATGTCATCTGCTGTAAAGTAGATCTTCATAACGTCTACACTGTCCTGGTTATGTGTGGTGCTGAGTGTGCGACAGCCTATACTCTATCTAGTACGTGACAAAGTGAAATTTCGAATCAAACGTTAATAGGATCTAATGGGACATTAGTTTTACGGCCCTTTTATACTTACATTTCTTTCACATTCTCAGGTAATATTTTGGTTAGAAGTGTGTGGAAATTTTATCAGGATGCATGAGTATTTTTCCAGAATTTCAATGAACGCATTGACTTCATTTACTTTTGTACCATTTAAATTGGCAAAACACAGATAATTGTGGCGATGTTAATGCCGTGTGCCGTATTTGTTACACATTTATGCCATTTCTTTTTAGTTTACATGTCGACGTTTTAGTATGTCGTCCAGTGGATATAGATGCTAACTCGATCACGTCTGCAAGGACTCGGCTGTCTGAGTCGAAGTTGTTAGCTGTCCAATTGTGTTGGTTGATATTTTCCATTTACTGTTAGGATCTAGTCTCACTATTAACTTCTGATGGTTGTTTTTAGCAAAACAAATTCTGTGCATCGAAAATCAATGCTTTCGTTTCTTATTTTAATCCTGATGTTCAGCGACATTTTTGATTTACCTCTAGCGAATTGCTCTGTCTCGTTCATTATGTTTTGTAATTTCGTTTCCATGTCAATTTTCTTTTCTATCTATTTGTGTTGCATTCTTCCCGCTCTCTATGCCGCAAAGCAATGCGTATTCCATTCTGACTGCCGAGACGATGAGAGGGCCTGCGCCTTTTGTTTGGTCCGCGGGAGAGCGTTCTTTCACACATTCTGAGCCTGTATCATTAAGGTAACGATGATGAATGAGTATTCTCATGTTGTTGGATTTATGTCCACACTTTAATGCACAGAAAACATAATGTAATTCTCTTTAAATATATTGTTGCAGTGTAGATTATTTCAGGTTGATATTTATTGTTTCCTGTTTATGGAGAAGTGTTTTTATTTGTTCCGTGTTTCTTCATTAAATGTATCAGCCTTTATCTATTTTCAAATAAAATGATTTAATTTTATAGTTTTCTCTTTTGTTATATAACGTCCTCAAGACGACAGATTAGGTAAATAATTGTTTCTACGTTTGGCACAAGGCCAACAATTATCAAGTACATTACTCGTACTTTATTTTATCGACCCCGTAAGGATGAAAGGCAAAGTTAACCTCGGCGGTAAATATTGTTTATGTTTGATTCAAGGTTTTGTCTCCAGTACGCCATCGACATTTTCTAGGTATTTCTGTCTACATTTTCAACTCATATGGTTTCAAGTTTATCAATTTCAAGTTGCTGTTTATAACTGATGTAGCCAGCTTGTGTTTACTTATTCTAATTTTAGCATTAAATTCAGTTTTAACTATATGTATAAGTCTTCTATATCATTCCTTCCTATTTTACTCTTTCATTTGATTATGATGCATTTTAGCTCTTTCGTCTACTTTGAGTGCTTGTATGGGTGATTGTGGACTAATTATCTAACTTCAGCTTTCGTATTATTGTAATTATCCTTTTTTATATTATCATGTTTTGTTATCATCATGTTTTGCTGCTTTACCAAGATCAAATCTGTAAGCTGTAGGCATGTGCTGTGTTGGTGTTGGTGTTGGTTTTTGTACTAATGAATAGAGAGTACTCTTCATAACATGTGTACATATTAGAGTGATTTCCATATCCTCCATGTTTGTAAGTCGTTATCTATCTTCAGCAGAGCGTTCTTAATATCTTTAACCCGACCCCTATTTCTTGACTGAAGATTTTCTAAGTTCGATAGACTATCACTAACAGAACACGATTTTTCAGGAAATTTCCTTTGCTGAATCTATCAATAATGTAATTCCCCTGCATAAAAAATAATGTAATGCCAATGTAATTTGAAGTTCATATCTTTGTATTTATTTTTGAAAGTTCAAGTTGCTCCACAACCAACTCCCTCGTTTGATTGTGCCCCGTCTGTGTAGCAGACCTAGCTGTTAAAGTAGACTGACTGTGTGATAGTATCATGGTGTTCTTTTGTTTCCTCATTTATGTTTTTAATCATTATTTTAAACGGTTTTAATTGTTCTACATAGAGGAAGGCAATTATGTCACAGTTTGCTTTTACATTTAAACTGAGCAGTTAGCAAATTGTATTTCATGAACTCTTGTATCAAAAACTGAGTTGGGTTTAACCTCTCTTCATTAAAACCGCTATAGTGGATTTTAGCCATCCGAATATTGTCCCAGATTTTTTTTACTAAACACTTTCTGCTTTGTTCAGCAGCCTGCGTCACTCTTTCCTTTTTAATTTTACACCCCAGCTCTTGATAAACACTTTTCTTATACTGAAAGATTATATTAATTCTGTATTGTTGTTTACTTCGTTCAAATCTTCTCATGCTGTGCTTTGATTCACCAATTTTACCATTCTTCTATATGTTATACTTCTTTTCAATATGTTTATTGTTCTTCTATACTTCCCTTCGCATTTTATGTTAAAACATGATAATATATAAAAATACGTATTTAAGAAAGCCACAACAATGCAAAGGGAAATCTCGAGGTAGGAAGTGAAATATAGATAGGAAAAACAGGTGAAAGTGAAATTGAGAGAGACAAAGATGAAAACAAAACAAAGGTAGAAGGGTTACCGTAGTAGAGATTTAATCCCAATATTTCGGGCTAACGCCCATCAACGGGGGAAAAGTTCCAAAAGGGGGGAAACAGGCCAAGCGGAGAAAGTTGTGATGTCGTTAAGACAGGAATGTTTTATTTCGTTAATACATACTCTAATTCTTCTCTTCCGCCATGGTTCTTATGTTTTTCCCATTCGATGGATTTACAAATCCTATTTCTTCTTGAAACAAACACAATCGTAGCATCAATAAGTTAATTTTTGTTCAGATATATTTTCTTTCAAATTTTTTTCAGTACCTCGTTCACTTTTCCGTCATGTCATTCTGAGATATTCTATCTGCCTTTTTCATTTCCTTTAGTTGGTTCATTTTACCCTCTTTCATTGTCTCTATGATTCCGTTAAGCATCCCCTTATTCTCTTTTTTTTTTTTCATTTTTTAAAGCTCCCTCTCGTTCATCTAATTTGTCACGATTTCAAACCTCTCATGATCATCGTCATCTCTGTGAACTCTACAGGCATATCCTTTCCTTTTATTTTTTCAAACTCAACAAATATTAGCCAAACATTCGCAAGAATGCTCGGCTAATAGTCACCTGTTATTTGTTCCTTTACTTTTAACTCATATCTCTCCTTCCAGATATGCATTCTTTTTCTGTAACCTCTTGCAACCTATCCCCCATCATTGACAGATCTACTCAAATTCCATTCAGCTTCTTCGACTATTCTGTTCTGGCAGAAGTTGGATGGTGACCAAACGCATGGAGGATAACTTTCGATCACCACATCTTTAGCATTATTGTCTCCAGCAGTATTTAAGCTGCTATTTCTATTTCAATGTTTTTCCATTTCACACAAAATGAGTTTAATGTTGATGATGTGCCACAGCTGCTAGGAATGTTTTCTAATATTATCTCTAGAGCGTGTTTGAAACAACTCAATGGAACCCTCAGATCTTGAAATTGAGGGAACCGACACTGCACTGCGTTATTATAATTAGTCCGCATTATTATTATTATAGAATCGGCAGAACGTCTGACAAACTGCTTAGCGGCATAGAGTTATGGCCCTTTATGTTCTGAGTTCAAATCCCACCGATGTTAGATTTGCCTTTCATCCTTACAGGGTCGATAAAATAAGGCACCAGTAATGCACTGGGGTAATTGCTGGCATTGTGTCAAATGTAGAAACAATTCTGATTGTTATTATGGTTATTATTATTAATAATATCATTAGTAGTAGTAGTAGTAGTAGTAGTAGTAGTAGTAGTAGTAGTAGTAGTAGTAGTAGTAGTAGTAACGCGTTGCAGAATCTATCATACATGCTTGTGTTATTTAGTTTCTCTTGGAAATTCAAATACTGTCGATGCAATTCTATTTTCGATAGTTGATTGTTAGGTATTCATAATTCGTTATAGCCTTACCATGACGTGTTACTTTTTCTCAATTTGGAGAGTCATCATGTATAATATCATGAGAAATGTGACCATCATTTTCGTTAGCATAATCATCATAATCATCCTAAATAACATGCCAAGCGGGATGCTGATGATAATGGTACATTGACAATCTCCATCAATATTATTATCATCAACATCACCATTATCATCATTATCAGCATCTTAATTATTCTGATAAGCATGATCATTATCACCAAAACATTAATACATTTTTCATCATTAATATTTTGTTCGAAGTTGTCATCAACATCATCATCATCAACAGCATCGTACATATCATTATAAATGTCTTCATCTTTATCATTACTATTTCCATCATCATCATCATCAAGAACTCCACCACCATCAAATGATGTGGGTGGAGAATTAGCAGAGAACCTTTGATTATACCTTCGGGAATTTAATTACTTCCCACTACATTGTGATTTCCAATAATGAACGAATCCATTAAATAAATACTAGTCTCTGGCGATTCGTGCTGTGCTCTTTATATGAAAAATTGAGAAGTGTGCTGCATTATTTTCAACAGAGGTGGGGAATGTAAGAAAGAAATAGCCGAAAAATAAATGACAAACTATAATATTACTGTTTGAATATCTACGATATTCACCAGGAAAATATGCATGCAACCACAAAAAGAAACCACAATATATTGTATTATATATATATATATATATATATATATATATATATATATATATATATAGATATAGATATAGATATAGACATATACATATATGTGTGTGTGTGTGTGTGTTTGTGAGTGTGTATATACAAATTTGGTGAGATATTGGGAGTAACCTTCCTTCCACATCATTATAATATATTGAACACGATAGCCCTCTAGTTTCATCGGTTTTTCTAAATATTTTATTTCATAATTCCATACTCGAACTTTACAATGTTGTTTGCTAATTAAGTTTTCCAAGGCTATCAATTATTCTGCACTTTCTCGGAACTAATTTTCAAACTAATTATTCTATCCCGAAAACGCTACCATCATTGTCGAAAAGGTTTATGGATACAACATATTCGAAGCTTGAACACATTGGAAAATATCTTAAGGAAATATAAAAGTGTATGAATACAAAATATATAAATCTATGACACCGACTTATTTTCTGTAAAGCGCACACATACGAATGTGTTTAAATACATGTCGTCATAGAAATGAAGGCCCACACTCTGGGAATTTTTAATTATATTTGTTAAACGAAGCCAGTGAATTAATTAAATATATGATATAGCAAACATATCGTTGATTTCCATTATTCTATTAGAATGGTATTGCATACAATACAGGTTTTTATCGGGAAGAATCACTTACACCTCAGAGACCTGTGATTTTGAATCTGTATTTACCGTCCTATGGAAATACTCAAAGAGGTGTGATCTAGACTGGTATTGCTGATGTTAAAATTCTCTATGTTGGATAGATTGTCATATATCTGTTTCGTGCATTACTGTTTCTTTGAATTTTTCATACAAAAATTGATATCACACGCCTCGTCATGCTTTCTGCAAGAACATCCCAAATCTTCTTGCGATCCAATTGATAAAACACAATAAATTCCGTGTTAGTAGAACAGCGTTAGCTGAGTTAATCAGAACGTCTACTGAATATTTTCTGATAAGAGTGGTGGTGTGGTAGAAAATGCCCTATGTATCAGTGTGACTTACTAACATGTTAGTTTGGCATTTAAGCAGAGATATATGGCCGGCCATTATTTTTGCTCGGTTTACTACGAGAACATCTGTATACAGAGTGGACCTAGTGCTTTTCATATTTTATAGCAGCAATTGGCCAGGGATCACATATAGTAGGTGATAATTTATATAGTATATATTTAGAGGGGATTAGTTAAGAGACTCTAAGGTTAACATCGGCAATAAAGAACTTAAAGAATAAAAGTTGTTGAGCATGAAACCTTATTCCTACATGCCCATCTTTTAACTTGGTATGTTGATCAAATGGTGGTCAATCGACATTGGTTCAATTAGTTGCTGCGTTTATTATACGACATGTACCATTGACGTCAGCTATTAGTTTAATATGTTAGAAAATATAATATATCCATCACCATAATGTGGAACCGTTAAACCATTGCTCTAGTATAGAGCAATGTCGTTGGGAAAGAATATGGAAATCGTTCGAATATACATATATGTGTAAATATATTTGTGTAGCATAGCGTGAAATGGTTTAGCATATTTAAGCATCCTGCAAACTCTTTCGTGTTAGGTATACTCAAAAGGATGTGTAAAGCCGGTTCAGGTATTTACGATATTTACCACGTGGTTATGGATTGCCTTTTATTTTTACCGGGCATTAATAGCGAATTATGTAATATGTAGTGGATGTCGGAGGTCAGTAGTGATGGCGTCATCCTTTTCGGATATTAGTCGTGATTAGTTAGTTTTTACACAAAATTTACTTTTCCTATTAAAACCCACCTTTCCAAACTTTTGACCTCAATCTCAATTTGTAGAATTTCCAGTTTAATTAACAGTTTCATTGAGAGGAAATTAGTATCATTACCGCTGTCAGTAGAGTAGCAAATTCAGATTTATTCAACACGAAAACAAGGCAAATCCTTCGTACTCATGATTATATAAGCGTTAAAAAACCATTATGTATATCATGTACATCGACATATTCATTTATTTTAATTATGTATTAATACTAACAGGCCAGAAATGAAGTAAAAGTAAGATACTTGCAAATACCAGTAAGATACTTGCAGATAATCTCATGTATGTCATGTGTGATTTTAAGGAAATAGACTGTCTCTTGTTTCTACATCGGTAAAAAAAAACGCAATACGAATATTTGTAAATATGTGTTTACGTATATCAAGTAGACATTTCTCTCTTAATAAAAATGCATAATGCGTACACGTGTGCAAATCCGTATCTATCTATCTATCTATCTATCTATCTATCTATCTATCTATCTATCTATCTATCTATCTATCTATCTATAGATCTATCTGTCTATCTATCTATCTATATACCCACCTTCAAAAACGAAGGAGAGGCGGTTTTCCTTTGTGTGATAGCTATGGCGAAAGAGGTTGTATGGTGGACAAGGTTGAAAGGGCTGAGGTCAGACACCTTTCTCTCCGGCCAACAACTGATTCTTTTTTTTAAATACCACTTTGGAAGAAGAATCAGGATGGAGAGAGAGGTGCTGTACCCCAGCAAGTTTTATTAAAGGTGGGTGAAAGTGGCGAGAATGGCCCGAGTGAATGGGCCTTCTCTCTATATCAGCCTGTAGGTTGAGGAAAAGGAGGAGGAGAGGAAAGGAGTACAAGCTCTTCGTACTCCTGGAGATGAGGGTTTCACATTTTTTTTCGGGGGTATGTGTTACCCATATAAACTGTCTCCCTCTATTGGGGAAAATCGACTAACTTTTACATTCCATCTGTGATAACATTTTACACGTTTTTATTGTATGTAAACTTCCCCCTTTGTATTTGTCCCCTTCTTTTGTGCCCCTGTGGCTAATAAAGAAATATATCTATCTATCTATTTATCTATCTATCTATCTATCTATCTATCTATCTATCTATCTATTTATCTATCTATCTATCTATCTAGTTAGATAGATAGATAGATAGATATGTTTCTTTTATTTGCCACCAGGGCATCACAAGTGGGACAAGTACAATGGGGGGAGTTTACGAAACAAGGCGTCCTCAATAAGGAGGAGGCAATAACAATATATAAAAATAAAATAAAATATAACAAAAAAAAAATTTATAACAAAGTCCTCAATAGAGAGGAGGCGCCTTGGGGGGTCGCACACACCCCCGAAAAAAGTGTGCAACCCTTCTCCTCAGGAGCACAGAGAAGGGGTGCTCCCTTGGTCTTTCATCTTCCTCACCTATAGTCTGATGTAGAGTGAAGGCCCATTCACACGGGCCATTCTCGCCACTTTCAACCATCTTTCATAGAAACGGCTGGGGTGCAGCACCTCCCTCTCCATCCTGATCCTTCTTCCGAAATGATATCGGAAGAAACGGACCAGTTGTTGGCCAGAGAGAAAGGTGTCTGACCTCAGTCCTTTCAGACGCGTCCACCATACAACCTCTTTCGCCATGGCTATTACGCACAGAAACACCGCCTCTCCTTCGTTTTTGAAGAGGGAGGCGGCTTGATCGTTACAATAGACTCGGTGGTCAACCGGATCGGTCCCACCCTTGACAGCAGTTGTTCTACATATCCCCACAGATCGGCAATGCCCGAGCAGTGTACCAATGCGTGTGCAACGGTTTCCTCGTCGCACACGCATCTGGGACAGATCTTTTTCGATGGGTCCCTACCCAGGCGCCCGTGTCTGTAGAGCCTTTCTCGAACGGGCAGAGACCTTCTGTAGCATTGCCAGGCCAGGGACCTCTGGAAGTTGTCCATGGGTCCCGGGCTGAATGTCCTACCGAACAGGTTGGCCAGTTCGTCTTCCTCCATGCCTAGGACTTCTCCGAGGGCGTCGTCGCACCTGCTAACCACCAGCCCTCTATAGAATGACGAGGTGGATTCTCCACTGACAGCCGGGTCCGCCTGCCAGAGAGCCGTGAGCGCCTGGGCACACTCGGTGTGCCAGGCGCCCAGTTTTCTCGGTCTTTGCTTGACCCAGGATTGGCAACTCGGTGAGTGAGACGAGTCTGGGAAAGGCTCGCCTCACAAACGGGGCCCACACCGGTTGCCCGGAGAGGAATACCTGGAGGTGCCGTAGTCTTAATGCGTGTTTACGTATCATTAGCCACGGCATCCCCAGCCCTCCTTTCGAAGGGTGTTGACAGCAGATGGATCTCCTCACCATAGGAGCCCGCTTCTTCCAAAGGAATTGGAAGAGTGCGCGCTCCATTTTGCCGAGCGTTTCCCTTGGGCAAGGCACAACGGTCAGGCGGTAGTAGATGACGGACGCTATATAAGTGTTCGCCACCTCCGCCCGACCTTTCAGGGACAGTTTGCACTCGGCCCACTTCTGGGTCAGTGCAAACACCCTGTTCGTTACCTCACCCCAGTTCTTCTCCACTTGGAGGTCTGGTCCGAACCAGACCCCGAGCAACTTCACCGGGCCCTCCGTCCAGCGCCCGACGACGCCATCGGAGGGCATCGATCTTCCCCTCCACGTGCCGAGTTGCAGACCGATCGACTTGTCCCGGTTCAGCTTAGCCCCTGTAAACCTTTCGTACTCCTCCAGTCAGGTGCCGATCGCCCCGATTTCCGAGGCCGTCGACACCATTACTGTTACGTCATCGGCATAGGCTGACACCGCTTTCCGCAATCCCGGTTCCAACGGGATGCCCTGCAACAACTCCAACTTCCGCAGCAGTGGCTCTAGAGTCATTACATACAGAAGGGAGGAGAGAGGGCACCCCTGTCGGATGGACCGCGCGATTTCGAACGGCTCCGAGAGGTAGCCGTTCACCTTGACACTAGAGCAGATGTGGCTGCTGTGCATGGCATTGATCCAGCCTCTGAAAACGGGTCCGAAGCCTGCCGCCGCTAGCACCGAATCCAGGTAACCATGGTCGACCCTATCGAATTCCTTAGATTGATCCAAGTTGATCAGGGCCCCACCAAAGCCGGGTTCGTTCCCAATCCTCTCTATGATGTATCGCATGAGGTGGAGGTTGTCGTGGATGGACCTGGACGGGATAGCACATGTCTGCGCATCTCCCACCAGGTTGCCCACGACAAGCGCCAATCTCTTTGCTAGCACCTTGGCCAAAATTTGTAAATCTGTATTTAGCAGAGTTATGGGCCTGAAATTATTTATATCGTCCCCCTTGTTCTCGTCCTTCCTCACTAGCGTGACTACGCCCTTGGTCACAGCAAGGGAATTCTCCCGTTCTGTTGCAGTAAACCGCCTCGAGGAGATCGGGGAACAAGTCCGGCATAGCTAGATATAGTTCGTATGGAAGACCATCGAGACCCGGGGATTTGCGTTTGCCGCATTGGCTCAGCACGTCCTCTATCTCAGCGGCTGAAATCGGCTCCTCGCAGGACTTCGCCTCCCTGCCCGAGAGACGCGGCAGGCCGTCGAGGTATGGACCGAAGTCCACATCCCCAACCGGCCCCCCGCCCCTTACGAACAATCCGGCAAAGTGCTTTTGAAAAGCCTCGCACATCTGCTTAGGTTCAAGGATCACCCGTCCATTCTGGTCTCACAAAGACCGGATAGTGGATCTGCTCCCTCTTTTGGCTTCTGTCACGCGGGCCCAGCTAACAGCTTTGGTCCCCTCGTTTCCCAGAGCACGTATTTTGCTTCGGACGATGCAGCCTTCGTGTTTCGCGTCGAAGAACTGGCCCAGGGCCGTTCTCGACGCTAGCACTCTGGTCACGTCGCCACTTCTAATTGCCTCTTCTACACTATCTACCAACTCCCTTTCCTTCCTATTTCTATAGAGACTACTCTAATCTCTCTTTTGAGAGATCCCCACCACTTGCTGTTGACGATGGCGCCCGTCAACCGCTCCTTAACTAAAGTGCTAATCCGGTCCCTGTAAGCCTTACTTGCCGGTAAAGACAAGTTGAGCTTCCAGTAACCGTGTCCCTGTCTATGAGTTCTGTCAAAGATAGATAGATAGATAGATAGATAGATAGATAGATAGATAGATAGATAGATAGATAGATAGATAGATAGATAGATAGATGATGGACGCCCCCTTGTTATCGAGTATGGCCATTGCACGATATACCATTATTAATAATTATTAATTAATTCTATCGTGCAATGCCTGTGCGTGAAGATTCTTTTTAAAGTGAGGAAAGACTGTGCACTGAGGTAATTCCACTCTCTGAGCGACAGCAGCTAAAATCTGAAAAGAAAAAAATATCAACATCATCGGTAACTACTCAGCCGCAGGTTTTATGTCGGAGTTATCCCAGTTTCCTGAGTTACATTCTCTACAGAAGAATCCCCTGACAAATGTTAGGGATCCTTCACTGCCAGTGGTTTAAACGCATGATCGGGTATCCAGCCCGATTATTTTTATGTCCGAGCGCATATACATACACATGCACACATCCATATACATATATACATGTCATGTACATACATATGTAAATGTGTATATACATATTTACACATATTTGGATGACCGTTGATACTTATGAGTTCTTCCGCCCTTTGGCAGGTGTGGTTTTTTGTCCAGCATGGTTTCCAAAATTACCCTCCCCATAAAGTAAACTTGGTGGGGTTGCCGGTTTAGTCACCGACGAAAGAACCATGCGACAAGTTGTACTGGGTTACATGTTACCAGTATCACTCAAGAGTTGCCCAACATAGAGATAGATAGATAGATACATACATACACACATGCATACACACATGCATACATACCTACATACATACATACATAAATACATAAAGAGAGACAGCCAGACATACACATACATACATATTTATATATGAAGGTAGGTAGATGCTTATGTCTATTATGTGCGGACAGATGTGTATGTGGGCTTCGCTCAAATGGAATATAGTTACAATTATTAACCACCGCGATCATGAGACAGTATATTCATGAATATCAATGTATGTGTAATACATAGGTCATGCCTACCACTTGATATGGTTATATATAATTTTATTTCACAGTAATGACATCTCACCATAATGCAGAACAATTACGTGACCAGTTCCGGAATTAGGCTGTGAGAAGCGCTTTATAACCTATCAAATCCGTTGCAATAATATCATGCTAATACATATCCTACTCTGGTAGAGTGAGGAATCCTAAGAACTAAAGCGCGTCCCTGTGAAAGTGAAATCGTCCAGCTGTGCATGTTAATATACTCAGTGTATTTTTAGCATTATCTTATAAAATATATATATATATATATATATATATATATATATATATATATATATATATATATCCGTGTGTGTATGTGCGTGTGGATGTGTATACGTGGATATATGTCTGAGTTATATATGTAATATGATAATATAGAAATAAACTAGAAATGTGCTTTGTTTTCATATTACATTTTACTGTGTTATCGTGATTTTCTTTCATAAATGTGAGGAAACCAGCAAACATTTTCACTTTAATTCATTGTTCTCTTTTTAACGAATTGTTTTTTATAGTCGTACTCATCTCGAAAAGAAGCCCCAAGGTAACAAACTTATAATGCCGTGTGCTATACATACATTTTGTTAAGATAAAGAGCAGTATTTCCGTTAGTATTAAATGAAACTACAATACATATAATCATTGGGTATACATAGAGGACCCTCAGAATCTTAAAAAGCGCGAGAAGAAAGATTTAATATGAAAATGATATAAAATAACTAAATAGAATAGAGACCTTTAAAAGGTAAACTATTAGGTTCAATTCCTCATGGCGTCTGATTGAAACTTATTCCTCGATCTTTTAAGTTTCTTCACCCTATTTTAAAGGTATCTAAAGCACCCACGCGCATGACCACCCCATTCTTTATAAAACCAATGTTGTTTTACTAGAGGATCTTTTAAACCATACTTACATGTTGGACAACTATACATACGCTGTTGTTTGACCATATAGATATTCTGATGTGTTATTTCAAAATACTCTATCATATATCTGAAGTGTCCACAAGGTTCCTGTAAAACAATACGTCAAAACCACAAAAAAATTAAACGGCAATCCCAAATCAACACGGTGGATAATGTAAACAACAAATTATCAATATGTAATAGAAGACAACTAATAGAATACGTTTTATGTAAATGCCGACACAAACAAGATTGACAGGAAGTCGAAACCCGACAAACATATTTCTTCTATTCATAATTCTAACTATAAAAATAGTGATAGATAACGACTAAATATAGCGATTTTTGTTAAATTCATAAAGTATGTACATATTTTAGTGAGTAATAGTAAATAATATAAGAAAGAAAATTTATAAGATTCCGTGCTGGCTGATATTGGTGATATTCACACTGGAAAATAAAAACCTTTTGGAAATGGAACGAAGAGTCGATGGTTAAATTGAGAGAACATTTCATGAAAATTATCATAAACAAAATTTGCAGCTTTATGATTATATGCTTGTGATGTATTTATCAATTAAAAGATAATATGAAATATAATTAATATGATTTTATGGTGAAATAGAGATTCCGTTAATTAACTAAGACCAGCGAGAGAAATACCGTTTATTTTCCGTCGTACACTTCTACACATACAGCATTTAAATATACAGATATAAATGTACATTTACACGTTCGTACAAACACAGACACAGACACTTACATACACACACGCGCGTGCACAGACACATCTCAGTCTCTCTCTATATATTTATACATATATACATACATATATATATTTGTATATATATATATATATATATATATATATATATATATATATAATAAACAAGAAAGACGGTTTTATGTATAACAACTGCCTTACGTGTTCTGTTCAGACAACAATTCATGAGATGTAAATATCCATTGATATGGTACCAGTCATACGTATTCCCTTCGCCGACCAGTAAGCATATATATATATATATATATATATATTTATATATGTGTGTGTGTGAGTGTGTGTATACGTTATATATATATATATATTTGTGTACACACACATATATATATATATACATATATATATATATATATATATATATATATATTTCGTTTCTGAATTTGTTTAGCAAGATTCTTTATCTGAAAACGTGTGTTGAAACCGATATTGTTATACTTTGGGAGGGTCATGTTGCCAATAATAAACACACGCACCAGTTACTTTCACTTCAATTTATTATAATAAATTTATAAATTTAGGAATTTATAAATTTCCGGTTGGTTGGTTGGTTACACAACCAGATGGTTGTTTATATATTGTCAACGTTCTTTCATCACACATTATGTGACCTCTTCAGTGACTGGTGATTCTTTTCTTTGTTTTTTGTGCCTCTCCTTTGTTCTGTCCTACGCCATCTTGTTTTTGTGTGTGTGTTGTGTGCTTAGTTTGCGCATGTGTTACATCCGGGTGTCTGTGTGTGTTTATATTTGTTTATTTATTTGTTTATTTATATGTTACTGGTTGGTTGTTTGTTCTATGTGCGTGTGTGTTTTCATTTTGTCCTTAATTGTAAGTTGTGATGTTGCTGTTCTACTCATGTTTTCTATTTAATTTTGGTTGGAGTTCATTTATGTTTATTGCCTCTATGATTTGTCTAAACATTGCGTCTTTTCTGTGTGTAAATTCTATTTTTATTTCTATGTTCTCCAATTTACCCTTATGTTCTATTTTAGCATGTTGGTAGAGTACAGATGATTCTTTACTATCTTGAAGGTCTCGCCAGTGTTCATTTATCCGTTCCCCTATACTACGAGTCTCTCACCTATGTACACTATATTTTTGTCTCTACATTGTCCTTCAGTAGATCTTATGTTATATACTACATTTCTAGTTTTGCAGTTAATATGGGGGCTTAATTTACAGATTATACATTTCTTATCTATACAGGGAGGTCTTTGAAAAGGGTATGTCTTGCAAATAAGTGATTTTTATGGAGGTACCTGGTCTTTCTACTATCTTAATATTGAGTTTATGTTTATCTAGGGCCCTTCTAAATGTGTAAGCTAATTCACCTCTAGGGCAACTCTTCCAAACAGACGGTTCATTAACTGATATTCCCCAAGAGATAAGTGAAATACTGAACGAACAGTACAAAAGTGTGTTCACATGTCCACTGGGGCATATGCAAATGACAAAGCCAGTTATTTGATGCCACAACACTACATGAAGAAATGGCGACCATCAACCACATATACATAACGGAGGTGGATGTGTTATACGCCATAGATGAAATTAGAACAGACCCAGCTGCTGCACCTGATGAATTCCCAGCAGTCCTCTTAAAAACATGTAAGCGGGCCTTAGCAACTTCACCGAAGACGCTCTTCAGAATCTCCTTGGTTAGCGGTATACTACCAAGTGAGTTTAAAGAAGGCACAATATGCGCTATCCATAAAGGAGGTAGCAGAGTGGAGGCCAAAAGCTAAAGGCCATCTCCCTACGTCACGAATCAGTCAAGTCATAGAGTGAATCATCAGAAAGAAACTGATCACTTTCCTCCAGGAAGATAAACGCCTGACTAGCACGCAACATGGCTTTCGCCCAGGAAGAATCTGCCTTACACAGCTACTACATCACTACGACTGGGTATTGAAACAACTGCTAGAGAGCTCACATGTGGACGTGATATATCTTGACTTTGCGAAGCCCTTTGATATGTAACAAACTACACGGACTCGGCATAACTGGAAAAGTAGGTGAGTGGCTGTACGACTTCTTAAAAGACAAATGTCAGACAGTCGCAGAAAACGGGGCCCTCTCAAATGAAACATCAATAACAAGTGGGTGCCCCAAGGCACAGTCCTGGGACCACTAGTGTTTTTGGTGGCTCTCTCATACATTCGCTCTGTAGTACATACAACAACATCCCTCACTAGCTATGCTGATGACACAAAGGTAGCACAGACAATCAAAAACTCGGCTGACGCTGCCCTTTTACAACAATATCTGGATGCCATATACAAATGGGTGGAACACAACAACATGCAGTTTAATGCTGGCAAATTCCAAGCCCTACAATACAAACCTGCAAACACAAATACAGTACAACATAGTTACGCCGGACCAGGAGGGACCGATATCCCGTGTCGAAATCGATACGAGACCTGGCTATAGACATGAGTGATAATGCATCTTTTTCCTCACACATCATGAAAGTGGCGACAATGTGCAGACGACACGCTGACTGGATCTTGAGGACTTTCCGGGCAAGAGACCGAGACAGCATGTTGACACTATGGAAGATATTTGTTCTAAGCCGCCTGGACTATTGCTCCCAGTTGTGGTCACCCTATAGTGTCAAACTAACCACGTAGCTTGAGGCAATCCAGCGAATCTACACTAAGAGGATTGCGACGAGGAAGGAGATAAGCTACAGGGAGAGGCTAAAAGAACTGCACCTCTACTGCTTGGAACGAAAACGGGATAGATACGCAGTGATCTACATGTGGAAAATCCTGGAGGGACTAGGACCAAACTTTGGCATTGGGAGCTGAACCAACCGCCGAACGGGACGTCACTGTCCGGTGCAAAAGGTCCCGTCTTTCACATCTATAATATGGAGCAGATATTGCAATAGCCTGGGGTTCAAGGGCCCTCAACTCTTCAACAAGTTACTGAGGGATGTGAGAGATTTGCCTGTTGTGGATGTGGATGACTTCAAGCAACATCTCGACACCTTGCTATCCAGGATCCCGGATGAGCCCACAGCATGGCACGAGGGAAACCTAAGGGCAGCAGCAACGAACTCCCTCGTTCACCAGTGGCCAACCAATACAGGCCAGAGATGAAATGTGTAGCAACAAGGACGGTACCCCAGCATGGCCTCAGTCGGATGGCTGGAACTGGTAAAAGATGTAAAAGAGTAAAGTATGTATATATGTATATATACTTATATTTTAGACTTAGCTCCGTTTAAATGATTATTTATCTAGTTGATTTCTACAGACGAGGGCGAAGAAAGTTTGGGTATATTTTATCTAATAATTTTTCAAACTTGCAATTGTATATATAGCTCTGATTAATAACTATTTGCTTAATTAAATTTTTCATTGACCCACACCGTAAAAGGTAGCCACACTCATATAGGTATCTGTGACTATGTCTAAATATATGTCTAAATATATACATATATCCCTATATAAATTACACATGTATCAAAGTTATGTTCAAATAATTTAATTGTTTCTACTTTAGGCACAAGGCCAGCAATTAACCAGTGCATTACTGGTACTTTATTTTATCGACCCCGTAAGGATGAAAGGCAAAGTTAACCTCGGCGGGATTTGAACTCAGAATGGAAAGGGCCGTAACTCTATTGTGCAAAGCATGGCGTCAGACCCTCTAACCATTCTGCCAGGTCACCATTGTAAGTATAAATAGTATCATTATTATTACATATATAATATGTAATAATAATGCTTTCCAGCATAGTTACGTCCCTTTACGGTCTGAGTTCAAATCCCGTCGAGGATTACTTTGCCTTTCATCCTTACGGGGTCGATAAAATAAAGTACCAGTAATGCACTGGGTAATTGCTGGTCTTGTGCCTAAAGTAGAAACAGTTATTATTACATATATATTATTATATATAAGGGCGGTAGATTGGCAGTATCAGTAGAGGGTCGGACGCCATGCTTTACAGCAAAAGCGTTACGATCCTTTATGATCTGAGTTCAAATCCCGCCGAGGTTAACTTTGCTTTCATCCTTACAGGGTCGATAAAATAAAGTACCAGTAATAAAGTGGTATGATTGCTGGCCTTGTGCCAAAAGTAGGAACAATTATTATTGCATATATCTCTATGAATTTATTATATACTCCCGTTCGGTAGAGTAAACACTAGGCTGTATCTAACTGCTCTTTCTAGCAGCCAACCTAGCTGCCACCTGGCCACCATTCACAACCCTCTACTTTGACCGCTAGCCACGTGATGATTTTTAGCCATTTTGAATTCATTTCTGGCGGCGATCACTGTAGAAATCTTAGTCCAAACTTGAGGGAGTCTCTTGATAAGCTCTAAACCTCATAAATAATACCAAGATCGGACATATCCACAAAGTTCGAGAGAAATTATCGATAGTCGGGACTAGTGGAATTTTGCTAAAGTTTATATGCATTTTTTCTTCTAACTTATATTTTAGACATAGCTCCGTTTAATTGATTACTTGTTTAGTTAATTTCTACGGGCTAAGAGGAAAGACTGGATAAATTGTATCTGACTGTTCCTCGCGGAGAATAGTCTGTATCATTTATCTATTATTTCTTCGAAGTTACATTTTAAACTTATAGCTCCGTTTAGATGATTATTTATCTAGTTGATTTCTACGGTCTAGGGTGAGGAAAGATTGGGTATATTTTATCTAATAATTCTTCAAACCTGCAATTATATATATATATAAAAATTAGAATTGGTGCTCTGAAATAGCGATATATAACTGAATGTAAATATAGTGTATTTTGCAATACACTGTATGATTAATTAAAAGCATTTCAAAGACCTTACGCTATTGTTTTAGAGTAGTGACAGTCTCATTTACTTCAATTTTTAGCAAATAGGGGAGATAAAGCTGAGAGAGCTCTGTTTCGTACTTTGTGGTGCTTATCAAAGCTAACTACTCCGCCTGTCTGCTGAAAATTGTGAGACAGTCACTACTCTAAACAATAGCGTAAGGTCTTCGAAATGCTTTTAATTAAGCATACAGTGTATTGCAAATTACACTATATATATACATTCATATATATATCGCTATTTCAGAGCACCAATTCTAATTTTCCATTTCTGCTTGACCGCTCTGTATAATCAGTTCCTGATTATTACGGGAATTCTATAAGAATCAAACATTCACAATTTTCAGCAAACACGCGGATTAGTTAGCTTTGATAAGCACCAACAAGTGCGAAACATAGCTCTGTCAGCTTTATCTCCTCTATTTGCAGAAAATTGAAGTAAGTGAGACTGTCACTACTCTAAAACAATAGCGTAAGGTCTTCGAAATGCTTTTAATTAAGCATACAGTGTATTGCAAGATACACATATATATACATTCATATATATATATATAGCATTTCTGCGCAATATAGGTCTGTTATTTTTCTTAATTTTTTTTTTTATATATATATATATATATGTGTATATGTATATATATATATATATATATATATATATATATATGTATATATATATATATATATATATATGGTGGCTGCCAACTCGTTTTCGAGAAACCCTACCGATGCGCTGAACGAGTGACTTTTTAGTCCAGCCTGCGACATGAAAACTCTGGTACAAACACTACACTTGTGACAATTATTATTATTATTATTGTTGTTATTCCTTGAATCTCAGTCATTGGTGTTGGTTAACTGGAAAGTCCGTTGGAATGAATATCAAGCCACTACCTGCAGCCTCAGATATTCAGGACGTATCGGATGGTACTTGCTGTTCCCAGCAAGCATGCCTTTTGAAGCGTTCCAAAAAGCGTGAAGGGGCCGATTTTCTTTAACCATCCTTGGAAACTTTTGGTGATAGTCCCCAGTGCGCCTATGACAATCGGGATCACTTTGACTTCATGGCAGTTCCAAATCCTTTTCACCTCCCACTTTAGGTCCTGGTATCGGTTAATTTTCTCCCTCTCCTTCTCTTGCACTCTCGTGTCGAATGAGCAGGCTACATCCACAATCAGACACGATCTTTTTTTTTTGTCCACAACCACCAGGTTAGGTCTATTGTGTTCCAGTTTCTTGTCCGTCTGTATCCTAAAATCCAACAGCACCTTCACCTGATCGTTCTCCATCAACGCCTCTGGCCTATGCTCATACCATTTCTCAGAATGTGGTAAATTGTTTACTTTGCACAGGTGCCAGTGGATCACCCTGCCCATCACATCATGTCTCCAGCCCTTATAGTGGGTCTGGGCTAGGTGTTTACACTCGGATACAATGTGAGTCACAATCTCCTCTCTCTCTCCACAGATCCTGCACAGTGGGATAGCCTCCTCCCTGTAAATATGGTGCTTCAACCACTTCGTTTTGAGGGCCTGCTCCTGCGCAGCCATTAGCATTCCTTCTGTAGCCTTTTTGAGGTCTCCTCTTCTCAACCAGTTCCATGTCTGTGGATCTCTAAATTCAGTTTTCTCAAAGAAGGTACTATGAAGGGATTTTCCCTGAAGGCTGCTCTTTCTCCTTGATGTTATTTCCTCCTTGGACATCCCCTGGCCTACTGTCCCCTCCTTCAGTACAGTTCTGAGCATTGGCTCCTTACTATAGGTCACGTATTTGTATAGGTTGTTTTTCTCCATTCGAACACAGTCCTCTATGCTGATAAGACCTCTTTCACCCTCAGATGTCCTTAGGTAGAGTCTATCGACATCACTCCTCTTGTGGAACATGTTGTGGATAGTCAATAGCTTCCTAGTCTTCCTATCCATTTCTTTTTGTTCAGCAACATTCCATCTCAGAATTCCCGCACTGTACCTAATAATAGACACAGCTCGGGAATTTACTGCGTTTATGTCATTTCTGCTGTTCAGATGTGACTTCAATACGCTCCTTACTCTCCGAATGTATTCAGTTCTTAACAATTCCTTCATTTTTTTGTTCTTTATGCCATCAGCCTCCAGATCGCCCAAATACTTGTATCCTTCCTCAGAGTCAATTTCCTTTATCATCTCACCTGTTGGTATCTGGATTCCGTTACTTCTGCTCAACCTACCCTTCCTCATCACAATGACTCCACATTTACTAATACCAAACTGCATACATATATCACTGCTGAAAATACGGACAGTGTCAACAAGCACATCCAACTCCTTCTCACTCTTCCCGAAGAGCTTGAGATCGTTCATGAAGAGGGGGTGATTGATGGTAAGCTCTACCTTTCCCAACTTGTATCCTGCTCTCACTTTTCGCAGCATAATGGTCAAGGGCATCAAGGCAAGGACAAACAACAGAGGGGACAGGCTATCTCCCTGGAAGATACCTCTCTTGATCTTCACGCTTCTCAAGGATTCTCCAGTTGATGTCAACTCTGTCTCCCAGGACCCCATGCTCCTGCCCAGCAACTGTCTGATGTTATCTGCCACTTTGAAGATCTCCAGGCTTTTGGTGATCCAAGAATGAGGCACCATGTCAAATGCCTTTTTGTAGTCTACCCATCCCATGGCAAGATCAGTGTGTCTCCTCCTGCAATTCCCCATTACCATCTTATCAATAAGTAACTGGTCCTTTGTACCACGTGACTTCTTTCGGCATCCTTTCTGTTCGTCCGGTAACAAGTTGTTTGTGTGGAGGTGATGGTAGATTTCCGCAGACACAATGCTCGTCAACAGTTTCCACATTACGGACAGACATGTGATGGGTCTATAGTTGGTAACATCATCAACCTTGATTCGGTCTTTCATTATCAGAACTGTGGTACATTTTGTCAACCACTCTGGCACCTCACCCGACACCAAGCAGTCATTGAACATGGCCGTCAGCTTCGGGTGGAGGGATGTTAAATTTGTAATCCAATGCCCCTGCACACCATCTGGGCCTGGTGATTTCCAGTTGGTTAGTTTTTTGGCCTGCCCCTTAAGAGTTTCAACTGTGATACTCAAATCAGTTTGTTGGTGTGCCTGCTCACCGATCTCCCTCTGTACTGTCTCAATCCACCCTGCCTGGTCATTATGTCTAACATCCTGCTCCCATTTTCCTCTCCAGAATGTTTTAGTTTGTTCCGCCCCAGGGATCAAGTCGTTGCCTCTTTCTTTCCCCTCAAGCTGTCCAAACAACATCTTCTGGTTGTTGTCGAACATGCGGTTCTGTTTATACTGACTGACTCTGTTCTCGTATCGCCTGATTTTTGCACTCTTTGCTACAATGCGTGGCTTCAGTTCCTCTATGATAATATTTAGCTTTTTCCTCCTAGTTTTGTACTTTATTTCCAGTCTATTTTTAGTGCCTATGTTTTTTAGTGTCCCATTCAGTAGTGACTCAAGCTTTCCTATGTCATTTCTCATTTCCTTGATTTGACCACTCAGTCGTTTCTTCCACCAAGGCTCTGCTCTTTCTTGTCTGTTGTTTCCTCTCGCTTTTATACCAAGTAGTTTCCTCACCGTATTTGCTTTTGCTTTGAGGATATTGTTGCACTGGTGAAGGCTCCTCGCCTCAAGGTATGAGATGACTTTGTTTACCTTAGCTGTTGTTTCTTTTAACTTTTTCCTGTCTACAAATCTTAGGTTCATAGGTCTCCCACTATCATTGTTCAGTTCATCTACCACTAAATTTAGGATGTCAACCGAATCTTGTCCTAGCCCGTCAGCATTCATCTCCTCAGTGGCCGTATCTCTGTTCCAGGTATTATTTATCTCAGTATTCAGATCATTGTCTGCTTCGGGTGGTTCCTCCGTTCTGTCGACCTCTTCACCTTCATTTCCCACTGGCTCGTTTGTCTGGCATACTACACCCTCCATCTCCAAGCTATTCTCTCTGCTCAGTTCCTCCAGTTCCAGCTCGCTTATCCACCCATTAGTTCTTATTACCCGAGCCTGCCCGGCCAATTTTTGTTCATCTAATTTAAATAGACCAATCTCGTTCCAGATGTTATGCATCCGTCTACTATAGCCCCTCTCCTTGGAGTTACTTTTCAGGTAACATTGCATAACAGTTCTATTCAATTCTTTCGTCCAGTTGGTTCTGGCCCCTTTTCCTTCTTCTTCTTCCTCCAACATCAGCAGTATTTGGTTGACAGTCAGGTTCCTGCTGCTGAGCCAGGGAGCACCTGTTGGGTGAGAGTATGTCACATGACGTTCTAGTCTCCATTTCACCGTTATTCGAACTGTTTAGGTTCGATATTTAAACACTCTTATCGAGGATTGGCGATTGTATGGTTACATAGCCATCTGTGGATTCACCGTCGCCGGTCTTTGCGCCGCTCCACTCGGCACTTGTGTGGCATTATCACCACGCTGTAGACGAACACAAATAAACAAACAAACACACAGGCAGAAAAGACCCCCAAAATGAATAAGTATAAGTTTCATTGTAATGTAGTGTTCGAATGTCTGACTTAGTTTTTCCCCCTCTTCTCTGTCCGTCCGCTTGTTTCTCTCTTCATTATTATTTCCTTTACGTTTTCTTTTTTTTTTCTTGTTTTTTTTTTTTTTCCCTGTTTGTTTTTCTCGTTTTTTGCTGTTGTTTCTGTGCTGCTTTGGTCTTGTTGTTTGTTTTTCCTTTTTTCTTTTGAGTCTATCTATATATTTTGATGCCTTCCTCTTTTTTAGTAGTAGGAATTCTATAATGTGGTGGCAGCAGCTAGCAGGGTAAGTAGGAGACAGTAGCGGCGGTAGCGATACTGAGACAGTGGTGGTGGTGATGTCGATACCGAGGCAGTGGTGGTGATGTGATCGTATTACTGTAGTGATGGTGTTGTAGCGGTGGTAGCAATGTAGGAGTGGTGGCGGCGGTGATGGGATAGTGGTGGTAATGATGGCAGTAGTGAGTGGTGGTGGTGGTAAAATTGCCGTTATCTGGCTGTTGTGTTTAGTGTACACAGAGAGGTAATGGGGTAGGTGGTGTATCTAGTTTCTGGTGTTGGTGAGATTGGTGTTGTTTGGCTGTTCTATATAGTGTAGACAGAGGAGGGGGGGGGGGGTTATTCTTCCATTTATAGCCATTTTCTTTTTGGACTATACAATGTACAATACAAAGTTGAATATTTGAATATTTGAGCCTTATAACAATATATTTTGGGTCCGAATTTTTTGGGGCTCAAGCCGGATGCTTTACGTAGCATTTGTACTAAGAGTTGTTATTTCACAAATGATTTAAATATGTTAAAAATTCAAAACTTACGGGAGCGATTTCATGACCTTCCACCACCTCGTGCGTCTTCTTCCTTTAATTATTATTATTATTATTACAGTTGCATTTATCTTGCTTTATGTTCATATGAGTTATCACCAAGTCACAACCAGTGACCTCAAGAGACAACAAGGTCCGCCATGTTCAAGAAAGAACATACATATTCACACATGCATCTTTAGTGTTTAGACTTGTGATGTACATATATTGACAGAATGTTCCTTAGTATATGGGCAGTTCCCATTAGTACTTTCTTTTGTATTTCTCCTATAGGCGGGTTTCCTGGGATTTGCGATAAGTAGTCATTAGACCCCTTAGGTATCATTCCCAGAGCGTCTACAACCACTGGTATTGTTTTAGTTCTCAATCTCCACATTTTTCCAATTTCTATCTCCAGGTCCTTATACTTGCTCAATTTTTCAAATGTTTTTATAGATACATTCTTGTCTATTGGAACAGACATATCAATTAGCAGGCATACCCTCTTTTGAAAGTCCTTCAATATTATATCAGGTCTATTTGCATCTATTTTTCGGTCTGTTTGGATGCTAAAGTTCCACAAGATTGAGATGTGATCTTTTTCAAGTATGGGAGGTGGTTGATGCTCCCACCAATTCTTTTGATGGGGCAGGTCAAAATGCTTACACATTATCCAATGTATGTATTGTGCAGCTCTGTCATGCCTGTTTAGGTATTCGGTTCGAGCTATAGTACTGCACGTTGAAATTATATGGCCAATGGTCTCTGGTTGTTTTTTGCATACACGGCATAATGGGCTGCACCCATTTTTGATTATGTTGGCTTGGTAATTTTTTGTTGGCAGACACTGATATTGTGCCGATATAATCAGTCATTCAGTCTCCGATTTCAGTCCAAAGGATGCCAACCACTGATGGGTTAAAGTTTTGTCAACATCAGGATTGTTAGCTCGATCTGGGTATTTTCCATACAGAGGCATTTCTTGCCATTTCTTAGCCAGTTTCTCTAGCAGTTCTTTCTTTGCAGTTACTTTTACCTGCTTTGCTTTTTCTGTGTTTTCCATTTCAGCAGTAAATGGGACTTCTGAAATTTGTAGTCCATTACTCTATCTTTGTGCATCTTTTGTAATGGAATATGATCTTTTGATGCTTTCGTGTTTCAAAACGAGTTTGATCATCCAATCATGTGATTCCCTTAGATATGTAGATAATCCAATTGTTGCAGTTTTCAACGTAATGTCTAACTGGATTAACCCTCGTCCTCCTTCTTTCCTAGGGAGATATATTCTATCTATATCTGCCTTAGGGTGATGCATTCTGTCCATGGTTAAGAATTTTCGAATTTTTGTGTCAAGCCTACGGATCTCTGTGCTTGACAAGTTGATGACATTGTTACTGTAGGTTACTACTGGTATGGCAAGCATGTTTATGGCATCGATCCTATTCCTTGCATTCAATTCCGTTCTTAAGATTGCTCTTACTCTGCGGTAACATTCCTTCCTTATCCTTTCCCTCATTGTCGAGTGCTAGATATTTGTAAGTTTTTTCTTGATCAAGTTCTCTTATCACGTTCCCCCGATCAAGATTAATGTCTGAACTCTTCAGCAGCTTTCCTCTGGTGAACGTTGCTTTAGCGCATTTATCTAGTCCAAACTCCATTTTAATGTCATCACTGAACTGCTTCACAGTGGATAATAGCCCTTGCAATTGTTCATCATTTTTTGCAAATAGTTTCAGGTCATCCATGTACCATGTAGAACAGGTGATTAATGGTTTTGTCATAGACTTTATATCCATGTTTTGTTTCATTGAGCATTTTACTTAATGGTATAAGTTCGATGCAGAATAAAAGCGGTGATAAAGAGTCACCCTGAAAAATTCCACAATTAATATTAACTTCTCCAGCTTCCAGTGATTTTGTTTCACTATTCAAAAGGAGTGTCGTTTTCCATGTCTTCATACTGAATGACAAAAACCTCCTGACAACGGGGGATATTTTGAAAATCTCTAAACATTTTTCAATCCAACTGTGTGGCAAACTATCGAATGCTTTTTTATAATCTATCCAAGCAATCGATAGCTTTTTGTGTCTATTATGTATCCAGTATCATTTTGTTAACCAGAAGCTGATCCTTACAGCCATATGAGCCTCTATTACACCCTTTCTGCTCAATGGGAAATAGGTCATTTGTTATCAGGTGGTCATATGTGTATTCAGTTAGGACTGATGATAACATTTTATATATTGTTGTCAAGCAAGTTATCGGTCTGTAATTTTTGGTATTGTTTGTCTCATCATTCTTCGGAAGCAGGAATGTAATGCCGTTAACTAGCCATGATGGTATCTTTTCTAGCTCCTTAACTATTTCATTGTAAAGTTGGGCTAACAGCTCATGAGACTCTGTGAAGGCATTTATCCAACAGTTTTGTATTTTGTCTTTTCCTGGGGATTTCCATTTGCTGGTTTTTGTTAGAGCCAAGCGCAACTGTTCAACTGTTATATTTTCCCATGTTTGTTGCTCAAGGTGAGCTGTATCTTTTATTTGTCTATCTATCCATGGGGCATGTATGTTATGAACTTTTTCTTCGGTCCATATCTTTTCCCAGAATTCTTGCACTTCCTCCTTGGGTGGTATTGATTTAGCAGTTATTGTTGACTTACCAATTTTTCTGTAGAAGTTTCTTTGGTTGTTTTTGAACATATTATTGTCCTTATAGAATCTAGATCGTTTTGCAAAGCGCCTTATACGAGCAGCTTTGGCCGACACTTTTTGCTTGATTATTTCTATCAGCATGTCTATGTCACATGTTGATTTTATACTGTACTTTTTTTTCAATTTTCTAAGTTTAGTTTGTTTAACATGTTCACCTACTTTATAGTTTGTTAAAATTTCAATGTCAGATCGGAGAAGGTTTATTTGGCGATTGATGTTCTCTTGCCAAGTAGATTTCTTGTGGGAATTCCTTTGTTTTTTCGTCTTTACTCCACATAAGTGAGTGGTGACTTTAGCCGATGCATAATAGAGATGATTTAAATCAGTAATGTTTAGTTTGTTTGTGATGATAATGTTTTTGAGAATTATGTTAGTCTTGTGTATTATCTTTTGGTTCTGTTTGGAGTTCTGGATCTTAGGGAGGGTGTCTCGGTGCCCCATGTCAGATTCTTTCATTTTCATCCATTCGATCATAATTTCATCCTTCAAGTTGGCAAGTTCATTCTCATTCATTTCTTTATCATTTATTATTATTATTATTAATATTATTATTATTATTATTATTATTATTATTATTATTGAATGCTATGGTTGACGGAGGCTCGGCTCTGTAAGATATTGTAAATTTTGAACGCTATAACAATTGTAAATTGTTTAAAACTTTAACCAACTTGTAGACAAAAACACCCTCCTCCTCGTGAGAGGGGGCTTTCTGTCCCTTATTTGGGCCTTCGGGGTTAAATAACTGCTTATTGGGGTTTTGTGCCCAATATTTATTTTAAACAAAAAAACAACATGGCTACGAAAAATAATTTTCATAGGTCACTCCCACTCATTCCGTCTTCTTCTTCCTCAATCGTCACTACTTCTTTAAATGTGTCTCTCTCCCTCCCTTCTCTTTCGCAAGCGACGACAGAAAAGAAAAGTCTCGTGCAAAGCGTGCAATATTTCTCCACGACGACAACAACGACGAAATAGGTTTCCGGGAAATACGAAAACCCATTTCATTCGTCTGACGTCAGGAATAATAGCAGTAGCAGCCGTAATAACAACAGCAACATTGACAATCAAAACAACAGTAGCAGCCGCAACAGCATCAGCAGCAGCATAAACAACAACAGCATTAGCAGCAGCAACAACAACAACAACCACAGCAACAGCGGCCGCGGCAGTAGTCGTAGTACCTGCAGCAACAGCAAAAGTAACAGCAGCTCTGACGACGACAACAACAACAGCAGCAAAGAAAAACCAATCTCGTTTGCAGGTATCGCAAAGAACCTGGAAACGAACCTCATAACAAATGAGGAATTTGAGGAAGCGAAGAAGACGGTGACAAAAATCGGACACCGAGCAATCTGCAAGGCAGCGGAAACATTTTTCGAAACCCAACAGCACTGTACGGTCACGTACCGTACAGTAAGTACAAAATCCCGTAGTGTTGAAAGAGCCACAGAGGCTCAAATACAAAAAGCCTTGGGGTCTGTGTGGCAGCGGAAAACGCACATCACCCGAGGCAAGAAATATGCCACCGTAGACGTACTTTTTGCCACACTCCAGGAGGCAAAGGATCAATCCTTAGTGACCCTAAGGAGCGAGGAAATGTTGTTGGTGCCCTCCTACTGCGGGCAAAAGATTGTGAGGGTCAAACTGACCCACGTCCATCCCGGGATGGCCCCTTCTTGGCTGCCCGCATCTGTCCTCGACGGAATCGAGGACAAAACAACTGTAATGCAAGTACAGAAAAAAGTAAGAGAAGATTGGGTTGGCACCTCCATTGAGATGTTAATCCAAACCAACCAGGAGTGCATCGAAGCTATCCCGGATGTGATAGACTTCGATAACGGCACTCAATTGCCCATAAGTGTTGAGGGCAAACGCCCGAAATGCATTCGCTGTGGATCGAAGACTCACCTCAGGGCCTTCTGCAACGAGAAGACCCTGAGAAAAGAGAACCCCCCCCCTCCTTCCGAAACAGGTTCCACGGCTACCAGCAACAGGACAAGCGGCAACCAGGAACGATAGGTCCGTGGCACCCATACCCACGCCACGGAAATCAAAAACAGCAGCAGCAGTGGAAGTATTAACAACAACAACAGCAATACCAAATGCAGCTGCAACAGAGACTCTAGTGCAAACATCACCAACAACAAGTGAAAGAGTGGAGCTGGTACCCCTCCCCGACCTCACAGAATCAGACATGGAGTGTGAGGTAGGAGAGGGATGGCAAAAGGTCGTAAGAAAGCACAAACGCAGAAGCAGCGCATCGTCGCCTTCGAAAAGGGGGGAAAGAAATGACAAAAGGGTAAAGGCTACTGCAAAGAGACTCACAGCAGCAACACTACCAACACCATCACCACCCACACTAGCATCACCATCACCACCGACGACAACCCCACCGCCAACAACAACAACACTTTCAACACCACCCCCACAAGCACCAACATCGCAAACACAACAACAAAACACACACACCCAGCAACAACAACAAGAAAATAGCAGAACCACACCCCAAGCCCAGAAAAACAAATGCACGACAATAAATACACGCAACAAGAAACTAATGACTTACATAATTAAACACACATACATTTCACAACACGACTACATAATACCAGCACCAATCAAAACGCCAACTAACATAAGACTGCTAAAAACAGCTCAGAAACAATACACAAACATTAAAACGAAATTCCCCAACGCAGTTGGTGATTTCAGAGACCTAGGAGGGACTCTCAATCGAAGAGAATATTCGGACATACTCAAAGAAGAGCCGACAACCAGCCGAAGGGACGATTCAAAGGTCCCTTCACCAGACGATCAAGTGAAAAGGGATGGAAAAACCATCCCTCCTCTACGAAAAGTACGGTAAGTGGTCTTTCCCATCTTTTCCATTCTATTTTAAACATGATCTCACTCAGAATAGCCAGCATAAATGCGCGTGGCTTGGTGTCGTCATGGAAGCAGGGTCACCTGCTCAACGACCTCAGGTCACTAAACATAGATGTAGTGGCCATCAGCGAAACCAGAATCTCCGAAGCACGGGCCTTCGCACCGATCTTCGGCAGCTACGATGTGTACGCATCTCCCAGCCGTCCTGGATCGGGGGGAAGAGTTGCTGTGCTTTTTCGGAGAGGTTTGGATCTCGCCATACGGGTCATCTTCCTGGACCCAGAGGGTAAGTTGGTGGTGCTGGACGTGACCAGCGGAGGCGGGCAAGCTTTCAGGCTAGTGGCCGTCTATGCCCCGACAGGAGCAGGGCGGCCTGATTTCTTCCGGCGTCTGGAGACCTTTCTTGGAACGTCCCGCTCTTTAGTGTTAGTGGGCGACTGGAACGGGATCTTAGATGCACGCTGGGACTGTGTGGGATTAGCGGATAGGGGTGGATGGTGCAAGAGCCTCACCAACCTGCTCAGGCGTTTTGAACTGTCTGACAGGTACCGATTGGATTTCAAGAATCTGCCAATGTGGACTTGGACAAATCGTATAGGGTCATCCAGATCATATCTAGATAGAGTATTTTGTAGGGAAATATATAGGTTTAGCATAGGCTGTCCACAATTCAAGATAGTCAGCTACAGGGACCACAAATTCGTGATGTGTGTGCTTGACTTAGATAGGCTTCATAGACGAGGACCCGGCTACTGGAAGCTAAACGCGTCCTTACCAGCGCGCAAGGCCTACAGAGACCGGATTAGCGAACTAGTTAAGCGGGCGTTGACGGGGGCCATCGTCAACCACAAGTGGTGGTTGCTCTGAAAAGAGCGATTAGAATAGAATCCATTAGCTTTAGTAAGGCTTTAGCAATAGAGAAAAATAGAGCAGAGGGAGAACTAGTTAGAAAATTAGACGAGGCGCTAGCAAAGGCATTGCGACCGACGTGCTTGCGGCGAAATTGGCCCTTGACCAATTCTTCAATGCAAAGCACGAAGGCTGCGTAGTCAGAGCTAGGGTGCGTGCTCTCAGACACGAGGGGACGAAAGCCGTTCAATGGGCTGGAGTGGCGGAGGCGCGTCGTGGCAACAAATCCACGACCCGGTCTTTGGTGGACCACGACGGGCGCATGCTACTCGATCCCGGGAAAATGTGTGAAGCTTTTCAGCGACACTTCACTCAGCTGTTCGGGGGCAGCGGTGGGCCGGGTCGAGGAATGGACTTTAGTGTCTACCTCGACGGACTACCGCGGTTCTCGGCCACTGAGGCGGAGTGTTGCGAAAAGCCGATTATAGCCGCTGAAGCAAGGAAGGCAATGACTGGCTGCACAAGGGGTAAATCGCCTGGTTTGGATGGTCAGCCCTATGAACTTTACGTACAGATGCCAGACTTGTTCGGAGGCCTCTTGGCGGACGTCTACTGCAACTGGCAACAGAACGGGAGAATTCCCAGTTCTGTGAGCCGAGGAGCGGTGGCACTGCTGAGAACGGATCCGAACAAGGTGGATAACAGAGATAATTTCAGGCCCATAACTCTGCTAAACACAGAGTTCAAGATTTTGGCCAAGGTGCTAGCAAAGAAGTTGGCGCTTGTCGTTGGTGGTCTGGTGGGAGAGGCACAGACATGCGCCATTCCCGACAGATCCATCCACGACAACCTCTACCTCATGCGATACATCGTAGAGAGGGTAGCTAAGGAACCTGGCACGGGTGGGTCCTTGATCAATTTAGATCAGTCGAAAGCTTTCGATAGAGTCGACCATCGTTACCTAGCGGCAGTCCTGAGGGCGGCTGTTATTGGGCCCGTCTTCAGAGGCTGGATCGCTGCCATGCACAGCGACATCTGCTCTGTGGTGTGAGTGAACGGTAACCTTTCGGAACCGTTCAACATCATGCGCTCGGTCCGCGAAGGATGTCCCCTCTCGTCCCTCTTATACGTATTGACTCTCGAGCCCTTACTGCACAAACTGGAGACGTTGAGGGGCGTCCCGCGCGAACTAGGATGCGGAAGATCCGTGTCATCATATGCGGACGATGTCAACGTAGTGGTGTCGAACGCCGAACACATCGAGGCGATTGGCACTACACTACGACAATACGAAGCGGTGACAGGAGCAATGATCAACCAGGAAAAGTCAGTGGGCCTGCAGCTCGGCACCTGGAGAGGCAGGCCCATGCCGTCCAACAGCGTCGTCAGACGCTGGACGGACGGACCGGTTAAACTGCTAGGGGTGTGGTTCGGTCCTGACCTCCAGACGGACAAAAACTGGGACGAGGTGACGAGCAGGGTGGCTTCTCTCACCCAGAAATGGGCGGAGATGAAGCTATCCCTGAAAGGTCGAGCGGAGGTGGCTAACGCGTACATCGCGTCTGTCATCTGCTACCGCCTGACCGTCGTACCTTGTCCTAAGCCCCGCCTGACTGCGCTGGAGCTTTTGCTCTTTCGCTCTTTCGCTTTTTGTGGAAGGGACGCGCTCCGATGGTTAGGCGGTCCATCTGCTGTCAACACCCGCTACGTGGAGGGCTGGGAATGCCGTGGCTGATGATGCGCAGACACGCGCTCAGGCTACGACATCTCCACCTCTTCCTCGACGGTGATCAGGTGTGGTCGCCGTTTGCTAGACACATATTTCCCCAGCTCGTCTCCTTGACGGAGCTGCAGTCCTGGGTCAAGTGAAGACCGTGAGGGAGCGCCTGGAGACTGGAATGGCTTCAGGTGCTCACAGCCCTCGACCAATCGGGCAATGTGATCGGTGGAAACTCCACCTCGGCGTTCTAGCGAGGATTAGTGGAGGGGAAGAGCGACGTGTACTTGGGGAAATTCTAGGCGTCGACGAAAATCAACTAGCCAATCTCTTCGGAAGAACTTTCGAACCAGAGCCTATGGACAACTTCCAGAACTCTCTGGCCTGGCAGTGCTACCGAGGAGCCTTGCCAGTTCGGGATAAACTCTACAGGCATGGAGGTGCCGTCAGGCGGGCATGTCCGAGATGCGCGCAGGGCGACGAAACCGTCCTGCACGCACTCGTCCAGCGTCCGAAAATTTGCTGACTTGTGTGTTTATGTCGAACACCTGCTGTCGCGTGTAGGACGGATCCGGCTATCATCTGAGTCCATCGTGAGGATTGCCCCGCCCTCCTCCTTTAGCCGGGAAGGGCAGGCAGTTTTTATCTGTCTGGTGGCCATGGCAAAAGAGATAGTATGGTGGACACGTTTGAAAGGGCTGAAGACGAGCACTTACCTCTTCGGTGATGTTCTGATTGACTTTTTCAAATTTCATTTGAAAAGGAAAATCAGAGTAGAGAGGGAAGTGCTCTCTTCCCAGCATTTTGTTGAAAGACTGGTGAGAGAAGCAAGATGGCCCGAGTGAATGGGCCTTTTTCATTGTTATTTTTTTGTTACATCCTCTGTTTTTGTTTTTTACACGCAGACATGCCAATTTGTACCGTACTGTATTGTCCTGCACTGTCCTTAATGTCTACTTTATGTAAACCATTGTGGTAAATAAAGAAATCATTATATATTATTATTATTATTATTATTTTTATTATTATATAGGTCGGTGAATTGGCAATATCGGTAGAGGGTTGGACGCCATGCTTTCCAGCATAGTTACGTCCCTTTACAGTCTGAGTTCAAATCCCGCCGAGGTTAACTTTCCCTTTCATCCTTACGAGGTCGATAAAATAAAGTACCAGTAATGTACTGGATAATTGCTGGCCTTGTGCCTAAAGTAGAAACAATTATTATTATTATTATTATATATATACATACATACATACATATATATATATATATATATATATATATATATATATATATATATATATATATATATATATATATATATATATATATATATATATATGTAGTCCTTCTACCCAAGTTCCTTTTCTTTGTCGTCGTCTTTTTCTCGCCCACCCGAGGTAGCCCCTCGGTCCCTTATAGCTTCAGCACCCCCTCCCCCTCCACTATTCAATGATAGATTTGGCTGACTCCGCTTTTTATAGCAGAGGTGTTAGACTTCGGATACTTGCCACCCTTCTCCGACCGCTGTACCTTTTTTCCGTGCCTTCTATATTTCTTAGTGGCATATTTGCATTAATTTCTCGTTTATCCAGTATTTCTTCAAGATAGTAAAGAATCATCTGTACTCTACCAACATGCTAAAATAGAACATAAGGGTAAATTGGAGAACATAGAAATAAAAATAGAATTTACACACAGAAAAGACGCAATGTTTAGACAAATCATAGAGGCAATAAACATAAATGAACTCCAACCAAAATTAAATAGAAAACATGAGTAGAACAGCAACATAACAACTTACAATTAAGGACAAAATGAAAACACACACGCACATAGAACAAACAACCAACCAGTAACATGTAAATAAACAAATAAATAAACAAATATAAACACAAACAGACACCCGGATGTAACACATGCGCAAACTAAGCACACAACACACACACAAAAACAAGATGGCGTAGGACAGAACAAAGGAGAGGCACAAAAAACAAATAAAAGAATCACCAGTCACTGAAGAGGTCACATAATGTGTGATGAAAGAACGTTGACAATATATAAACAACCATCTGGTTGTGGACCCAACCAACCAACCGGAAATTTATAAATTCCTAAATTTATAAATTTATTATAATAAATTGAAGTGAAAGCAGCTGGTGCGTGTGATTCTTATTGGCAACATGACCCTCCCAAAGTATAACAATATCGGTTTCAACACACGATTTCAGATAATGTATATATATGTATATATATAAATTAATAAAAATAATGAATAAAAACAAAGAAACAGTTCCTTATATTAAAAAAATCATCATTTTACGATCCTTTCTAGGATATATATGTGTAGGCATGTATATTCCCTCTGAGAGTTTGTAAAAAATTTACATAGATCTAAACGATATACATACCAACACACACATATATATCCTAGAAACGATCGTAAAATGATGAATTTTTTAATATATGGAACTGTTTCTTTGTTTTTATTCATTATTATTATTAATTTATCTTGACTCTGTTTTCCTGCGTTTTTCATCGAAAAAAAAAGAATTTTGAATACATCTTCTCTTTTCATGATATCTGGATTACATTGAGTTCTTCATTCGGATTGGACACTACCGTATATTTTGGTAGATTTATCTACATGCTATATATATATATATATATATATGTGTGTGTGTGAGTGTACTGTTACAACAATACTGCGTAATTGTCGTAGGCTATTGTCTTGATAATTACGTTCCAGTATTCTGATTATATCTATGATGCCCACTTCGAAGTAATTGATATCTATGAACGGTCATTCAACTATGTCGCACATATCGCTTGTAAAAATGCAAAGTTGCTGGTGAGCCGCGAGAAAAGGACAGAAAAAGACAGGAATACGTTCATATTAACCAGAGTTTGAGAAACAGCAATTGAAAGAAAACATGCATGTTGGAGAACAACAGACACCATGACGTCACGCATACTATTCGCTCCGCAATGTGTAATGAAATATGAGTGACAAATATAAAAAAAAATGGGAATAGAGACAGTAAAAGAGAGCCCGTCCAGACTGGGAGAAAAGGAGGGATATTAACAGTCCATGGAAGGAGATAACTAGAAGTGGTAACACAACAGTTAGTTCACCATACCGAGAATAATTGTTTCACCTTATCGGATCTTCAGCTCGTACTGGTCATGGTTATACGGATCAGCTTTTCCGTATAACAATGACCAGTACGAGCTGAAGATCCGCTATGGTGAAACAATTGTACTCGGTATGGTGAACTAACTGTTGTGTTGCCACTTCTATATATATGTATATATATATATATATATATATATATATATATATATATATATATAGTAATAATAATAAAATTGAAGACTAAAATCCAAAGAGGGCTCGATAAGGAAAATATATATCAAATATATAAGAACCGTAGAGCAAATATTTATTAAAATAACAAATTAAAGTTTAAGCAAAGAATCGCTGCTTTCACCCTTAACGGGATCTTCTGAAACTAACAAAGTCAATCTGTAAACGCAGAACTGGATATTTAAAAAAACGTTGCAACCGGAGGAAGACAGGAAGACGATACTTTGGTTCGTGGTAACGTTCGCTGGCAAAAACTAGGAGACCAAATGAATCTCCGCTACAGAGTTAAGAACAAAGTAAATAAATACAATACAGAAGTAATAGGAACAAATAAATACATACACGCAAACAGATACGTACATACACAAGCATACGCAAAACCTTACCATGGGTATACAAAACCACGCACATATAAATATGTGTGTGTCTGTATGCTTGTGTACACAAGCATACACACACACACATATTTATATGTACCGTTAATAACTGTGAAAACAGTCTTAGCCGTTTAACTACCTGAGTGTGTGACTGTCTGTTTATTGAGTGAATTATATGGCTAAAGTAGAGAGGGACGAGTTAGTGGTAGGTTACTTTCCAAAAATCCTGCGGAAGGTTCTCGAGGTTCTATGTTGGCAATTGCTGAAAGTATCAGCTCTCCTATTAATTAATAGGGGGCTGCCTCTAATAATATTAAAGGTTTCAGCTACACATAAATTGCAAACGGCAGTGCTGCCGTTATAAGGTTGGGCTGAGCAAATTATGGACCAGGATAAGGAGTGCTCTATATTCTGATGTTTAAGCTTCCAGACTAGTTCAGAAAGCGCCGTGCTATTTTTTTATCTAATATATTAAAGGTAAAGTTCTGATTATACCATCTATCCTTAAATTCAGTGGCAGTTTCCCCAACATACCTGAAGGTTCTATCAGGAGTGGGTAACTTACAGTCGTAGACTATGTTTTTGGTGAGGCATTTCCCAGCCATGGGGCAGGTGGTGGTGCTCCTGCAGTTACATTTTTTGTTATCGAGCTGGGTAGTTCCAGATGAACCGCGGTACATTTGAGGTCGGGTCTCAAATCCTGTCTGCTCTATGGGTAAGTTCCCTGGGGTTGGGGAGACCCGACTCGCCTCACGTGTATGAGTCCGTTCCTCCATAGAGCTGCCATTATTACTGCCAATACTACTTCCCGCTTGGGCTGTCCTAAGTCTACTATAATTCATTTTAGCTATATTCTGAGCTATGTTACTAGTTGTGGAGTAGGACAGCTTGATGGTATTCCTATTGAATATGTTATAGTGTCTATGTGATCTAGAGAAGCATTTATCTAAGGCCCTAAAGAAAAGTTTAGCTATACTAGTGGTCAGGCCAGTGGAGTAAGGGAAGTTATACCACAGGATTTTTCTGGTACGATACCTCTTGTTCTTACTAACTATATTCGTGATACCTGTCTCTTTAGTAGCTACTGGTCTATTATAACTGGAAATTTCTGTGGGTCGATGGTATCCTGGGGTGTCACAATTGTGTTCTGAATCGTCCCAAGTCCCCGGGCCGTGCAGCCATGGGGATTACCCTCGATAACCGGGATTACATTCACTATGGGTCTGCTACACCTATCCCTATTCCCTTTAATCGACCCTCGTTCCATATTACGTTCAACGGTTGTTTTACCATTAAGGTTACAATTAGAGTTTCCGCTGGCGTTACGGTGCTCAGACCCCATGTTAGTATTTTCGTTAGACATTGAGTTCGCATAGTTGCGACTGGTCACGTTCCTGCGATTGAACACTACACTAGCATTTGATCCGTGATCATCTAACCATAGAGTGCTCACAGTTACAGATTGAACATTAATACTTACACACCATTAATAATCCTACACACATGCTCTGGGTTTTGCTATCCTTTGTTATTTACTTTACCTTTTGTGTTCGATAACACACCTCCACCACTCAAACACCTATATTAAAAGCCCAAGGGCCCATTTGACCAGCCATCGCACTTACACATTAACCCAAATACCCAACCCTACACGGAACCCCTTGCTGGCCTACATTGCGGTTGCTTGCACAAACGGTTTTGGTGACTCAGGCTCTCAAGTGGACAGCGGTACATACTGAGTTCGATATGAGCTGATTGCTTGCTCTTCAGATGGATGTGTATACACCGGACATACTCTTTTTCGGACGATACGGATATATATATACCATAACATACATTTGAAGATACGGATGTAACAATTCAATTTATTCATGTATAACAGAACACTGAACTGAACTTACTTGCTTGTGTGTGTGTGTGTGTGTGTGTGTATGTGTATGAGCTGCGGTTAACCCAATATTTCCAATTTACATCGTCAAACTGAGATTTGACCAATGTAGCATTTGCTGTTTTGTAAACGAACTTTCGGTGAATGCTGTGTTGGTATATTCTTATTCTTATATTTGTTTTTTTTTTCTATGACATCGCTTCGGTGTGTGTGGTAGTGTGTGTGTACCCACTCACACTAATTGTGACCTTCTATAGTTCTACTGGTTTGATGCTGTGTTGATATGTGTATATATATATTTTTTATTTTTCTTTGACCTCGAGCCGGTGTGTATGGGTGTTGAGTGTGTGTGTACCCACTCACATTAACTGTGACCGACTGTATTTCTACAGATCTGATTAATGTCCAGCGTCTTTTGCAGCTATGGAGATTTGACAGTTTTATGACCCTAACTGAAGCTGATAGCAGTCACCGTATTTCTGACTACTGGATCTTCATATGAGGGAATAAACTCTGTGAGTGAACATTTTCTCCCTCATATCAAGCATTTGAAGACAATTCATTTTCACCTGATGAGATCAATGATAATTGATCATGGCTTTACGATCGATCTATCTCTTATTGAAACATGTGTCGTGATTAAAATGATTGGAACTTTACCTTGCCTTCAGATTTTCATTTATATATATATATATATATATATATATATATATATATATATATATTAAAGGTTATTCAGAAACAACTCCTATGAGATGAATTGAGGAGAAAGATTACTGATTTAAAGAATCGGACAACCACTGACTTTAAATAGAAGAGAGGACAGCTTTCATAGATGAATGGACAACTAGCCATTGGAATATTTCTCACTAAGAGTTATTAGGAAATTAGTGACCACCATTCTATTTACTAGAAACAGTCTATTATGTATATACTTTGAAGTTAATATCCCCCCTTTTCTCCCAGTCGTCTTTCTTTAACTGTCTCTGTTTAATATAGAAAGGTTTCTACAGGACTAGAACTGTTTCATTCGGGAGAAATCTCCCGATGATTTCTCCTGAAAGAAACAGTTCTAGTCCTGTAGAAGCCTTTCTATATTAAATATTTATACTCTACTTTGTATTGTGTATCTTACTTACTGTGGTTGCCCCCGATTGAACTCGGGATAAACTTATATATATATATATATATATATATATATATATGTGTATATATATATATATATATGTATATACATATAAGGAGACGGCTATGGATTGAGAAAATATTTTGAGCGTCATGTAACATGCCATTGCGTCATTTTTATTTTGGCTTTTTACATTCGGACTTCATATGCCGCCTGAATTATAATTTGCATTCCATTATTTTGGGGTCGATGAAAATTGAATACTAGTCAAGAACTGATGTTGATTTAATTAATGTTGATGTGTTTCATATTTACTAGCTTTGTGCCTCAATTATATATATATATATATATTCTCTCTCGCTCTCACATTCTCTCTCTCTCTATCCATCTATCTTTCTATCCCTCTTTCTCTCACTCTATCTCTCTATCTCTCTCTCTATCTATCTATCTATATATCTATCTTCCTCGGTTGACCACCGAGTCTATTGTAACGATCAAGCCGCCTCCCCTCTTCAAAAACGAAGGAGAGGCGGTGTTTCTGTGCGTAATAGCCATGGCGAAAGAGGTTGTATGGTGGACGCGTCTGAAAGGACTGAGGTCAGACACCTTTCTCTCTGGCCAACAACTGGTCCGTTTCTTCCGATATCATTTCGGAAGAAGGATCAGGATGGAGAGAGAGGTGCTGCACCCCAGCCGTTTCTATGAAAGATGGGTGAAAGTGGCGAGAATGGCCCGTGTGAATGGGCCTTCACTCTACATCAGACTATAGGTGAGGAAGATGAAAGACCAAGGGAGCACCCCTTCTCTGCGCTCCTGAGGAGAGGGGTTGCACACTTTTTTCGGGGGGGTGTGCGACCCCCCAAGGCGCCTCCTCTCTATTGAGGACTATGTTATAAATTTTATTTTTTGTTATATTTTATTTTATTTTTATATATTGTCATTGCCTCCTCCTTATTGAGGACGCCTTGTTTTGTAAACTCCCCCCATTGTACTTGTCCCACTTTTGATGCCCTGGTGGCAAATAAAAGAAACATATCTATCTTCCTATCTATCTATCTATCGATCTTGTTATTCATTATTATTGTCAAAGATTTCATGTAAAACCCCCGCCGTCGCGTCTTGTAATATCCGATATTTGTACGCCCCTGTGGTAAATAAATAAATATATCTCTCTATATATATATATTATTTGTGTGTATGTGTGTGTATTGAGTGTGTGTGTGCGTGTGAGTGTGTGTGAGTGTGTGCGTGTGAGTGTGTCCGCGCGCGCGCGCGTGTGTGTGTGTGCGTGTCGGTGTGCGTATAATTAACATAATTTATCAGATATTCCCTGATCTCATTTTGCTATATATATATTCAATGGCTATCATCGAAATATATATATATTTCTTTATTAGCCACAGGGGCACAAAAGAAGGGGACAAATACAAAGGGGGAAGTTTACATACAATAAAAACGTGTAAAATGTTATCACAGATGGAATTTAAAAGTTAGTCGATATTCCCCAATAGAGGGAGACAGTTTATATGGGTAACACATACCCCCGAAAAAAAATGTGCAACCCTCATCTCCAGGAGTACGAAGAGCTTGTACTCCTTTCCTCTCCTCCTCCTTTTCCTCAACCTACAGGCTGATATAGAGAGAAGGCCCACTCACTCAGGCCATTCTCGCCACTTTCACTCAGCTTTCATAAAACTTGCTGGGGTACAGCACCTCTCTCTCCATCCTGATTCTTCTTCCAAAGTGGTATTTGAAAAAAAGAATCAGTTGTTGGCCGGAGAGAAAGGTGTCTGACCTCAGCCCTTTCAACCTTGTCCACCATACAACCTCTTTCGCCATAGCTATCACACAAAGGAAAACCGCCTCTCCTTCGTTTTTGAAGGAGGGTGGCGGTTTGATCATGACAATGGACTCGGTGGTCAACTGGATTGGTCCCACCCGCGACAATAGTCGTTCTACATAGCCCCACAGGTCAGTGACGCCCGGGCAGTGTATAAATGCGTGCGCGACGGTTTCTTCGTCTCGCACGCACCTCGGACAGATCTTTTTTGCAGGGTCCCTGCCCGGGCGCCCATGTCTGTAGAGCTTGTCTCGAACTGGTAGAGCTCCTCGGTAGCACTGCCAGGCCAGGGACTTTTGGAAGTTGTCCATCGGTACCGGGCGGAAGGTCCTACCGAACAGACTGGCCAGTTCATCTTCCTCTACGCCTAGAGTTTCACCGAGCGCGTCGTCGCACTTGCTGCGGACCAACCCTCTATAGAATGATGAAGTGGAGTCTCCACTGATCGCCGGGTCCGCCTGCCAGAGGGCTGTGAGCGCCTGAGCACATTCGATGTGCCAGTCGCCCATTTTCCTCGGTCTCTGCTTGACCCAGGACTGCAGCTCGGTCAGCGAGACGAGTCGTGGGAAGGCTCGCCTCACGAACGGGGCCCACACCGGTTGTCCGGTTAGGAATACGTAGAGATGGCGCAGCCTGAGCGCGTGTTTGCGCATCGTCAACCACGGCATCCCCAGCCCTCCGTTAGAAGGGTGTTGGCAGCAGATGGATCTTCTCACCAAAGGAGCCCGCCTCTTCCAAAGGAATCGGAAGAGCGCGCGCTCCATTTTGGCGAGCGTTTTGGCTGGACAAGGCACGACGGTCAAGTGGTAGTAGATGGTGGACGCTATAAAAGTGTTCGCCACCTCCGCTCGACCTTTCAAGGATAGTTTGCACTCGGCCCACTTCTGGGTGAGTGCAAACACCTTGGCCGTCACTTCGTTCCAGTTCTTCTCCACGTGGAGGTCCCGACCAAACCAGACTCCGAGCAGCTTTACCGGTCCTTCCGTCCAGCGTCCGACGACGCCATCGGAAGGCATCGGTCTGCCTCTCCACGATCCGAGTTGCAAACCGATGGACTTGTCCCGGTTAGCAGTAAATAAAGGATTATGAGTTCATGCAACTGACTTATGTTTCGTCACTATATATATATATATATATATATATATATAGAGAGAGAGAGAGAGAGAGAGAGGGGGGAGGGGGCTTATTCCGTCTGGAAAACCTATTGACACTTTTCACCAACTTAAGTTATGAAGTTATGATATTCTGTGTTCATGTAGTTCTTCATAGAATATAGTCATCTCTAATGTGAAGTTTGAATAAGCGTCTGATATTATATATTCCTCTCCGTGTACACGTCGTAAACAGATTTTGTCAAACAGAGATGTTTGTATATAGCTATGTTTCTTCGCACTTCAAAGTTTTATTTGAACAAGAACTAGGATCCATTATTTTGAATTGGCAGTGAGTTCAAATCCCGCCGAGGTTAACTTTGGCTTTCATCCTTACATGGTCTATAAAATAAAGCACCAGTAATGTACTGCGTTATTGCTGGCCTTGTGCCTAAAGTAGAAACAATTATTTAAAATATATAACTCCTTCATGAAATATGTATTCTTGTTTCTAATTTCTGAAATCATATAATTTTAAGACAACTAGCTTAAACCCACTTTTGCTGGGATATTCGTATTGTATGTCTACTAGGAAATATAAACTGTAAGCATATACTTGCCTCGGTAAAGTGAGATTTTCATAATGAATTTTATTACTGATAATACATTTTATTACATACAATGACAGACCAGCGGATACTCAGTGATAATGCTCTTATAGGTATAGATGCTTAGTATTGTTGTTATTCCTGCTGTTGTTAGTTTAGTTTTGTTTCCACCATTAATGCAAGTTATATCAATTAAATTCCAGCTATGGGTATATATACTGGTAATATATTTAGATTTAAACCTGCATTTTAGTATAAAATGTGTATTTTCAAAGCGTGTATAATGCAATTTTGGCTATATTTGACTGATATTTCTAGCTGTTTAATGGACCCAGTACAGTTTATCTCATGAATTGATGTTTACTACTTGTTATAAGCACCATTAGCTGTATACAAATTAAAGGATTTATGAATTAGTTGCGAAATAAATGTGTAAGAGGATCATTGTTTATTTTCATAGATTGTTGCATTTTATTGATGAAGAAGTCATACAGTGAAACTAACCATACCCAGGAGATTTCAGAAACATATTTGGAGCTTTCATAGTATTCAGTTCAGAGATTGTGGAAACACACACAAAAACACACACTCACACACATGACCCCCCCCCCCATATATATATATATATATATATATATATATATATATATATGGGGGGGGGGGGTCATGTGTGTGAGTGTGCATGTTTCCGTATCTGTAACCATACGCAATTCGTCATTGAATGCTTGCGAACGTGCGTGTGTATATATATATATATGTATATATATATATATTTATAAATATTTATATTTATAAATATTTATATTTATATAAGTGTGTGTGTGAATGTGTCTCTCTGTGTGTGTGTGTGTGCGTGTGTGTGCGTATGTCTGTGTGAGTGTATGCGAGTGTTTACTATCATGACATCGTAATAAGTCAATGTGGAAAAGATTAGAAATCTGTTATGTTTGAAATCATTCTATCCTTTGTTATAAACATTATCGAAACTAAACGGGGGGACATTAAACAGGTATATTTATTACTTTCTCTATTTCATTGTCTTCTTTTTAAGCACTTTCACTTTCCGGTCATAGTATTATTGGACAATTCCCAAGAGAAAATATTACATCAACATTTTCCCTCACTATATACACACACGCACCCACGCATACACACACAGACACACACATACACACACACATCTACATTTGTAAGAATTGACTATGTATGTGTATGTTAAAAGGTTTATGTGTGAGAGTGTAGGTATACACACACAAACACGCACACACGCATAAACACACACATACACAAAGACAGACATACATACATTAGAAATACAAAATATCCGGAAGCTAATTGTTTGTCAAAGCCAAGAAAGGTGCACTGATCAATTTCGACTATAATAAGTAAAGGGCTTGCTATTTATATTTGATTTTGTAACTCTTCCTCATTGGATCGTCCGATGGAGAATGAACTTTATATAAATATGGATTAGAAAAGAAAACGACTTAGTTACAAATTTACACCAAGAACATTAAACAAGGCTAATATAAGATTGTTGTCAGATATAGCTCTATATGATATGACTGTATTGTATAGTACCACACGATATGATTGTATTGTATAATACCACTATATGATATGATTGTATTGTATAGCACCAGTCGGTCAAGCCTCGTCTACAGTGAAAAAAAATATATACACACACACATATATATATATATATATATATATATATATATATATATATATATATATATATATCGGCAGGGCTGCGACAAGACGCGACCGGCTCAATCATACAAACCCTTACCCACTACAGTAGTAATCTCACTATAAGGAACAACTTTGATTGACAGGTGGCAATTGGAAGGAATCAGATATACGACAGCCGTGAGTGGCCAAAAATACCGATGACGTGTCAATTCTTGACCACTCATAGAGTGAAAACAACAGGATCTAAGCTGCCGAGCAAAGGTAGCGGCTGTAACTGGACATTTGGAAACTCTGCTTCATAGAATCGAGACATATCCGAGGTTCTTGTGATTTCAGAGTCAGGTTTGATCAATGCATCGATCGTGGCTCGAGCTGGTTACCAGAGAAACGATTGTAATATGTCTAATAAATCTTATTCATCGCACCACTGATTCTCCGTTTCTTGAGTGATATTATACTCTGCTCTATAAGAGTATCGAGTGCTCAAACGGCCTACCGCATACGGACACCTTTAAGCATCCCACACCAATTATCTCTCTCTCTCTCTCTCTCTATATATATATATATATATATATATATATATATATATATGTATGCATATATATACAAAAGGAATGTGAGAGAGAGAGAGAGAGAGAAATGGGGGGGGGAGTTTGTGTGTGCATGGGCGTGTATTTCTATATGTAAGGTAGTAACGTCTTGCATCACCGTGTGTATTGAGACGACGCCGATTTTCCCTGTATGCTAATACAATTGCAATGTACTATTTTATGTATTATTCTCTTAGTATTGAGATCTCAATTTGAGGTCTGAATGAAATTTGTTTGTTGCTTTTAAACCAACATTTCCCATAGTGCCTTCCCAACTTCAAGATCACATCATACAACAGACCCACTATGAAACTGCTATTATTTTGTGATACTATCTGCGTAGGGTATTTGATGTTGCATGTATTAAATTAATACCTGCTGTGGTCGATGTTTCAATGTCCTTACGAAATAGCTACGGGATACAAGACAGCTTAAGAATGCACAGTTACAACTTGTGAGTACATAACTGATAGACCATCAGAAACCGTTACGATGCGGGTACGATACACATTGTTTTCCTTTTGGTATTCATTATTGTTGCACTGAGGTTAACTTTGCCTTTTAACCTTGCGGGGTCGATAAAATAAAGTACCAGTAATGCAATGGGTAATTGCTGGCCCTGTGCCAAACGTACAAACAATTATTGTTGTTGTTTATTTGTGATAGTCATACATGCGGCCAACATTTTATTCTTGATCTTTCTCTTTAATATCGTAATTGAGTTCACTCTGATGCTAGAAATTTGTTTCTACTACCATCGACTGCAGAGGACAAATTAGATCTTTTCTTACATATATGCCTATACATCTCTAATGTACTACTATAAATATATAAATGAATGGAAATATCTCTATAGTGGTCAAGCACGGACCTCTCTTAAAACTAAATTGTGTATCCTTCTAATCTCTACTTAAATATCGATCTAGTTAACCGATCTAGTACTATGTGATGTTATTGAATATTTTAGTTGTGTTTTTGGCTGTCATTTAAAGATGTATAATTTCTGTCCGAATATTTAACTCATCCACTATGTTCTGGTAACGACCACCTAGTCTTTTAAAAAAATTATATGGTGTAATGTAAACGGGATTAGGCTACTGAGCCTAGATGGGCTGGATTTTGCAAAACAGCTTCTTGGGATGATCATGTCCTATTACCTTGGACAGAGTAGGTGCTTTAAAATCTGCTAATAACACAACTCATGCGAATACGAAAAATATAAGTGGTATAAACGCAAATGGGGCTGGTGGTTTAAGTACTAATGTCCAACTCTGTTTGGGGTATCTGTGTTTCAATGCCGAATAAACCATTCAAAAAGTATTTGTTCTTGTTGCTGTTGTTGTGTTGCAAACCTTAAGTATTTTGCACAGAATCGCGATCACACTTTCTTTACAGCCTCCATCATGTAATATATCAGGAAGATAAGATATGGCCGACGTGACATGGCCTAGTGGTTAGAGAGTTGGTATAGCAATTGTAAGTTTGTAAGTTTCGCGAACCGGGTGAGGCATTGTGTCCTTGAGCAAGTCACTTTATTTCAGGTTACTCTAGTTTACTCTGCTGTAGAAATGAGTTGCGACACCACCACTGATACCGAGCTGTATCGGCCATTGCCTTTCCTTTGGAAAACATTCCTGGCGTGGGGCGGGAGACTGGTAACGCTGAGCACTCCTCGTCTTCCGCAAACGACATTGCCCAGACTTA
>OZ024743.1:30672486-30699986 GCA_964016885.1 Eledone cirrhosa | reverse complement strand
TACAATTTGTGCACAGGTATACAATTTTTGGACACACTCCAGATACATATTTGTGCACAGGTATTCCAATACGGCAAGGCCTAATGGATCCTCCTTGCAGTAGGTACAATCTGGACACACTCACACGCACCTTGGTATTATGCCAATACTATATATCATTTCACACCTTTTATTATTAAGGTTTTTGATGTTCTATTGAGAGAATCGATTTTACTGAAAAAATCGAATAATGTACACCATTTTACCAGAAATAAATACTGGTCCACCTACACACACAGACACATTCTCTCTCACACACACACACATATATACACACACACTTACATACGCGTACATTAACATACAAAGAGACATACACACACACACACACGCTTCTCCGTATAAGACAAAAGCTGAAAAAATATATTTTAACATGTTAAAATATCCCCCACACACTTCCAGACACATTCCTACTGACCAACCCTCTACCACGAATTACTCTGCTACACACACACACACACACACACACACACACACACACACGCTTGTATTAATAGGCATTTGAACTGTCAACAGGCTGCGGGTCGCACACACATCCCTGTTGACCATTATCACATCAACGAACCTCTTTACTACTACTACACACACACACAGATATTTGTTGTGAAAGACTTATTTCTCAGTCAGCCGACACAAACCTACATTTGGCGCAAAACCAATTTTTAACATTCACATGACCTCTACCGACCAATCAAAATTGTTTCGACCACAAGAAGTTTTGCAACACGGATTGGCGCAAAACTTTTTTTAATACCGCTGGTGCCACTTTTTTAACATAACAACAGGTAGAATTCCCAAAACTAATCAGATCAGAGCAAACATCACGGACGTTCTATCTCAGAATTATTTTTGAAAAGCATTAGAAATGCGCAACCGGTAAAACTTAAAACCAAAACTGAATACTAACCAATACTATTACTAATTCTCACTTCTTCCTAATTAAACTATTTTTCACTGTGAACAATTTGTCAGCATTTTCTATTCCGTTTACCAATATATCATAACTTGTGTGTTACACCTCTATTCTTTTAAATATATATATATATATATATATATATATATATATATATATATATATAGATAGATAGATATATAGATATTTATTTATTTATTTATTTATATAATAAACAACATAACATAATTATTTCATTTACCAGTGGTTTCTTGAAAGCAACCAAAATTGCTTTCATTCATCAGAATGAAAAATCCTGGTGTCTTTATTGACAGTGGATTTGAAAAAAAAAATATAACAGATATGAAAGTGAGGCTGGAGAAAAAACAAGGGGTTGGGGAGAATAATAAATAAGAATATATAACAACACACACGTACACACACACACACACGCACACACACACTCACATATACACATATATATAAATATTTACATACATATATACACGCATATATACACATATATATACACAGAGACAGATATACACACACATACATATATATCCATACATAAAAACACCAACACACATATATATATATATACACCCACTTTCACACACACACACACACACACATATATATATATATATATATATATATATATATATATATATATATATATATATATATATATATATATATATATATATATATATATATATATATATTGTTATATTTGGGGAGGGTCATATTTGCGTAATATTGCCAGAATTAATAACAGAACACACTCACTGTTTGGTTGGTTTTCGCTTCTCGCTGTCTTTTATATCTGCGGTCTAACTTACTCGGTCCTCAATGTTGCCATTGACTGACTGACGGTCAAAAATAATACAGATACAATATATACACAAACACATATATATAGTTTACATAATTTACATAAATCTTTCGTTGCACATCTGCAACATCGTCAGTGGTGTTATATTCATTGTTCCTCCTGTTGTGTTGTATGTCTACGCCTTTTTTTTTTATTCAGTCTGTCTATATATTTATTTATTTATTTGCTTGTTTGTTTATCTTATTTTATTTTGTCTTCTTTGCGCATGCGTTTGCGTGTGTGTATAGTGTGATGTGTGACTAGTGCGTATAGTGTTGTGTCTGCTGGGTGACTAGTGTGTGTTTATGTGCTTGTGTATGTATTTATTTATCTTATTTTATTTAATTTTATTTACTTATTTATACTTCTCTTAGGTCAGTGTTGTTTGTTTGGGTGTTGTTGTTGTTCCACTCATTCTTTCTGTTTAGCTTTGGTCTTCTAATTTCTATTTCACTGGCCTCTCTGATTTGCCTATCTGCTGGGTCATTCCTATGTTTAGATATTATTCTAATTTCTATGTTGTCTATGTTACCGTCATGTTGTTGTCTAGCATGTTCGTATAGTACTGACCCGTTTTTTCGTCCTTTTAGTTCCCCCCAGTGTTGGTCTATCCTTTCACCTATGCTACGAGCTGTCTCACCTATGTATGTTGTTGTCATGTTTCTGCAAGTACCCTCTGTACATCTTATGCTATAGACTACGTTTCTAGTTTTACAGTTTATCCGGGGGTTCACCTTACATATGATACATTTCCTATTGGTACAGTGGGTTTTCTTAAAAGGGTAGGTTTTGCTGATCAGGGATTTTATGGTGGTTCCTGGCTTTTCTACCACCTTTATTTTTAAGTGGGTCTTTCTCAGGGCCTTTCTACACTGGTTAGCTAATTTCCCTCCAGGGGTGGCGTCCACAAACATGACACTCTGATATCTCTGGTTGTCGTACCATGATGTGGCCTTACCTATCTTATGTCTAGCCCTATCTAAGCTATTCCATGATTTGCTCCTGTATAGTGGGCAAATTCCTTTCATGTCCAGTTCTATGAGGGTCTTATACTTTTCCATGGCTCCTTCGTATACTCTGACTCTGTCTCTTTTGTTGTAGCCAGAGAACTGCATACGGTTGATGAAGTGTTGGATGTGTCCTTCCATTTCTGTTGGGTCGCACATGCTGGACACATTCTTCATCACTCGTACCAAGAGGCCATGGGTTTAGCATAGTGTGAGTGGAGAATTTGGCTCTCTCGTCTATAGTGTTAATCCAGAGTTCTGTGTCTAATACAGGTAGTCTATTGTTAGGGTGTTTGGAGGGGAAGTCTATAGTTACAGTTATACTCTGGTGTATGGAATTAGCTATCTGCTAGATGCTTTCCATCGTGCTACGTTCTAAATCAAACTTGTTAGTGCTCTCTAGTGGGGGTGTTCTTATAACTATATTGATATCGTCTACATAACGAGAGTACATGATGAGATCTATGGAGCTTTCATTAAGGAGATCTTTAAGTCTCCTTTCCCACCATACCATGAAAAGGTTGGCAACATCACCAGCTATGCTGACGCCGATGGCTGGTCCCTCATTTTGGGTGTAGATTTTCTCATTGAACTTAAATATGTGACCCTTTAGGGTAGTTTTGATACTAGCCCCTATTGCATGTGCGACCATTTTTCTAACCTGATCATATATATATATATACATATATATATATAAATATATATATATATATATACATACGTATGAATGTATATGTATGCGTGTGTATATGTATGTATGTATATGTATGTGTGTATATATACGTATATATATTTTTACATATATATACACACATACATATACATACGTAGATGCACACACATACATACATACTCACATATATACACTCATGCATACCTACTCACATATAAAAGGATGCATATGCACACACACACAAATAAGGATAAATAATCATAGTAGGCCGTCACATAAAAAGAAGCAAATAAAAATAAGGATTAAGAAAATCAAAAAATTAAAAAATATATTATTAAGTTGACAGCGATACAAGACAGCAAAATTTAGAATAAACATAAAAATAATAAATATAATAATAATGCTTTCTTTATTAACCACAAGGATTTACATAAAGTAGACATTAAGGACAGTACAAGACAATACAGGACGGTACAAATGGGCATTTCTGCGTGTAAAAAACAAGAAACAGAGGATGTAATAATAGAACAATGAAAGAATTCCCCAATGGGGGTAGATTTCCGAGGGACATTCGTGGAGAAAGCCCATAAAAAAGCCACAGTGACCCTGACCACCAGGGCAAGTGCTCTCTCCCAGTTTTCCACCTTTAATTTACAGACACATACTCAGAGTAGGCCCATTAACTCGGTCCATTCTTGCCTCTCTCACACATCTTTCAACAAAATGCTGGGAAGAGAGCACTTCTCTTACTACCCTGATTTTCCTTTTCAAATGAAATTTGAAAAAGTCAATCAGAGCATCACCGAAGAGGTAAGTGCTCGTCTTCAGCCCTTTCAAACGTGTCCACCATACTATCTCTTTCGCCATGGCCACCAGACAGATAAAAACTGCCTGCACTTCCCGGCTAAACGAGGAGGGCGGGGCAATCCTCACGATGGACTCAGATGATAGCCGGATCCGTCCTACACGCGACAGCAGGTGTTCGACATAAACCCACAAGTCAGTGCAGGACGGTTTCGTCGCCCTGCACGCATCTCGGACATGCCCGATTGACGGCACCTCCATGCCTGTAGAGTTTATGCCGAACTGGCCAAGCTCCTCTGTAGCACTACCAGCCCAGAGATTTCTGTAAGTTGTCCATAGGCCCCCGCCCGAAAGTTCTTCCAAAGAGATTGGCTAGTTGATTTCGTCGACGCCTAGAGTTTCCCCAAGTACGTCGTCGCTCTTCCCCTCCAATAATCCTCTATAGAACGCCAAGTTGGAGTTTCCACGGATCACATTGCCCGATTGGTCGGGGGCTGTGAACGCCTGAAGACACTCCAGTCTCCAAGCGCTCCCTCTTGGTCTTTGCTTGACCCAGGACTGCAGCTCCGTCAAGGAGACGAGCTGGGGATAGACGTGTCTAGCAAACGGCGAGCACACCTGATCAGCGTCGATCACCGAAGTCAGGCGGGGCTTAGGATAAGGTACGACGGTCAGGCGGTAGTAGATGACGGACGCGATATACGCGTTAGCCACCTACGCTCGACCTTTCAGGGATAGCTTTCTCTCGGCCCATTTCTGGGTGAGAGAAGCCACCCTGCTCGTCACGTCGTCCCAGTTTTTGTCCGTCTGGACCGAACCAGACCCCTAGCAATTTAACCGGTCCATCCGTCCAGCGCCCGACGACGCTGTTGGACGGCATGGACATGCCTCACCAGGTGCCGAGCTGCAGGCCCACTGACTTTTCCTGTTTGATCATTGATCCTGTCACCGCTTTGTATTCTCTTAGTGTAGTGCCGAGCGCCTCGATGTGTTTGGCGATCGACACCACTACGGTGACATCGTCCCCATATGCTGACACGGATCTTCCGCATCCTAGTTCGCGCGGACACCCCTCAACGTATCCAGTTTGTGCAGTAATGGCTCGAGAATCAATACGTACAAGAGGGACGGGAGGGGACATCCTTGGTGAACCGAGCGCATGATGTTGAACGGTTCCGAAAGGTGACCGTTCACTCTCACCACAGAGCAGATGTCGCTGTGCATTGCAGCGATCCAGCCTCTGAAGCCAGCCGCCCTCAGGACCATCACTAGGTAATGATAGTCGAACCTATCGAAAGCTTTCGACTGATCTAAATTGATCAACGACCCACCCGTGCAAGGTTCCCTAGCTACCCTCTCTACGATGTATCGCATGAGGTGGAGGTTGTCATGGATGGATCTGTGGGAATAGCGCATGTCTGCGCCTCTCACACTAGACCACCAACGACAAGCGCCAACCTCTTTGCTAGCACCTTGGCCAAACTCTTGAACTCTGTGTTTAGCAGAGTTATGGGCCTAAAATGATCTATGTTATCCCCCTTGTTCGGCTCCTTTCTCAGCAGCGCCATAGCTCCTCGGCTCACAGAGCTGATCATTCTCCCGTTTTGTTGCCAGTTGCAGTAGACGTCCGCCAAGAGGCCTCCGAACAAGTCTGGCATCTGTACGTAAAGTTCATAGGGCAGACCATCCAAAGCAGGCGATTTACCCCTTGTGCAGCTAGCCATTGCCTCCCGTACTTCAGCGGCTGTTATAGGCTTTTAGAAACACTCCGCCTCAGTGCCGAGAGCCGCGGCAGTCCGTCGAGGTTGACACTAAAGTTCATCCCTCGATCCGGCCCGCCACTGCCCCCGAACAACTGACTGAAGTGTCGCTGAAAAGCTTCACACATTTGCCCGGGATCGAGTAGCATGCGCCCGTCGTGGTCTACCAAAGACCGGATCGTGGCTTTGTGCCACGACGCGCCTCTGCCACCCGGGCCCATTGAACGGCTTTCGTCCCCTCGTGTCTGAGAGCACGCACCCTCGCTCTGACAACGCAGCCTTCGTGCTTTGTTTTGAAAAATTGGTCAAGCGCCAATTTCGTGCAAGTACGTCGGTCGCGATGCCTTTGCTAAGCGCCTCGTCTAATTTTCTAACTAATTCTCCCTCTACTCTATTTTCCTCTATTGCTAAAGCCTTAATAAACCTAATGGACTCTATTCTAATTGCTATTTTCAGAGCAAACCCCCACTCGTTGTTGACGATGGCCCCCGTCAACGCCCGCTTAACTAGTTCACTAATCCGGTCTCTGTAGGCCTTGGGCGCTGGTAAGGACGCGCTTAGCTTCCAGTAGCCGGGTCCTCGTCTATGAAGCCTATGTCAGTCAAGCGCACAGATCACGAATGTGTGGTCCGTGTAGCTGACTATCTTGAATCGTGGACAGCCTATGCTAGACCTATCTATTTCTCTACAAAATACTCTATCTAGATATGATCTGGATGACCTTATGCGATTTGTCCAAGTCCACATTGGCAGATTCTTGAAATCCAATCGGTACCTGTCAGACAGTTCAAAACGCCTGAGCAGGTTGGTGAGGCTCTTGCACCCTCCTCCCTTATCCGCTAATCCCACACAATACCAGCGTGCATCTAAGATCCCGTTCCAGTCGCCAACTAACACTAAAGAGCGGGCCGTTCCAAGAAAGGTCTCCAGACGCCGGAAGAAATAAGGCTGCCCTGTTCCTGTTGGGCCATAGACGGCCACTAGCCTGAAAACTTGCCCGTCTCCGCTGGTCACGTCTAGCACCACCAACTTACCTTCTGTGTCCAGGAAGATGGCCCGTATGGCGAGATCCAAACCTCTCCGAAAAGCACAGAAACTCCTCCCCCCGATCCCGGACGGCTGGGAGATGCGTACACATCGTAGCCGCCGAATATCGGTGCGAAGGCCCGCGTTTCGGAGATTCTGGTTTCGCTGATGTCCACTACATCTATGTTTAGTGACCTGAGGTCGGTGAGCAGGTAGCCCTGCTGCCATGACGTCCAAGTCACGCGCATTTATGCTGCCTATTCTGAGTGAGGTCTTGTTGTGAAATGGAGTGGAAAAGATGGGAAAGACCACTTACCTTACTCCTCGTAGAGGAAGGACGGTTTCTCCATCCTATTCACTGCTTGTGGCCTCTCAGGAAAGATGTCCCTATAAATCCTCCTGAAGAGTGCTTGTCGGAAGTCTCCGATGTCTTTGGGCAATTTTTGTTTTAGTGTCATGTACGTTTTCTGTGTGATGCGAGTGATTTGTATGTGTGGAGGCGGTGTGAACTTTTGGGTTGTTGTGTAGTCTTTTTATGTGAAGCTGGTGTTTTGTTGGATGTAGTGTAATAATTGGTTGTTGTTCAAATTTAATGCTGTGTAGTGTGTATCGTGTTGGTTGTTTTGTTTTGTTTGTGCTTGTTGTGGGTTTGTTTCTGTTTCGCTTTTTGGTGACTTTTGTGGAGTAGGTGATGGTAGTGTTGGGGTTAATGATGGTGATGGTGTTGGTGTTTTGGGTGATGGGGTTGATGACGCTGGTGTGGATGGTGCATTATCTGTCATAACTTTTTTGTTTGATAGTTTATTTGTTTCCCTCTGTATTTTTTTTTTGGAGGGGGAAGGAAGAGAATTTTTTCTTTGCTGGTTTCTTTGTTCTTTTTTCCTGATACCGTTTCCCACTCCTTGTCGTCACAATCTGTTTCCAGTTGTGGTAGGCCGGGGTGGAGAAAATCCTCCACAGGCGTTAGTTTTGGTTGTGGCGTGGTGGATGGTGTAGGCGCTGGTGCTAGTTCTGAAGCGTTGTGTGGTGGTGGTGTTGGTTTTGCTACTGTTGCTGAGGTTGTTGCTGCCTCTCCTGTTCTGGTGGTGTTGGTGGTTAGGTCACTGGGGTGGGTAGGAGAGGTGGCTTCACACTTTTATCCTGAGTGTAGAAAGCCCTTAGGTGGGTTCCTTCACCACAATCGACGAACCTAGGCCTTCTGCCCTCGACTATTACGGTGAGATGGCTGCCGTTAGTGAGGTCGATTACCTCTGGGATCTCCTCAATGCTTTTTTGGTCCGCTTGGATCAGGAGCTCCATCCCCGATCCGGACCAGTTCTCCTGCTTTTCTTTCGCTATTTCGATTATCTTGGTGTTGGTCTCGATGCCGGCGAGGACAGCAGCTATTAGCCAGGGAATTGCGATGGCCGGTGGAACGTGGGTGACCCTGAACTTTACGAGCCTCTGGCCACAATAGCTTGGGACGAGTGTGGGCCATGGAGTGTTCTCTAGCCTCCTCTGGTGTTTCAAAGAACAGGTCCACGGTTCCATACTTCTGCCGACGTCCGATGTGGGTTTTTTTTGCCCACACATGTCCCAAAGCTTTTTTGGATTTGGGACACGTATGCCCGTTCCACTCGGCGCGATTTTATGTTGATTGTCCGATAAGACACGGTGCATAGGCGATGTTGCTCCATCTTATTAGGTGTAGGGGGGGGGTTAACCCTGTACCCATCTTTCTTTACAATTATTTTGGCTTCTTCTAATTCCTCCTGAGTTACCTGAAATGCTTCGCATTTTTTGCTACTCTGGCAAAACTCAGGGTGGCGTTCTTATTGACATTGTTGCTGTTCTTGTTATCGTTATTTTTGTTATTTTTTAATTTCAGTTTCAGGTGTGGTGGCGGTGGCGTCAGTGGTGTTCGGTGTGGAAGAGTTCATATTGGCTGAATTCATTTCGATATCACGAGTTAATTAATTTGTTTCTTTTGTTTCTGTTGTCGCGGTGGTGGTGGGGGTGGTGGTTGTCGCAGTGTTGGTGGTGGTGGCGTCTTTAACACCTGCAGTCATTGGTAATGGCGGGAAATGAATGTCTGCCTGAGACAAATTTAAAATATTGCTACTGCATATATTTTTAGTCTTGGCAAACGTAGTAATATTTACAATGGATATGTCGGTGTGAGGTGTTAGTTTGTGAGAAAGTAGTGACTCTGAGTCAGCCATGATTTTTCAAAAAAAATGTTTGTTTGATAATTATAAAAGTTTAAATTTTGGGCTCAAGGCCCCAATCTTTTTGGGTGTACTTTTCAGATAACATTGTATGTGCACTTATATAGAGTTAACAATAACATTTTCCATGAAGGGCAATTTTAAACAACTGAAAATAACAAACCTTTGCGGAGCTCACGATGATACGATTTACTACATAAGTCGCCAATAATAATAATAATAATAATAATAATGAGCATAAGCCGGAGGCGGTGATAGAAAACGATCAGGTGAATGTGCTGTGCAATTTTAGGATACAGATGGACAAGAAACTGGAACACAATAGACCTGACCTGGTGGTTGTGGACAAAGAAAAAAGATCGTGCCTGATTGTGGATGTGGCCTGCCTATTCGACACGAGAGTGCAAGAGAAGGAGAGGGACAAAATCAAATGATACCAGGACTTAAAGTGGGAGGTGAAAAGGATTTGGAACTGCCATGAAGTCAAAGTGATCCCGATTGTCATAGGCGCACTGGGGACTATCTCCAAAAGTTTCCGGGGATGGTTAAAGAAAATCGGCCCCTTCACGCTTTTTGGAACGCTTCAAAGGCATGCTTGCTGGGAACAGCAAGAACCCTCCGATACGTCCTGAATATCTGAGGCTGCAGGTAGTGGCTTGATATTCATTCCAACGGACTTTCCAGTTAACCAACATCAATGACTGAGATTCAAGGAATAACAACAATAATAATAATAATAATAATAATAATAATAATAATAATAATAATAATAATAATAATAATAAGGGAAGAAGACGCTCGAGGTGGTGGAAGGTCATGAAATCGCTCCCGTAAGTTTTGAATTTTTAACATATTTAAATCATTTGTGAAATAACAACTCTTAGCACAATTGCTACGTAAAGCCTACGGCTTGAGCCCCAAAAAATTCGGACCCAAAATATATTGTTATAAGGCTCAAATATTCAAATATTCAACTTTGTATTGTACATTGTATAGTCAAAAAAGAAAATGGATATAAATGGAAGAAGAACCCCCCCCTCCTCTGTCTACACTATATAGAACAGCCACACAACACCAATCTCACCAACACCAGAAACTAGATACACCACCTACCCCATCACCTCTCTGTGTACACTAAACACAACAGCCAGATAACGGCAATTTAGCCACCACCACTCACTACTGCCATCATTACCCCCACTATCCCATCACCGCCGCCACCACTCCTTCATTGCTACCTCCGCTACAACACCATCACTACAGTAATACGATCACATCACCACCACCACTGCCTCGGTATCGACATCACCACCACCACTGTCTCAGTATTGCTACCGCCGCTACTGTCTCCCACTGCTCCCTGCTAGCTGGTGCCTCCACATTAAAGAATTCCTACTACTAAAAAATATATAGATAGACTCAAAAGAAAAAAGAAAAAACATACAACAAAACCAAAGCAGCACAGAAACAACAGCAAAAAACGAGAAAAACAAACAGAGAAAAACAAACAAAAAAACAAAAAAAAAACGTAAAGAAAATAAGAATGAAGAGAGAAACAAGCGGACGGACAGAGAAGAGGTGGAAAAACTAAGTCAGACATTCGAACACTACATTACAATGAAACTTATGCTTATTCATTTTTGGGGTCTTTTCGGCCAGTGTGTTTGTTTGTTTATTTGTGTTCGTCTACAGCGTGGTGATAATGCCACACAAGTGCCAAGTGGAGCGGCGCAAACACCGGCGACGCTGAATCCACAGATGGCTATGTAACCATACATTCGCCAATCCTCGATAAGAGTGTTTAAATATCGAACCTAAACAGTTCGAATAATGGTGAAATGGAGACTAGAACGTCATGTGACAGACTCTCACCCAACAGGTGGCCCCTGGCTCAGCAGCAGGGACCTGGCAGTCAACCAAATACTGCTGGTGTCGGAGGAAGAAGAAGAAGGAAAGGGACCAGAACCAACTGGACGAAAGAATTGAATAGAAATGTTATGCAATGTTACCTGAAGAGTAACCCCAAGGAGAAAGGCTATAGGAAAAGGATGCATAACATCTGGAACGAGATTGGTCCATTTAAATTAGATGAACAAAAACTGGCCGGGCAGGCTCGGGTAATAAGAACTAATGGGTGGATAAGCGAGCTGGAACTGGAGGAACTGAGCAGAGAGATTAGCTTGGAGATGGAAGGTGGAGTATGCCAGGCAAAAGAGCCAGTGGGAAATGAAGGTGAAGAGGTCGAGAGAACGGAGGAACCACGCGAAACAGACAATGATCTGAATGCTGAGATAAATAATACCTGGAACAGAGATACGGCCACTGAGGAGATGAATGCTGACGGGCTAGGAAAAGATTTGGTAGATAGCCTAAACTTAGTGGTAGATGAATTGAACAATGATAGTGGGAGACCTATGAACCTAAGATTTGTAGACAGGAAAAAGTTAAAAGAAACAACAGCTAAGGTAAACAAAGTCATCCCATACCTTGAGGCGAGGAGCCTTCACCAGTGCAACAATATTCTCAAAGCAACAGCAAATACGGTGAGGAAACTACTTGGTATAAAAGCGAGAGGAAACAACAGACAAGAAAGTGCAGAGCCTTGGTGGAAGAAACGACTGAGTGGTCAAATCAGGGAAATGACAAATCACATTGGAAAGCTTGAGTCCCTACTGAATGGGACACTGACAAACATAGACACTAAAATTAGACTGGAAATAAAGTACAACACTAGGAGTAAAAAGCTATATATTATCATAGAGGAAGTGAAGTAACGCATTGTAGCAAAGAGTGCAAAAATCAGGGGATACGAGAACAGAGTCAGCCAGTATAGACAGAACCGCATTTTGACAACAACCAGAAGATGCTGTTTGGACAGCTAGAAGGGAAAGAAAGAGGCAACGACTTGATCCCTGAGGTGGAACAAACTAAAACATTCTGGAGAGGAATATGGGAGCAGGATGTTAGACATAATGACCAGGCAGTGTGTATTGAGACAGTACAGAAGGAGATCAGTGAACAGGCACACCAACAAACTGATTTGAGTATCACAGTTGAAACTCTTAAGGGGCAGGCCAAAAAACTAAAAAACTGGAAATCACCTGGCCCAGATGGTGTGCATGGGTATTGGATTAAAAACATAACATCCCCCCACCCGAAACTGACAACCATGTTCAATGACTGCTTGATCTCAGGTGAGGTACTAGAGTGGTTGCCAAGAGGTACCACAGTTCTGATAATGAAAGACCGAATCAAGGGTAATGATGTTACCAACTATAGACCTATCACATGTCTGTTCGTAATGTGGAAACTGTTGACAAGCATTATGTCTGAGGAAATCTACCAACACCTCCACAAAAACAACTTGTTACCGGACGAACAGAAAGGATGCCGAAAGAAGTCACGTGGTACAAAGGACCAGTTACTTATTGATAAGATGGTAATGAGGAATTGCAAGAGGAGACACACTGGTCTTGCCATGTGATGAATAGACTACAAAAAGGCATTTGACATGGTGCCTCATTCTTGGATCACCAAAAGCCTGGAGATATTCAGGGTGGCAGATAACATCAGACAGTTGTTGGGCAAAAGTATGAAGTCCTGGGAAACAGAGTTAACATCAACTGGAGAATCCTGGGGGCGTGAAGATCAAGAGAGGTATCTTCAGGGAGATATTCTGTCCCCTCTGTTGTTTGTCCTTGACCTGATGCCCCTGACCAGTGTACTGCAAAAGTGAGAGCAGGATACAGGTTTGGAAAGGGAGGGCTTACCATCAATCACCTCCTCTTCATGGAAGATCTTAAGCTCTTCGGGAAGAGTGAGAAGGAGTTGGATGTGCTTGTTGACACTGTCCGTATTTTCAGCAATGATATATGTATGCAATTTGGTATTTGTAAGTGTGGAGTCATTGTGATGAGGAGGGGGTAAGTTGAGCAGAAGAAACGGAATCCAGATACCAACAGGTGAGATGATAAAAGAAATTGACTCTGAGGAAGGATACAAGTATTTGGGCGTTCTGGAGGCTGATGACATCAAGGTAAAAAAAAATGAAGGAATTGATAAGAACTGAATACCTTCGGAGAGTAAGGAGCGTATTAAAGTCACATCAGTAGGAATGCCATAAGTGCAGTAAATTCCCGAGCTGTGTCTATTATTAGGTACAGTGCGGGAATTCTGAGATGGAATGTTGCTGAACAAAAAGAAATGGATAGGAAGACTAGGAAGCTATTGACTATCTACAACATGTTCCACAAGAGGAGTGATGTCCATAGACTCTACTTAATGGGATCTGAGGGTGGAAGAGGTCTTATCAGCATAGAGGACTGTGTTCAGATGGAGAGAAACAACCTACACAAATACGTGACTGATAGTAAGGAGCCAATGCTCAGAACTGTACTGAAGGAGGGGACAATAGGCCAGAGGATGTCCAAGGAGGAAATAACATCAAGGAGAAAGAGCAGCCTTCAGGAAAAATCCCTTCATACTACCTTCTTTGAGAAAACTGAATTTAGAGATCCACAGACATGGAACTGGTTGAAACACCACATTTACAATGAGGAGGCTAGCCCACTGTGCAGGATCTGTGGAGAGAGAGAGAAGACTTTGGCTCACATTGTATCCGAGTGTAAACACCTAGCCCAGACTATAAGGGCTGGAGACTTGATGTGATGGGCAGGGTGATCCACTGGCACCTATGCAAAGTAAACGATTTACCAGGCGGTGATAGAAAACGATCAGGTGAAGGTGCTGTGGGATTTTAGGATACAGACGGACAAGAAACGGGAACACAATAGACCTGACCTGGTGGTTGTGGACAAAGAAAAAAGATTGCGCCTGATTGTGGATGTGGCCTGCCCATTCGACACGAGAGTGCAAGAGAAGGAGAGGGAGAAAATTAACCGATACCAGGACATAAAGTGGGAGGTAAAATGGATTTGGAACTGCCATGAAGTCAAAGTGATCCCGATTGTCATAGGCGCACTAGGGACTATCTCCAAAAGTTTCCAGGGATAGTTAAAGAAAATTGGCCTTTTCACGCTTCTTGGAACGCTTCAAAAGGCATGCTTGCTGGGAATAGCAAGAAGCCTCCGATACGTCCTGAATATCTGAGGCTGCAGGTAGTGGCTTGATATTCATCTCAACAAACTTTCCAGTTAACTAACATTAATGACTGAGACTCAAAGAGTAATAACAACAATAATAATAATAATAATAATAATAATAATAATAATCGGAGACTGAAGGACTGATTATATCAGCACAGATCAGTGTCTGCCAACAAAAAATTACCAAGCCAACATAATAAAAAATGGATGCAGTCCATTATGCCGTGTATGTAAAAAACAACCAGAGACCATTGACCATATATTTTCAATGTGCAGTCCTATAGCTCCAACCGAATACCTAAACAGGCATGACTGAGCTGCACAATACATACATTGGATAATGTGTAAGCATTTTGACCTGCCCCATCAAAAGAATTGGTGGGAGCATCAACCACCTCCCATACTTGAAAAAGATCACATCTCAATCTTGTGGAACTTTAGCACCCAAACAGACCGAAAAATAGATGCAAATAGACCTGATATAATATTGAAGGACTTTAAAAAGAGGATATGCCTGCTAATTGATATGTCCGTTCCACTAGACAAGAATGTATCTATAAAAACATTTGAAAAATTGAGCAAGTATAAGGACCTGGAGATAGAAATTGGAAAATGTGGAAATTGAGAACTAAAACAATACCAGTGGTTGTAGGCGCTCTAGGAATGATACTTAAGGGGTCTAATGATTACTTATCGCAAATCCCAGGAAAGCCGCGTATAGGAGAAATACAAAAGATAGTCCTAATGGGAACTGCCCATATACTAAGGAAGATTCTGTCAATATAAGTACATCACAAGTCTAAACAATAAAGATGCACGTGTGAGTATGTATGTTCTTTCTTGAACATGGCGGACCTTGTTGTCTCTTGAGGTCACTGGTTGTAACTTGGTGATAACTCGTATGAACATAAAGCAAGATAAATGCAGCTGTAATAATAATAATAATAATAATAATAATAATAATAATAATAATAATAATCATAATAATAATAAATGACCAAACGCACGTGGTAAGCAAATGCACAAAAAAACACTAAATATATATATATATTTATAAAAATCTATGTACGAGGTGAGTTTTATTGAGTTTTATAAAGCAATGCAAATATCGAATAAGTAGCACTCTGCAGTTTGTAGGACTGGAGTATAAATAATATAAAATCAAAAGATGGTTAAAAGAGTTTCTTTTCCTCGCACATATTATTAAACCCTTCAATATACAAACCTTAATTTAACATTATTATAATTCCTTTTTCTCTTCATGCATAAACCTCATTAACTTTTAATTTCAAATTCTTTAAAATTATCTATTATCTTCCAACAACTTTTTAACTTCTCTCTGGGAGACAATATATATATTTTTCTCAGTTGTAAAGGCTATCTCTCTCTCTCTCTCTATCACCCATCTCTCCTCCTCTCTCCTCCTTCCTTCTTATACTCCTCCCCCCCATTCTTTACTCTCATCTCCTCCTGTTCCCTACCTTTTCCAACTCCTCTAACTTGTTCTCAATCTCATACATCAATCTTAAATTATATTTCATATGTTGATTTAAAACTTCACTATTCACAAGTGTTTTTTAAGCTTCATATCATGTATCCCTATTTTATCTGATGACAACGCATCTATCATCCGATGATGACATTTGTTTTTGAAATGCGATTAATAAATTCTTGGAACTCTCTTAACCATCTTTTGACCTTATATTATGAAAAATATATATATATATATATAGTATTAAGGATACTATTTATGGTTATGTATATACTAAAACCTTTTATAGTTATATATAAGTTAAACCCTATAATGAAAGACAGTAATTTATTACTATCGTATTACCAGTAAGATAAGTAGCTCAATGTAACAACATCAGTTATTTTACAGAACAGTTATATAGAAATTACATGAATCAAATTTCAGTTTAAATCATTTATTTGCTTACAATTGTTTCTTCCAAACCGAGGTTTGGTGTCTTCGGAGCAATTATTTAGTGATTTTTTACATACATGACCTCCTTTTCAACACAAGAGACATATAGAGACATATGTATATATTGACCCACAGTGGGTTGACATCCATTATAATAATATAGCATGGCAATTTACATACAAAATTACAGTCATATTAAAGGACAACATTAAAGTTAAAATTAAAATTAAAATTAAAATAAAACATTGGCAGTTTAAGAAGATAAAGCAAGAGGAAAGTTTGGAGTAGCCAGTGTATGCAACAGTCTCACGTGAGGCATGCACGCGTGTCCTATTTATACAAAATTATAGTGCGGCAGATTGTTACATGTACAAGCAGTCAAAGCAGGCAATCAAGAGCATCATGGGGGCTGTACTGGTAAAGCATTTTTCACACACACCTGTACGATATAGAAGCCTGTGTGTAGAGAAACACCAAAAATATGAAAAATATTACAAATGAGAAGCAAAACAGCACCACTGTCCTCGCAAACATCACCACTCTCACAATCCAGGAAACGCAATTTATAGACTACATGTCCATCACCCAATCCACGATGATTCAACATTGGGTGCCTGGTGAACCATGTTAGAAATCACAGCTTGTCGTTCTCTATTCGATTCTATAGAGCAGGTTGTTGTGAGAGTTGACATCGTATTATATTCCGGAAGTGTGTGTGTGATTAAGGGGAGTTAATGCGTAAGGGGAGGTAACTAGCTGATTGTTATAGTTAAATTTATTATCCTAAAGTACATTAATGGTGTTTCAAATGAGTCCCTATCATATAAGGCTATAAACAATTTCTAAATTTAAGTATCTTATCTATAAATTACAGTGTAGTCTATCAAGAAGTATTAAAGGTGTTCATATTAGGATGATTACCTTCTATCATAGAGTTTCACAACCGAACATTCTACATGAAGAGTCAGATCTCCAAATCAATGATCTTTGTAAGTGTAGTCCACCCGCAGAACCTGGCAGAGTCTTATTAGAATCACTTCTATATTATGGTTCTCATTAAATATTAAAACTCCTATTGCTAAACTATTCTTTAAAGCTCTTGACAAATGCTTCCCTAGAACACATAGATATTACTCAATATTTAATAGACGTACTATAATGTTAACTTATTCATCGACCAAAAATTTAGCGCAGAATATTAATAGAATTAATAATAGAGATTTAAAACCTAACCAAAATACCACTAATAATCCCAGCAATATCCAATTTGATAAACGTAACTGTAGAAATAAATCTAACTGTCCGTTAAATAACAATAGCTTAGCTAAAAATATAGTATATAATTGTAATGTAAAAACTAATTTAAATTCACTTAATTATGTAGGATCTACTTCCACAGTTTTAAATCTCGTTTTAATAACCATAAAAGCTATTTTACGCATTTAAACAAAAAATCTTCAACTTCTGCATCTCGCTTATTATGGGACCTTAAATTAAAGAACGTTAAATATTCGTTACTTTTGAATATTATTTCAAAAGCTACTCCTCTTCAGAAAATTGTGATATTTGTATAGAGGAAATATACTTGATATTAAAAAGCAAAAATTCCCTGAACATAAGGAGCAATCTCTTCAGTTGCTGCAGACAGCTTGAACTCAACGTTTAAATATAAATTTAAAATGTAATATATAATTAATTCTATTAATATATTTAACCTATCGATAAATCATTAGATTACTTCATTTGACTGCTTAAACTCTCAAATATTAAAAATTATTTTCCTAGAAAATTTCTCTAGATAAAAATACTGAAAGCTCTTAAAAGGGAAAACTATTTTCTCTGAAAGTTTCTCTTTCTTTTTCTTTGAAAATTTCCATATGGTTATAAAAATTAAGTTAAACATACTAAGAGTTAAATATTATATATAAAAAAATTTAAATTCTTATACTGAAATTTTCAGACATATTCTTATTTTAAAATTATATTTTAAAATATTTTGTAATATTATTAGAAAATGATAGTTTTAAAGTTATATTGCTTATAATTGTAAGAATATATTTCCAAATCGTAATATAATTCATTTTTATTTTATATATTATGTACTTCAATTATACTATGTACTTTATATTTATCTATCTATCTATCTATCTATCTATCTATCTATCTATCTATCTATCTATATATCTATCTATCTATATCTATATCTATATATATATATATATATATATATATATATATATATATATATATATATATATATATATGATGCATGTCTACCGGTATGTGTATATATGTGTATGTGTATCTATGTGGGGGTTGTGTATATGTATGTATGCATACAATTCGAATGCACTCGGTTATAAGGGATTTCTTCCGGTTTATGATAAACAAACTTATATAATAACAGTCACAACTACATAAAATGTGGATTTATTAGATATAAAACTTATAAAATGTATTAATTAACATAAGGTTTGTATAATCTTAAATTTCCCTTATTATCTTAACGTTTATAACGTTTAATATAACTAAATAACTTAATTTCCTTCATGCTGTTTTGCTATTACATAGAAATGATTTTCTCCGGTTTTTTCTCCGGTTTCTCCGAAAAATCTATAAGTTTAGAATAATTCCTATATCTTAAACATAAAAAGTCCTTTATTGTATGTATGTATATGCATGTATGTGTAGGTATATATATATATTTATATGTATATATATATATATATATATATATATATATATATATATATATATATATATATATATATATATATATATATATATATATATATATATATATATATATATGTGTGTGTGTGCGTAAGTATATATATGAATATATTATTTTAATAATATATAGATTTTTTTATAATATATAGATCTCAATTTTAATGTATAGATCTCAATAATTTAATTGATAATGTTATTGATAAACTAAACATTTAATCATATTTAAACACCGGTTAACATTCTCCAGTTATTATTTATTTATTTTCTATTCACGCTTATTTACTCTTCTTTATTCATCCCCAAAATATTTATTTTTTCACTTCATCTTAAAAGTTACGCTAATACAACAACCTATCACTTAGAGCTTTCTCTTTCTCTTTGGCTCCTTTTTTTTCTCCTCTTGCTCTTTCTCTTTTTCTTGTTTTCTTATTTTCCTCTTAGAGTTTGCTCTTTTTTCTCTTTTTTCTTTTTTTTCTCTTTCTTTTCTTTCCCTTTCTCCATACCACAACGGCTTATTTTAAATCTACTGTGATGTAAACATATCCGACACTAATTTGCATAATAGAATAAATAAATTTATAACCCCACTATCTGGGAGCTTCCAACAGAAATGGTCGCATTCTTTAAGGGTATGTCAATATTTATTTATAAAACTGATCTATATTATATTTTATCTGATGAAAGCACACCATAATTTAACTTGGTTTCCTTGAAATATGTATAATGAAATAAATATGGTTTTATAATTATAGTTTCCATTTGTTAATATATCGTATTTTTACTCCAATAATTTGTTGAGTGATTTATTTCAGTTATAAAAATATTTGCTTGTTGTATCACAACAATTTAAATAGAACTTCTACATATATGTATATATACATATATATGTATGTGTTTGCATGTGTATATATGTAGATGTGTATATATATATATAAATATATATATATATTGTTGTGTTTATGTATGGATATATATGTATATATATATATATTTCTATGTGTGTATATGTGTCTCTGTGTATATATATGTGTATATATGCGTGTATATATGTATCTATATATGTATATATGTGTGTATATGTGAGTGTGTGTTCGTGTGAATGTGTGTGTACGTGTGTGTTGTTATATATCCTTATTTATTATTCTCCCCCTCCCCCCTTTTTTCCTCCAGCCTCATTTTCATATCTGTTATATATTTGTTTTTCAAATCCAGTGCCAAAAAATTTACCAGGAAGTTTTCATTCTGATGAATGAAAGCCATTTTGGTTGCTTTCAAGAAACCACTGGTAAATGAAATAATTATCTTATGATGTTTATTACATAACTAATAAGCTCTGTAACTTACATAGAGCAATCTTTTTTCCTGGACCGTTCCGACGGAATTACTTTATTCACACACACATATATATATCTATTTATATATATATATATATATATATAAATATAGTGATAATGAGGCCAATCTCTCGGTCGTTAATTACCTCGACGTTACCCTCAATTTACTGAATGGGTTGTATTACCCGTATAGAAAGCCGAATGATACGCTTAATTACATGAGTAAGCATTCCAACCATCCTGCCAGCATAACCAAGAACCTGGTAAAAAACGTTTCGTTGAGGCTTTCCCGTCTTTCCACCAACGAGCGCATTTTCAACGTCCATTCCACTTATTACAATGAAGCTCTTGCTCGAAGTGGATTTGTCGATAAGGTAGCATATACAGAGTACGGGAATAGACCTAGAAGAAATAGATCCCGTCGCATTTGTTGGTTTAACCCACCATACACTATGGAGGTGGCCACACCATTAGCTAAGATCTTTCTTTCCCTTATTACGAAGCATTTCCCCCCTACACATAAATATAGTAAATTTTTTAATAGAAACACTATTAAAATTTCTTACTCTACGACTCCTAACCTTGCACATAACATCACAGCTTCAAATTTAGCTAAACTACCTAGCCGTAGGAACACGTGCAACCCTGTAGTTAGTACTAACTGTAATTGTAGGAATAGGGCTGATTGTCCCCTATCCGGGAAATGCCTCTCTAGTAACATTGTCTACAAATGTAAGGTTGTAACACCCACGTCCCGTAGGGCCTACATAGGGTTAACCGCCAATAGTTTCAAGCAGCGTCTTTACATGCATACCCATTCTATTCGTTACCCTCTAAGAAGGAATATGACTTCACTTTCAGCTTATATCTGGAGTCTAAAAGACAACCACACCCAATATAAGTTACACTGGGAGATCCTAGCTAGGGCTAGATCGTATAACGGAAATAAAAGACCATGTGACCTCTGCGCCGCTGAGGCCCTGGAAATACTCTACGCCACAGACCACATCTTAAACAAAAAATCTGAGGCAATTTCGGCTTGTAAACATAAATTGCACAAAACTTTCCTGTATTACAGCCCCACGTTATACCCTAACGGATAGCACGATCTATACGTGGATATTTTACGTCTTGATGTGGGAGCTAAGTATATGTTTTGTTTATTCCTTTACTTATTTGCATAGGTAAGTATATGTTACCCGTAAGTTTTATGAAGATATGTATACCTTCTCGTACGTATATTTGACTGTTATGGCGTATAATTTTTACATATTCTGGTATTTAGGGTTTGGTTATGTGTATATGGGAGTTTTGCGTCTGCGTGAGTATGCAGGTTCGTACGTATGGTGGGTGTGTGTATATGTGTACTTCTTGTTTTAGTTGACTTACGTCTCCGAACCTTCGTGTATTTATTTGTAGGTATGTGTGTGCGCTTGTTATATACGTATTTATTTACTTATATACGTTTATATAATTATTTATTTATTTGTACACAAGCATACACACATACACACATTTATATGTGCGTGGTTTTGTATACCTATGGTAAGGTTTTGCGTATGCTTGTGTATGTACGTATCTGTTTGCGTGTATGTATTTATTTGTTTCTATTACTTCTGTATTGTATTTATTTACTTTGTTCTTAACTCTGTAGCGGAGATTCATTCGGTCTCCTAGTTAGAATTTTAGTCTACAACTTCTCTTATACCATTTACGTGGTTTTGTCTTTGCGTGCTATTGTTCTCCACGCTCCACATATGACTTATTATCTTCGTTTTTTCGTTCATTGCCAGAGAACGTCTCTATGCACCACTTAGAGAACATTAGTCTACGACCTCTTTTATACCATACACGTGGTTCTGTCTTTGCGCGTAATTGTTTTTCACCGCCCCTATTAATGACGTATTATTCGTTTTTTCCCGTTCTTTGCCAGCGAACGTAACCATGAACCAAAGTATCGTTTTCCTGTCTTCCTCCGGTTGCAACGTTTTTCGAAATATCCACTTCTGCGTTTACAGATTGACTTTGTTAGTTTCAGAAGATCCCGTTAAGGGTGAAAGCAGCGATTCTTTGCTTAAACTTTAATCTGTTATTTTAATAAATATATATATATATAAATATATATATATATATATATATATTAGAATTGGTGCTCTATATATATATGCATGCCCCAACTTCTGCATTCAGTAACGAACAAACAGGGAAGTAGGAGTAAAAGCCAAAGTTGGTGTCTTCATTTCCGCATTCCTGCTAAACATTACGTATAATCAGGAATCTTGGATAATGAACAAAAGAATAGGATCGCGGTGATTACAAGCGTCCGAAATGTGCTTCTTCCAAAGAGCCCTAGAAACAACGTTACACGATAGAGTGCGTAGCTCGGAGATCAAAGTGACGCTCCGTGTAGAGCAAATAGTTTTTCGATACATCACAGCTACGGTATTATGGACAGGTGTCTACAATATCACCGCTAAAAACCGCAGGACAGATTTTAGGGTCAAAACCAACAAGCCAGAGGCTCAGTGGTAAACCTCGTGTTACCTGTAATGATAAAAATCATGAGATCGGTTGGTCTAGCTTATGGATGATGCGGACAAATAGGAAACGGCTGCATCTGATACAAGTCTCTCAGTAATAAGTGCGTGGAGAAGAATATGTATATATATATATATAGTTAGAGAGGCAAAAAATTGCTTAATGTGATCCAGTTTTTGGTTAAGAAAGCCAGTTTCATGGATGGTTTCAACGTACGGTTAGGGGTAACTCCACATGTTTGTAAGAATTCCGTTCAATCTTGGAGTATAAAGTACAAAAGAGAAAACACAGGCAAGCATTAACAGAAGGATTTTATCCAGGTATTTACGACTGTTTCATTGGTAAGTGCAACCTTATATTGCTATACTGCAAATAGCAGCCACTCAATTATAATTGTTGTTCACAGTCCAAATTTTCAAAATAGTGAGTTACTCTTGAAATAATTCTTAATGTATAGAGAAAAACATTTATTTTGAATTGTATTTACTAGTATAGAGAGAGAGGAAATAGGAGGTGAGGGGACAGACGGAATAGTATAGAGAGAGAGGAAGGGGCAAGATGTAGAAAGTAGAATGACAAACTGAGATGGATGGAGGGGTAGAGGTGGAAGGATTCTTTGGTCAGTTTTGATAGCAGATTTCATATCGTGGAGTGTAGTGAGTTAAGGAGAATTAAATTGATCATAGTGGGAGGCATGGATAGAGAGGGAGAGAGAGAGGGGGGAGGTATAAAGAGATAAATATATATATATATATATATATATATAACGAAGGAAATGTGGTAAGGAACCAGGTGGACCATAACGCACCAAAGTACTCAATACTTAGGGTAGTAGAGTGGGTAATAGGAACAAGTAAGACCCCGACGGCTGAGCTCAAGCCGTTTCGACGGCTTGAGCTCAGCCGTCGGGGATTTACTTGTTCCTATATATATATATATATATATATATATATATATATATATATATATATATATATATATATATATATATTTATATTCTACATATCAAAACTGATCAAGGAATCCTTCCGCCATCCATCTCAGTTTGTCACTCTACTTCCTAACTCTTGCTACTTCCTCTCTCTCTATACTATTCCGTTTGTCCCCTCACCTTCTAATTCCTCTCTCTCTCTATAGTAGTAAATACAATTTTAAATAAATGTTTTTCTCTATATATTAAGAACTATTTCAAGAGTAACTGACTCACTATTTTGAAAATTTGGACTGTGAACAACAATTATAATTGAGTGGCTGCTATTTGCAGTATAGCAATATAAGGTTCCGCTTACCAATGAAACGGTCATAAATACCTGGATAAAATCCTTCTCTTAATGCTTACCTGTGTTTTCTCTTTTATATATATATATATATAAAAGAGCGTGAAATTAATAAACATTCGTTGTACTGTCTCTCTGTTTTGTCCCTGTTCAAATTTGTCCATTATATATATATATATATATATATATATGTAAAAGGTAACCGGAAATAACAACACAATCGGTACAGTATATGGAAGGAAGAGATATATTAGGTTAACGCGCGATATAGCAGGAAGAGGGTCATAACATTTCGGACCCTAGTCCTTCATCAGAAGAAAGAATAATAAATAAGTTAGACTGAGGGGACGGGCGGGTTGGCATTGGAAAAATATGTCTTTAGATAAAAATAACAGGTCCATATATATATAGTTGAATAAATGAACAGAAAACAAAAAACAAAGAGGCAGTATAAATGGTACGGTTTTTAGTTTCACGCTTGAAAGTAGGGATATATATATACATATATATATATAGGGTACCCCTGGTATTCGCGGTCCCGGTTATTCGAGGATATCTCTTTAGAACCTAATTAATGATTCTTTGTGGAAACCACCGCATATCCGAGGAATCGTATTTATCTTCCATGATATTTTCATGGCTATTTTGGTGGGAATATTTATTTGTGTAACTCTAAATTATGAATAACAGTATACCGTTTTTGACGGCTTATTGGACAACACTTCGCATAAAATGCTTCCTCTTTTTTTTATTATATGTTACGTTATATTTTGACGTTTATAATATTCGCGGTACAATATTCTCGTACAATATTCGCGGGTGCTCTAGAAACATAACCCCGGCGAATCCCGGAGGGCTACTGTATATACATACATACATATGTATATATATATATATAGTAATAATAATAAATTTCAAGACTAAAATCCAAAGAGGGCTCGATAAGGATAAATATATATCAAATATATAAGAACCGTACAGCAAATATTTATTAAAATAACAGATTAAAGTTTAAGTAAAGAATCGCTGCTTTCACCCTTAATGGGATCTATGAAACTAACAAAGTCAATCTGTAAACGCAGAAGTGGATATTTCAAAAAACGTTGCAACCGGAGGAAGACAGGGAGACGATACCATTACTTATTTACATAGCGAACGTTTCCACGAACCAAAGTATCGTCTCCCTGTCTTCCTCCGTTTGCAACGTTTTTTGAAATATCCACTTCTGCGTTTACAGATTGACTTTGTTAGTTTGAGAAGATCCCGTTAAGGGTGAAAGCAGCGATTCTTTGCTTAATCTTTAATCTGTTATTTTAATGAATTAATATATATATATATATATATATATATATATATATATATATATATATATATATATATATATATATATATATATATATATATAAATATATATAATATAATTGCAAATACAGATATTCATATATTAAAGGATTATATATATATATATATATATATATATATATATACATATATATATACATATATATAATACATACATATATATATATATACAAACATATATACATATATACACATATATATATATATATATATACATATATATATATATACATATATATATATATATATATACATACATAAATATACATATATACATAAACATACATACATATGTATATACACACATACATACATATATATATATATTAATTGTATATACATATATGCATATTTGTATATATACATATATATGTGTATATATATGTATCAAATAAAGCAAGCCCCTTCCTAATATATATATATATAAGTATATATATATATATATATATATATATATATATATATATATATATATATATATATATATATATATATATATATATATATGTAGGAGGTGATTTTTATTGTAACACAATAAAGCAATGCAAATATCGGATGAAATAAATTGCTTTTCGCAGATATTATTAAACCCAGCAATATATAAACCTTAAATAAATACTATTCTTAATTCCTCTTTCTTTAATCATAAACATCACCATTCATAAACCTCATTAACTTTTAATTTCAAAATTTGTTTTATATTATGTATTATCTTACAACGGTTTTTTTTATTTCTCTCTATGACACAGTGTTTCTCAGTATTAAAGGCTATCTCTTTCTCTCTGTCACTCATTTCTCCTCCTCTCTCATCCTTTATTTTCTTTCTTCCTCTTCCTTGCCGTTTCCATCCACCTTCCTTCTTTTTTCCCCAATCTCATATATCCATCTTTATTTTATTTTTCATATGTAGATTTAACACTACACTGCTCGCAAGTGTTTTTTAAGCTTCATATCATGTCTCCCTATTTTTCTCTGATGAGAACGGAAATATCATCCCATGATGATAATTGTTTTTGAATTGCGCATAATAAAATACATGGAACTCTTTTAACCATCTTTGATCTTATATTATATATATGTATATATATATACATATATATATATATATATATATATATATATATATATATATATATATATATATAAATACATTTTATTTTCATGTTGTGAGATTAAAATAATTTGTGGATTCAAAAATGTTTCAACATTGAGAATGCTTTCAGAATAGTGTCTGCAAGAACTAAATATTTCTGTTCTGGGGTTAATAGAGGTAATTGAGGATAAGCCTGAATATTATAATGAAGCTTTAAATAGAGCAGGGTATACGAATAAAATTAAATACATTGACAACAATAATAAGGCAAATCACCCCACTCTTAATTATGATCATTATAATAATTTCAACATCCTTCGTAACTCATATTTGTTTATATAAACAATCAATACATACGCAACTTATTAATATATATATGGATATTTATATACATATAACCTTATCCTAATGTATTTTTATCTTAATAAAAATACTTACAACCATAATTCTTCATATAATTCATAAACAATATTATAACCCATAATATAGGTAACACATTTTTACCCCCAGATTAACGTTATTCCTTTCTCCTTCTGTTCCTTCGTTATCATAATTATTTAAATTTTACATAGCGTCTAAAATAACGTTTTTTCAGCCTTTTAATATAAACATCATTTGCATACTCATATTAATAATTTAAATATTGCGAAACCGTTTTGCTGGTTTGAGAGCTGAAGAGATTTAAGATATCTCTGTGAAAATTTGTCTTGTAAATCGCCTTTCTATATTTCTTCTTCCTGTCACATCTGTAAGCCAACACACTTCTCTTTTTCCTACTCTTTTTTCAATATTTCCTATATTCCATCTGCCTGTCAACCACCATGTGGATCGTTTTTCTGTTGACCA
>OZ024743.1:30627486-30667486 GCA_964016885.1 Eledone cirrhosa | reverse complement strand
TTGACAGCTCTACACACCTCCTCATGGAACTCCTCGGCATTCACATCACTGTCCCCCTCGGTTGGACTATAGGCTGAGATGACTGTCAGTCTTGGGTTTCCATTGAAGGTCACCCTCAACACTCGCGGGGAGATAGGCATTATTTCCCTCACCAACAGATTGGTTTTTGCACTGAACACAAAACCCACTCCTCCTACTGCAGCATTTGTTGTGTTCTTCACTGCCGATGTAGTGATGAGCTGGCTCTTCCTCCCGATCATCACACTCCTCACGGGCTCATCGTGTAGAATCCTGTGCTCTTGGATCGCAAGTATCTGTATACCACTCTCCTCGAACAGATGTCCCAACTCCTCTCTCTTCTCCAGCGTTCGAATAGTCCTCACATTCAAAGTGCCCATTTTGATGGCTCTTCTGCAGGACAAAACTGCATTCTTTATATTTGTCTCAGAGACAGCTGATCCATCATCCACTGGCCCTCTCTGTGGCTCTAAGCCAGCAGAGTCAGAACGACCAGGCTGCTCCTTGACAGTGTAATTAGGGGCTCTAACCCTAGTGCTGTTAAATCGACTCTCCATATTTCTTTTCAATGGCTGACAATACCTTACCGGCGCCACTCGAATAAGGTAGTTATTTAACCCATAAATGGATATATATATATGGATATATATATATGTATATATATATATATGTATATATATATATGCCTATCTATATATATATATATATATATATATATATATTCATTAGTTAAGGCTACACATTTCATAGGGAAGACATTATTAAAAGATTGTCAGCATATTTTAGTTTGATGTAAGGAATGTAGAGAATAATAATAATAATATTTATAATAATAATGTCCGTTTACAATTGTTTCGCTACTCCATATAATATTTCTGGAGCAGATGACTATATTTCATTATTGATCTGGTTCAATTGAAAATAATTAACATATTTAAAAGGAGAGCGGATCATCGGAACATCAAAGGAATATAAATTAAACTAAGGGGAGAATGTTACATAATGTAGTGTTCCATATATTGGTGTTTCACTATGGTGTCCAGGTTGTATCAGTTGCCAGCCATAATCAAGCAGTATACATCGGTCGAGGCTGCATTATGTAAGATCTGCCTATGGGTAACAAGATGGCCGCCAATATATATATATATATATATATATATATATATATATATATATATATATATATATATATATATATATATATATATATATATATATATATATATATATATATTAGGAAGATGGATCCCGACGGCTGGGGGCTTGCTTTATTTGAAAAATGTCCAAGTCTAGAATTTCCTGTTGAAACGTCTTGAGCTCAGAGATGGGGCCCCGACTCTATCATATATCTACAGTCTACTATCTGAATTATCAAATATTTTAATGAATAATGATCTTACTAGTGATAAGGTGGTACAATTCTGATATATGTGACACTATTCCTAATATACCATAGGTAAATTTAATAATATTCTTCATTTGGTTTGGTAATTCTGTTTGACTTTTTCATCTCTCTCTCTCTCTCTCTCTCTCTCTCTCTCTCTCTCTCTCTCTCTCTCTCTCTCTCTCTCTCTCTCTCTCTCTCTCTCTCTCTCTCTCTCTCTCTCTATCCAAATATATATATATATATATATATATTGTTATACTTTGGGAGGGTCATGTTGCCAATAAGAAACACACGCACCACAATTTTCACTTCAATTTATTATATATTTATAAATTTATAAATTTATAAATTTCTGGTTGGTTGGTTGGTTGCTTCCACAACCAGATAGTTGTTTATATATAGTCATAGTTCTTTCGTCACACACTCTGAGACCTCTTCAGTGACTGGGGATTCCTTTCTTTGTTTCTGTGCCTCTACTTTGTTCTGTCCTACGCTATTTTGTTTCTGTGTGTGTGTTGTGTGCTCAGTCTGCGCATGCGCCACATCCGGGTGTCTGTGTGTGTTTATGTTCATTTATTTATTTGTTTATTTACATGTTACTGGTTGGTTGTTTGTTCTATGTGTGTGTGTGTTTTCATTTTGTCCTTAATTGTAAGTTGTGATGTTGCTGTTCCACTCATATTTTCTATTTAATTTTGGTTGTAATTCTTTTATGTTTATTGCCTCTGTAATTTGTCTAAACATTGCGTCTTTTCTGTGTGTAGTTTCTATTTTTATTTCTATGTTCTCTAATTTACCCTTGTGTTCTATCTTAGCATGTTGGTAGAGTACAGATGATTCTTTATTATCTTGAAGGTCTCGCCAGTGTTCATTTATCCATTCATTTATCTTATTTGCAACATGACCCTCCCAAAGTATAACAATATCGGTTTCAACACACGATTTCAGATAAAGAATCTTGCTAAACAAATTCAGAAACGAAATATATATATATATATATATCAAAAAGAAAAATTTCGCTCTACATGGCTAAATACAATAAATGTAATATGAGTTTTTCGAATATTAATAATAACATTCGATTCGTTTGCAATTATGCAAACAAACCTCAATTTTATAACCATGTCAGTAGAATGAACACTTCATTCTTGCTCTTATGTTGGCATGCGAACAGAACTGCAGACACTAATGTTTCTGGGTATCACCCTTCATCAGTATAGGTCACTGTTCACCTGCCAAAATGTCAGAGCTAGTGAAAATGTATGCTATTTTCAAAAATACACAGTGACTTATCAGCCTGATTTGCATATCAGCAGACTGGCTGATCATTCAGATCTGCATATTATTTAATCCACGGATCAGCCAGATTTGCATATCAGCAGCTTGGCAGGTGAACAGTGAGTTGTACTGATGAAGGGTGATATCCAGAAACATTAGTATCTGCAGTTTTGTACGCATGCCAACATAAGAGCAAGGATGAAGTGTTCCTTCTACTGGCATGGCTATAAAATTGAGGCTTGTTTGCATAATTGCAACCGAATCAAATGTTATTATTAATATTCGAAAAACTCAGATTACATTTATTATATATATACATACATATATATATATATATATATATATTTATATATACGAAGGAATTGTGGTAAGGAACCAGGTGGACCATAACGCACCAGAGTACTCGATACTCATTTCGGATCTAGCTATCGAAGCGGCCGTAGTACAGCCGTCGGGGCCCTCACATTTTTCCTACACACACACACACACACACACACATATATATATATATATATATATATATATATATATAATTAGTCACAACAATGATATATACAGGTACTTACGTCTCGTTGGGTTATTCACCCCAACACATACAGCCTGTTATCAATAGAAAGGTTGCTACTAAAGATTAAATGAAATTTCTTTTGGAAAGAATATATGAGAGCTCTTGAAAGGCAGGTAATTTCGAGAATAACTATAAATAGCTGTAAATAATCAAATGTATTAGTCATGTTAAAGTGAGGCAACTATCCTAAAACTAATATTAAATATAAGGAAATGTATGCTTAGGTAGTAATTCAAAGAAATGTAATTCTATGGAATATAAATCAATAAGTAATTCGAGAAATATATATTCCTTTTATATTCGAATGTTCTGTCTTTGATGGCCCTTTCAGACCTAGACAAACTACACACCTTTCTTGCCTCGCTTGATCATGACATGTGACGAGACATCCTTCCCCAATGTGGCATGCATGTCCTTATACATCCCAGGCAACATTGAGTATCTGCGAAAATAAATGGACAAGTGGTTAGAATATAAAATCTGACTAGCACTCTCAGAACATGTCACGGATTTAACAGACAAAATAATATTTGCTTAAATATTTATTTTCTTTATGAGGTTCAAATCGTTTCAATTACCCCTCGTAAATAACTAATCAATTATACTAACAGACCTCTTTGACATCAACAGACAATGATATATATATATATATATATATATATACATACAGATTTATACATATATACATTGACAAACACACACTCACACACACACACACACACAAACACACACACACATATATATATATATATATATATATATATATATATATATGCAGTCAGACATAAAGTTCATTATATAATATATCCGTAATATGTATCTCCATGTTTTGTGCCTTGATTACGAACAGTGGATTGGCAGTATCGTTAGAAGGTTGGACGCCATGCTTTCACGCAAAGAGTTACGGCCCTTTCCATTCTGAGTTCAAATCCCACCGAGGTTAACCTTGCCTTTCTTCCTTACGGGGTCGATAAAATAAAGTACCAGTAATGCACTGTGTAATTGCTGGTCTTGTGCCAAAAGTAGAAACAATTATATTATTAAAGTTACGTCCCTTTACGGTCTCAGTTCAAATCCCGTCGAGGTTAACCTTGCCTTTCATCCTTTCGGGGTCGATAAAATGAAGTACCAGTAATGCACTGGTGGACTGCTGGCCTTGTGCCAAAAGTATAAACAATTATATTATTAATGTTATCCTTAATAACTTCCACGTCTCATCTGCGAAGGATATATTTTCATTTGCAAACTTGTTCGATTTGCATTTCCTCCTATATGTTTTCGATGGTAGGCCTATTTCTAGGCCATTGAGGTTGACTTTGCCTTTCATCCTTACGGGGTCGATAAAATAAAGTACCAGTAATGCACTGGGTATTTGCTGGCCTTGTGCCTAAAGTAGAAACAATTATGTGTTATCGGTGGATTGGCAGTATCGGTAGAGAGTCGGAAACCATGCTTTAAAGCATAGAGTTACGCCCCTTTACGGTCTGAGTTCAAATCACGCCGAGGTTAACTTTGCCTTTCATACTTATGGGGTCGATAAAATGAAGTACCAGTAATGCACTGGGTATTTGCTACCCTTGTGCCAAAAAGTAGAAACAATTATGTGTCATGAAATAGATTTAAGTTATTTTTGTAAAATATTTCATTTGTGGCCTAGAGCACTATTTTACATAAAGGTGTTGATTCTTGTATGCACATACTTATTCACAGTATGTCTTTCAATCTTTCGGCGAAAGTTTGGGCATGCAAATATAGATATATATGTATATGTTTGTGTGTTTGTGTATGTGTGTACGCGTGCACACACACACACACACACACACACACACACACACACACACGTATATATATATATATATATATATATATATATATATATAACGGAGGAAATGTGGTAAGGAACCAGGTGGACCATAACGCCCCAAAGTACTCAATACTTAGGGTAGTAGAGTGGGTAATAGGAACGAGTAGGACCCCAACTCGGGGGTCCTACTCGTTCCTATATATATATATATATATATATATATATATATATATATATATATATATATACGTATATATATATACATATATATATATATATATATATATACAGATATTTGTGTACATATAGATATTTACATATAATTGCACATTCATGTACCTGTGTGGTGTGTATTTACGTAAATCCATACATCAAAATTTGATTTACCATATCAATTGTACTTTCTTTTGTTATATAAAATAATGAGTAATATAATATTATATTTCAACCTATACTTCCTGCAATTGATTGTACGTTGATAAATGTTCATAACGATTCCTTGTTACACGATGTTATACGATCGTGTTAAATGTAGTTTTCTGCCATAATCGAATTCTGCTTTACTCCATGGCTGCTCATCACAGTTGTATTCGTTGGTTTTTATGTTCCAATACTATCTACACCACACAATAAAAATGGCTCATTATTAAAGTAAATATCGGCATTTCCATAAATATTGCTAAGCTTTTATAATAGCACACAGAGTGAATTTTTGCGAAAGGAAAAATATATGTTGAGGACATTGTTCATGATATTATATGATATTGCGTTGCAGTATGATTTTATGTTATATTGTATTGCCAAATAAGAAATTAATTTTTTAAAGGTGTGATTACACTTTAAATATCTAAACGTAAAATATAATTTCATTATATTACACGGAACCAACAACCGTTTTTCCTCTCCCATATATATATATATATATATATATATATATATATATATATATATATATATATATATATATATATATATATAGTTGTGTACAGATGTTAAAATATTGTAAATGTATTTATTTATTTTATTTTTTTATCCTATTGTGTTTATATTTGGATGTTTTTGTGTGTGGACCTCTGCGTAGGTATATGTATGTGTGTGAATGTAGATATATATATATACGTGGTTGTGTATGGGGGAATGTATATGGGCATGTGTACGTATATGCATGAGCTTATGAGCGCGTGTGTGTGCAGGCATGTACATGTATGTAAGTATGAGGCAGAGTGTGAGTATATATATATATATAAATATATATATATATTCGAGGTAACAGATTATTGTTATATATATATATTTCGTTTCTGAATTTGTTTAGCAAGATTATTTATGTGAACACGTGTGTTGAAACCGATATTGTTATACTCTGGGAGGGTCATGTTGCCAATAAGAAACACACGTACCAGTTGCTTTCACTTAAATTTATTATAATACATTTATAAATTTAGGAATTTATAAATTTCCGGTTGGTTGGTTGGTTCCACAACAAGATGTTTGTTTATATATTGTCAAAGTTTTTTCGTCACACATTCTGTGACCTCTTCAGTGACTGGGGATTATTTTCTTTGTATTGTGTGCCTCTCCTTTGTTCTGTCCTACGCCATCTTGTTTCTGTGTGTGTGTTGTGTGCTTAGTTTGCGCATGTGTTACATCCGGTTGTCTGTGTGTGTTTATATTGGTTTATTTATTTGTTTATTTACATGTTACTGGTTGGTTGTTTGTTCTATGTGCGTGTGTGTTTTCATTTTGTCCTTAATTGTAAGTTGTGATGTTGCTGTTACACTCACATTTTCTATTTAATTTTGGTTGTAATTCATTTATGTTTACTGCCTCTGTGAGTTGTCTAAACATTGCGTCTTTTCTGTGTGTAGATTCTATTTTTATTTCTATGTTCTCTCATTTACCTTATTTTAGCATGTTGGTAGAGTACAAATGATTCTTTACTCACTTGAAAGTTTCGTCAGTGTTCATAAATATATATATATATATATGAGTGTGTGTGTGTGTGTGTGTGTGTGTGTGTGTATGTGTGTGTGTGTGTGTGTGTGTGTGTGTGTGTGTGTGTGTGTGTGTGTGTGTGTGTGTGTGTCTTTGCATATGTACTTATAACTACGTATGTGTATGTGTGTGTATGTGGGTGCGTATGTGTGTATATATATATATATGTGTGGGTGCGAGTGTATGCATATGTGGGCCTCTATATATGTCTATGTGTATTTGTGTATACATGTATATGTTTATGTACATCTCACAGGAATGTGTACGGATGATTATATATGGAGTATATATGCATTTTATTTCTATTATTTATGTTTGTATTATTTTATCATATATCCATTGTGTATATCGGTATATGTATGTATGCATGAATGTGTGTACATGTGTATATATAGATATATAAATATATATTATATTGTATACTATATTGATATTTTATATTTTATGTTATGTTATTTTACCGTTATTTTATAGTATATTGTGTTTTTTATTACATAATGTATTTTTAATTTACGTTTTTTTTTATATATGTCTATGTGGAAACATGTGTGTGTAAGCAAATATGCATCTGTGCAGGTGTCTGCATGTGGCGGTCCGTGTGCGTATGTATATGTAGATGTATATATGCCTGTATGAATTTATGTATGTATATGTGTGGGTGCGAGTATGCATGTAGTGTTTTTTGGTATATATATATATATATATATATATATATATATATGTGTATGTATGTGTGTATGTAATTTTGTGTACGTATGTGTATTTTGTATGTATGTGTGTGCATGTGTGTGTGTATGTATATATATATAGATATGTTTGTGTGAGTATATATATATATATATGCGTGTATATATATATGTATATATATATTTATATATGTATATATATATATATATATATATATGAAAGACGTAAAATAAGAAAATTAAAAATAAATAAATAAATAAACTTACTAAAATTTTCACTCCAACTAATTAGTTTCTGTAATGGGATAAAGATAGTTACGTAATATAACCCTCGAGAATTCATTACGTCATCAGGGAGTCTATTCTCAGCTAAGTCTCCAGGCAATGCGCGGACACAGAACAATAATATGAAAGACGTAAAATAAGAAAATTAAAAAAAAAATTAAAAATTAACTTACTTACTAAAATTTTCACTCCAACTAATTAGTTTCTGTAATGGAATAAAGATAGTTACGTAATAAAACCATCGAGAAATGATTACGTCATCAGGGAGTCTATTCTCAGCTAAGTCTCCAGGCAATGCGCGGACACTAGGGACTCATATAAAAATAATATATATATATAATTAATATTGTTAATAACTCCCTCTGGTCGAGCAATCTTTGAAGTGTAGGGACTGCTGGAAAGCTTCCATTACTCATACTTCTCGACTCCTTCACCACCTCTTCTACGGCTTCGATATAAATACCCCCTCAGCCTCCGTGGTATTTTCTTCGGGGTTATAAGAGGCTTAGCTCTGTTTCTCGACCGTTATATCGCGTGACTATCTCCCCCTCCGCCTTTTGAGATTCTTTCTCACGTCGTGTAGACGCGTTCTTGAGACTAGTAAAATGAGATATACTCTTGATAAGTCGGCAGACCTCGCAAGGACTCTATATCTTTATGATGTATTGTTTTTGTTTATGCCACGAAACTACGTAGTCGGGGAATCTAGGAGCACTTTAGGTATGATACATTTTATTACTAATTATATCTAAATGTTTCTTCTCTCTTCATAATGTATTTTTAACTCTGATACTGGTTCAGTCTGGTTCAACCGGATTGGTCTGTCCCAGTCATTCATTGAGCAACATCGGTGAAGTTGGCACCCTTAACTCACGGTTGGGTGCGGATGCATTCATGTATATGTGTGTGTCCGCATGTATCTGTGTGTTTCTAAATATATATATATATATATATATATATATATATATATATATATATATATATATATATATGTATATGTGTGTGTGTATGAGTGTATATATATAAATGTATATAAGATTGTGCGTAGTTACGTGTGCGCGCGTATGTGTGTGTATATGTGTATGTTTGCGTAGGCCATGCTTCTCGGACCGGATATATGGCGCGACTTAAGCAGCCGTTAAAAGGCTTGTGGCGGTATGTATCTAGAAGTGGGTATGAATGGGTCCGTGGAAGTGAGGGAGAGCTTGTTTTGTGTAATTATACATATATGTATATGTGTGTGGAGGGGGGTGTCTACGCATGTATGTTTATAAACGCATGTGTCTGTGTCTGCCTGTGTGTGTATATGTGTGTGTATATTCGTATGTGTGGGTGCTTACTATGGAGTGTGAACAGACGTGTGAGATACTGGACCCAGCATGACTCCATTGAAGTGTGTCCGACAGAAAATGGCTGATGACCCATGTCGCAGTAAATACTGATCAGAACTTAAGATGACGTGGGGTAAAAACAGCCAATGGCATGACAAGAGTGGAAGAGGTTTTTTTTAGGGTGTTTTTGTATGATAACCCCCCAGTGATAAAATTTGCTCCGAAGGAACTACTCCTGTATGAAGGAACCTGCAGCCGTAGAATCAGCCAGATCCATACATGGATCATGTCTCGAGCTACCTGCCGGCGAAACAATTGTAATACGGAATAAATTGAGTCCAGATGCATCACTGATTTTTCGTTTTCTTTGTACTATATAAATATATTATATATATATATGTATGTGTGTGTTTGTGTCTGTGTATATATCTATATATCTATATATATATACACATATAATTATGGGTGGAGGGTGTTTGTGTTTTGTGGCTATACGTTTATATATAACACGTATATATGTAATTTTAAATCATTGAAAAAGTATATTAGTGAAATATATTAATATAAAATAAAGAAATAAATTATACCTGATAAGCTAATAGAAATGTAGTTAGATCTTTGTATCAGAAGCTAGAATTCTTGAGTCAATATAAACAACATCCCATTTCGTTTATGTTTCACCACCAATTCATTAATGAAATGATTGTGAAAGCGTAATGAATAGAAATCCTCAGCTACATTTATATTTTATGCAATATTTTAATGTTTAAATCTTTAATGCAGTAATTTGCATGTGATTTAATATAATTTCCTACACATTGGCGTATGCTTCCTTTGTTTACTCTAATCTCGCTTTTAGTTTTATTCTCAGCAATCTTCTGTTAGCTTTAGGTTCTTTAAAAAGGTATCTTTCAAATTTCGAATCACGGGCTTTGTTTTCCCATTAGATGAATGTCATAATGCATTAATAATGATTATAAACATCTCGATGAATATGGACAAATCTTCTTAATAGTATTGTATAAACCCGAACATATATTATCACTATGAAAGATAAATGTTAAAATGCCTTTAATGTTCACCACTTAAATGTATGGTTGTGTTTATAATAATCAATTACACTATACTACAACATTTAAATTTCAAACATGCTATTTCTACAGGAAAGTGGATAATCAAAAAAGAAATTTGCATCTCTATTTTCGTAGTAAAGGAGGAATGGCGACAATATTTCAAAACAAAAATTTGGTATCTTCCTTTTATACCAAATATGCCGTTTGCTTATAATTTCGCATAGATATTATCATACTCGATTGGTAATAAATGTGAACTTGTTTATCTATATATAAATAACTGGTTTACCCGTTTTTGAATTAAGTCAGGCATGATCTAACTTAGAAATATTCAAAAGAGTTTTAGATACCCAAATCCATCATTATTTTAGAGGATTCACCTACATGTCCATTAACACCTCTGGGATTTCTCTTTTATCTAAGCAGAATCTTCTTTAAAGACAATGTGCCTTGTCTTTCTAGCAAATTGAGATACCGTGTAAGAGAAACAGCGTTGAAACTTTACTATGATATAGAAAAATATTTTCCAACCGAGTGATATAGCAACTCTGTAGTATTTGAAAATTTGAGAATGTATTTGTCATCTAACATCCACGTGAACACACGTCATTTTATCAAATGATTTCGTTTGAGGATATGAAGCACTTGTGAAGAATAATTTTGACTATTCTTCGCCCCATGCTGCAGGAATTATAGAAAATGTTTCAAGTGAATTTAAATCAATGCTGCATGTTGTTATTTACTTCAGAATTGCAATAGAGTATATATGAACATTTGCTTGCAATTCTTCATATTAGTAGGTAATAACCTTAAATTTCCTTTACTTTTTCATTGTAGCTCTTGGAATTTCGTTGAATTTCGTACAGCTAAAAGAGAGGAAGTAAGCTAAATGCAAGAATATCTGTTCTTTTCATATATTTCACACAATACAGATTTGGAAACTTTACAAAATAGTGTCCATCTAATAGTCATGATTGTGCTTTGAATATGTAATCCAAATATTGTCCGCATATTAGGGATATTTCTGTGGTATATTAATCCCATTCCCACAACATTATACTTCACATATTAGCTCAATCGTAAATAGCATTCCATCTACATACCTCTTCTTGAGATCACAATAACACAGAAAAATACGGCACTACATTGCTCTTAAAAATATGTGGAACCTGTCAGAATTAGCCTAGCAGTTTCAATATTTTACGCAACACATAATATGTGATTCAAATTGGAGCGTCAAAGAAAATAACTATTTCCTCTATATATGTTGACATATGAAATGGTTGTACGTTTCTAAGTCAAAATTAAAAGAAATATTTCATTTGCTAAAATGACAAGGATATTTAACATTTAATAGAAACGGACTCGGTGTAGTTTTAGCTTCATTGATTATTACAGTTACAGTGTGCCTTAAACATATACATATTTGGGTCGATCCAGCGTTCTTTCTCTTGCTTTCGCTTTCTTTCCATTTCTCTTCCTCTCTCACATATACAGACACTCAATATACATATATGCATAAGCAAACGCACATGCACATCTCTCTTTCTATATATATACGTATATATATACATATGTACATATATATATATATATATATATATATACTAATAAGAATATGTATATTTATATATGTTTGATATAACTATAAATATGTAGAATAGTACTAAGTACTAGCCCGTTACCGGTATGACATAAGGCTCAATGCACATTTCAAGTGTTTTAAAGAGCCGAGATACAAAGTGTTAACACGATCAAATTTAAGTTTAGAACATTTATTTGCTGACAATTGTTTCTTCCAGGGGGAAGTCTGTACGCATCGAAGCATAAGGAATGTCGAAACATGTTAATAAAATCCTAGTCATTTAGAACATTTAGAGTACATAATTGTTGTTAGTGTCATAGGCATCATGTGGAGAGTCAGGAGTTAAAAAGATGTTCTGCTTGAAAGAACACAATTACAGGCAGCACTGGTTGGAAGTATAATAGGTATAAGTAAAAAGCACAAGCAAAAAACACAGGCAAACAAGTTATATGCAAGGAAAGTTGGTGTACAATGCAGGAGTCAATACAGTCAATAAGGCATGTATGAGGGAAGAGTTATAATGCAGTTGAAATAAACATATTTTGTGTGGGGTGTTAAAGCATGTTATAATTGTTATAAATGTTTAAGATTGTGTGCAATTTGGTAGAGAGGCATGTGGTGATAATGTAGGTATTTGTTATGTATGTAAGGTGTAATTTTCTTTTCTAGGTTTGTAATACAAACCCCAGAAAAGATAATTTGTAGATAAAAAATGCATAAAATATACCTACAATAACAACATGGCCAGTAATTAGGAGGAATTTACATTTAACAAACAAACACCTATTGACTATAAACGACTCAAAATAATCCCATGGTTAATAGCTGTCAATAACAAACAACATATACACATACATACGAACTACAACACAAAAACACTTAAATGAAAATCACATACCCAACTCTATCAGGTGCTTTGCTTTACACCTTACATAACAAATAGCTACATTATCACCACATGCCTCTCTACCAAATTGCACACTATCTTAAACATTTATAACAATTATAACATGCTTCAACACCCCACACAAAATATGTTTATTTCAACTGCATTATAACTCTTCCATCATACATGCTTTATTGGTTGTATTGACTCCTGCATTGTACACCAACTTTCCTTGCTCATAACCTTTTTGCCTGTATTTCTTTTTTCTTTTCTTTTGCTTGTGATTTTTTTGCTTGTGATTCTAACTTATACCTATTACACTTCCAACCAGCGCTGCCTGTAATTGTGTTCTTTCAAGTAGAACATCTTTTTAACTCCTGACTCTCCACATGATGCCTATGACACTAACAACAATTATGTACCCTGAATGTTCTAAATGACTAGGATTTTACTAACATGTTTCGACATTTCTTATGCTCCGATAATCCCAGCCTCCCCTCTGGAAGAAACAATTGTCAGCAAATAAATGTTCTAAACTAATATTTGATCGTTATAACACTGTGTATATATATATATATACAAAGTGTTATAACGATCAAATTTTAGTTTAGTATATATATATATATATATATATATATATATATATATATATATATATATATATATATATATATATATATATATATATATATATATATAAGGGTTAAAATACTGGAGTGTGTTGGAGTTAAACACCCTCTTCGTATTATAGAAATGACAGTAAAAGGTATAGCTCAATGTAGTTAAACAGAGCCGAAAAATTAAGAGAGTAAAACAAAGAAGCCTTCAATACATCAAAAGTCTTTATTAGCCGACAATGTTTCGTCCTATTAAGGACTCATCAGGGCAATTAAAACAACAAGAAGTAATATCGGCAGATACAAGCCGGAATCTCCGAAGAATATGGAGTGTACATAAACTGAAGTATTACAAAAATATATAATAAAAATATATGATAATAATTACTAAGGATGTATATAACATTAAGAACCATATTACAAATATAGTCCAAAGCAAAAACTAGAGCTAAACAAGGGCGGTTATATAGAGCAGGAATTTTATATAATACAATATAACATACAATAATATACCTTTACCAACATTAGAATCAAAAATTACAATAAAAATCAAAATATACAATATGCATATATATATATGTGCGCACACGTACACACACATACAACAATACGCACATCCATCTTCCACTGCACAAATTAAACCTTATTAAGAATTTGAATATAAAAATAAAAATAAGCATGGTAGGAATGAAAATAATAATAATAATAATACTAATACATCTACCCAATATACATGAGGTAATAATATGATATAATTATAAGTAACACATATAATAATAATTAATACAATTATATACTATTTAATACAATATAATAGAATAGATAATCTCCGGTTAATTTACAAAAACAATATAGATGTCACAATAATAATATAATAATAATAACATTTACAATATACAATATACTGACATTTATCAATGTACTCGAGTTAACAAATCGGTTCATATTGGGTTACAGAGTAGGTGAGGAAAAATAAATTGTACAATACCTAGAAGTAGAAACATCTTACATGATATATAAAGTTTAACATATCATAATGTTACATATAATTAACGGTAAGTAATAAGGATCAATATTACAATAAAAAATACAATATAATATATTATATAAAATAAATTAATACAATATAATATATAATTACTTATAATTACAATGTTGGTAGACAGACCATGGATGAGTGAGTGAGTGCCAGACAGTGAAAATAATATAGAATATAATAAATAAATAGATAGAATCAACCGGAAATTTAAAAAAACAAAAACAAACGTATACATATAGGTCTCCCATGCAGTTAAGTAGTTAAGTAAAAGCTAAGGAAAACAACCCCTGTAAATGACTCGAAAACCCTATTTGATAAATTAATATTAAAAATATTTAAACTATCCAATAAGGCAGTATAATATTAGCTATAGTTTAAGTCATTAAAGTTTATAAACGTTAATATTTCGTTACAAATGTTTACAAGAAGGAATGAAAATTTATTATTATCATATACATAACGATATCTAAATAACTGACTTAAGCAGAATTAAGGTAGGCTAATAGGGACAGAAAAGAAGAAATGTATGGAGGATGCAAAGGGGCATAAAATATAGTCGATATACTATATTACATAATAGAAAGGAGTGTCAAAGAGGGGGGGGGTTAAATATAATATAATCATAGTCAAATTGGAGGGGTTGACAATAAGTTTATGTGCGCATGGGGGGGGGGGGGGGAGAAAGGGGGGGGGGGTCCAAAGAAGAATCCGAATAAAGATAAAAATAAAAATACAAATAAAAATAAGAATAAGAATAAGAGTAAAATAAAATAAATACCGTAAAATATATAATCTTATATACATTCATAAGGTGTAACAGTGAAAATTTAATGCGTAAGAAGATAGATGTGGTACAGTAGCCAAAAGATTATGAGATCTAGAATGAAGAGTCATCAAAAACCAATTATAACAATGATGATAATAATAATAATGCTGGCAAACAAAAGGGCCTAAACTAAAAACTAAGTAATGGAATATATCACCTAATGGGTACCAAATCACATTAGGAAAGTTTCTCACCAAAAAATTAAGGTAGAAACAGCAAAATAATCTCATTCACCAAAAACAATGAACAAAATATTTTCCTAGTATTATCATTCTGTTTCTGAGGCTAAGAATCGTTTGCCTTATATAGCTTTAGTTTCTCCCTTTACATTTAATGGCATATATATATATATATATATATATAATTGAATATATGAGAGAGGGATGAACACCGATATAAGTATGTATGTGTTCCAATTGCAAATGACCAAATTAGCTAGGTTGAAAAAATACTAATTTAAAACAATATGGTTTGCAATATGACAAGGAAAGAAGCAGCAGGGCTGTCATTCATGGCAGTTATACAAAATTTATTTGGTAACATAAATGTAGATGACTATGAAATTCTGGTAACTAGCCTGTCAGCTTTTCATGATCTTGGGAGTAAAATGAGTGTTAAACTCCATTTGCTGCATAGTCACCTTGGTCAATTTCCTGAGAATCTCGGGGCTGTTAGTTATGAGCATGGAGAGCGCTTCTATCAAGACATCACGACCATGGAAGGGTGGTAACCATTTAGATGGGACAAAAATATGATAGCTAATTACTGCTGGAGCATTAAGCGATATTGCCCAGGTTAAAATCCAGAAAGGTAAGAGCTACAAGCGCAAATTCTAAACCTGAATAAGATCCATTTTTGTTTTGCTTTCAATACTATTCCGTTTCTGACCTAGCTAAGGATTATTGGCATATAATCGATGTTTTCCCCTGAGAAAATAGTAGACACACTTATTATTACGGAGTTACATTTCTGTATTGGCAAATGGTATGATTTATGGGAATATAGATATTATTTTTAGAGCCCAATTCTTAGTGAGATGGACTAACTCGTATTTATGAATAAATCTAGAACCTCAGTGCAAAGGTATGTGATTACCAAATTTTATGAAGATGATATAACCATAAAATATACAGCTGGATTGCATCATAACACGAGAAAGATTCAACTTTTGGAAAGTATAAAAAAAGCTTTATTGCAAAAAAATTGGAGCTATCAGAGGAAAACTAACTTCATAATTTAATTCAGCTCACTCAAATTAGATAACATCAAGTGTCAGTATCAATGCACCAAAAATGTTGTTGACCAGCAGATTTCACTGCCAATAGTTGATAGACCTCGTTACAAGACAGATACCACTTAATGAGCATTTAGATATATATATACAACGAACAAGACCTCCAAATTCCAGGTTTCTCCCCTATAGCGTTGTCCATTTAATTCCACAGGTAACACACTTACATATAAAAGAAAATATATTCATTCAAAAATACAAAATTGTCTGAATAGACTCTGAATTCAGCTCCGCACCCACTCACGGACACGTAACATTTTTCACCTTGCTAATGTTATTGTTAACACTATTATTATTGCAGTAAATTGGCAGTATCGGTAGAGGGTCGGAGGCCATGCTTTCCAGCATAGTTACGTTACTGTACGGTCTGAGTTCAAATACCGTCGAGGTTAACTTTGCATTTCATCCTTACGGCGTCGATAAAATAAAGTACCAGTAATGTACTGGATAATTGCTGGCCTTGTGGCAAAAGTAGAAACAATTATTATTGCTATTGACGTTCGCATTATTATTATGTTATCACCATGTTTGTCCCATAGAGTTACGGCCCATGCCATTCTGAATACAAATCCCGCTGAGGTTAACTTTGCCGTTCAATCTTACGGGATCGATAAAATAAAGTACCAGTAATTCACTGGGTATTTGCTGGCTTTGCATGCTGGCCTTGTGTGCTGGCCTTGTGCTAAAAGTAGAAACAATTATTATGTTATCACATGGCACTCTGTACACAAACAGAGAAGAAAATAAATCTGTATTGCTACACACACACATCCACACACTCTCTCACATACACACATCAACAGAGAGATAGAGAAAAGAGAGTCGTGTATAATTCTTCTTCATTTTGCCGATTAGACCATTATTATTATTATTATTGTCATTATGATAGTGATGTTAATGGTAATAACAATCATCATTTTTGCTATTTTTTGTTATTGCTGTTATTGATATTTGCATTCGGGTGAAGCAGAAAACAAAACAAAAACAAAAACAAATACCTTCACACCCACAAACAAATACATGCATAAACAAAATTCCTATACTTTTGAAATTTCAAACAAATGTACTGGAAACATACAGAAAGCTGATCCACATTTTCATAAAAGTGAAAGGAGTTCCCGAAGCATGTTAGATGCAATTTTAATGTCGGCATAGCCACACATCTCTAAACCCCTCCTAACCTTTGAAAACAGGAAACTTGTGAAACCGGTTAACTGTAGATAATTGAAAATAAATCTTCTTAAAGACTCCAATTGCATTTTCAAATTCTATTCCCAATAATTTTAATATATTCCTCATGGGTAAAATATATATATATATATATATATATATATATATATACTATAATATATTTTGAGATTAAACTCTCAGTCGTTTACAATTAATAAGCTCCAAGAAAGGGGCATTTCCGAGCAGTTAAATACATTAATATATATGATAAACACAAAACGTGTTTGCATTGTAACAGACAAAGTTAGCTATCACTGAAATAAACTAATTAAAGTGAATACAATTTGTCTGTCTCGATATAAGTCAATAAAGACAAGCTTATATTGGCAAAGGCCGTGATTCCTGGACATATTTAAATTTCAAAATCCAAACCCGCTCCGTAGATGAATTTGAACTTCGAAACCCAAATATGTTTCGCAACGATGGTACATGAATTGAAAAATAAAGAGAATCGAAATGGAATTGAAATAAAAAGTGAAATATCCAAATCTTCTGTGCTTATCGACAGGAATCCAGTAAAATTAGTACATTTCACCATAAAAAATGTTGCAGGTCTGACTATACGTGTGTGTAGCCAGGCCAAACTAGCCGTCCCGCATTCCCGGTGCTAGAAATAACAGCCGTTTATGCGGTATTAAAGATCAGCTCTACAGTTAAGGAGTAATATACTATATTATATTTTGACATTAAACTCTCAGTCGTTTACAATTAATAAGCTCCAAGAAAGGGGCATTTCCGAGCAGTTAAATATGCAGTTCAAATTCATCTACGGAGCGGGTTTGGATTTTGAAATTTAAATTTGTCCAGGAATCACGGCCTTTGCCAATAAAAGCTTGTCTTTATTGACTTATATCGAGACAGACAAATTGTATTCACTTTAATTAGTTTATTTCATTGTAGCTAACTTTGTCTGTTACAATGCAAACACGTTTTGTGTTTATCATATATATTAATGTATTTAACTGCTCGGAAATGACCCTTTCTTGGAGCTTATTAATTGTAAACGACTGAGAGTTTAATGTCAAAATATAATATAGTATATTGCTCCTTAACTGTAGAGATGATCTTTAATCCCGCATAAACGGCTGTTATTTCTAGCACCGGGAATGCGGGACGGCTAGTTTGGTCTGGCTACATGTGTAGTCAGACCTGCAAAATTGTTGATGGTGAAATGTACTAATTTTACTGGATTCCTGTCGATAAGCACAGAAGATTTGGATATTTCACTTTTTATTTCAATTCCATTTCGATTCTCTTTATTTTTCAATTCATGTACCATCGTTGCGAAACATATTTGGGTTTCGAAGTTCAAATTCATCAACGGAGCGGGTTTATATTTTGAAATTTAAATTTGTCCAGGAATCACGGCCTTTGCCAATATAAGCTTGTCCTCATTGACTTATATTGAGACAGGCAAATTGTATTCACTTTAATTAGTTTATTTCATAGATAGCTAACTTTGTCTGTTACAATGCAAACACGTTTTGTGTTTATCATATATATTAATGTGTATATATATATATATATATATTAGAAAGTGAGGTTTTTTTTACAAAATGAAATATAACCGAGGTGTCCTACACGAGTGAATGTATAAAGAAAAAGGGATGAAATCGAAAATGCAACTGGAGTCGTATTTTTTTTTTTTTTTTTTTTACCGGTTTCGCAGTTCTGCTTTTCAAAAGGTGAGTTGAGATGGAGGGTCTGTGGGATGTGAGAAAAACCACAGACCCTCCATCTCAACTCACCTTTTGAAAAGCAGAAGAACTGCGAAACCGGTAAAGGAACCAAATAAATATATATATTTAAAAAAAAAAAAAAAAATAAGACTCCAGTTGCATTTTCGATTTCATCTCTTTTTCTCTCTATATATATATGAAATACGTCCCTTCACGCACAAGGCACCAAGGTACGCATGTATTGTCCAACCAAGTTCCAATGTGGTTCAATGCGGGTTAATAAATTAACGAGCCAGAACAAATATAAACAAGGTTTAGTCCTTGTGCGTGAAGGGACGTATTTCATATTACTACTACCTCCACTAACGTTGAGAACAAACCGGGTCATTCCGACTGCTGCTGGCAACAGCGGTGGCTAGTTTGACCTACTTCCTTTTGCCTCTATCTTTGCTACGGCCCTTGATAAACCTGTTCTACATCATCCACACTCATCCCAGGAACAGTTTTTGATAGCGCTAGTTTGTGATTTTAATTCAAAGATTTTATATTCTTTGAATGAAAAGAACCTTCTGACGAGAATCTCTCTTTGCAACGAAGGCCGTATGGTCTCCGTTTTATTTTTGGGATTCGAAACCGATCGGTAAAGGTAACTATAGTAGGTAAAGTCAATTTTTTAAAATTTATTTTGAAACTTTTTCATTATTTACTAAACCTTGTTTATATTTGTTCTGGCTCGTTAATTTATTAACCCGCCATTGAACCACATTGGCACTTGGTTGGACAATACATGCGTACCTTGGCGCCTTGTGCGTGAAGGGACGTATTTCATATTACTACTACCTCCACTAACGTTGAGAACAAACCGGATCATTCCGACTGCTGCTGGCAACAGCGGTGGCTAGTTTGACCTACCTCCTTTTGCCTCTATCTTTGCTACGGCCCTTGATAAACCTGTTCTACATCATCCACTCTCATCCCAGGAACAGTTTTTGATAGCGCTAGTTTGTGATTTTAATTCAGGAATTTTATATTCTTTGAATGAAAAGAACCTTCTGACGAGAATCTCTCTTTGCAACGAAGGCCGTATGGTCTCCGTTTTATTTTTGGGATTCGAAACCGATCGGTAAAGGTAACTATAGTAGGTAAAGTAAATTTTTTAAAATTTATTTTGAGACTTTATCATAATTTACTAAACCTTGTTTATATATATATATATATATATATATATATATATATATATATATATATATATATATTTATTTATATATATATATGACAAGTTAGTATGTTTTGAAACAGTGACCAGGTTTGAAATTAGAAAATAAATTAGCTTTCACCGTATTTTTTACTAAAGAGATTTTAGTCTGAAAATGGGGTTTAGAACCCTCACATAAATGGAATCTAATTTCAAACCTGCTCACTGTTTCAAATCATATATGTTTCTCATTTATACTCGCTAAGAATGTAGCTTCTAATTTGAGTGGAAGGAGATAGGTGATGTGTTGGTGTAATCGTAGCACAGTGGTCTGGATAACCAAAGATGTGGGTTCGACTCCCATGTACCTCAATACTCATCTTTTTCCATTTATCTGACTAAACCGCATTTTCAGACTAAATTTTCTTTAGTCAAAAATACGATGAAATATATATATATATATATATATAAGAGAGTATTGAAGTTTGCTTGAATCATTGTGGAATAATAAGGTAAATTTCTGTAAGGCGTTTGGAAGCCTCGACAATGCAAATGGGTAAAACTCCGGGTAACAAGATCCGGGGTGGTGTAGAGATAGATGTAAGTAGGTGTACGTTGAGAGGCGTGGCGTGTATAAGACGTGTAGAGGAATGAAGGAAAGAGGGTAAAGGATAAAATTAAAAATAACAACACGAGAAAGAGTTACCTAAGGAGAGATTCAATTGTCCCTATATATTTCGGATTCACATCCATCAACTGGGGGTTTTTTCAGGGGTGGGGGAAAGGTTGTCTGTCGGAAAGGTGCGAAACGTGTCCTCCGCTGTTTGTTGATTTGAATATCTGAGGTATTCATCAGAGTGCGCGTGCGCGTTAAATGGGGTCGGTCAGGCAGAGGTCAGCGGCCGAAGTAGTTCTTTCAATTGTGGGAGTGGGATGGTGCTAGCTGTCAGTCCATTCTCTGCATGTTTGTTGAATGTTACTGTGTTGTGTGTGTGCGTGTGTTGTTGCCTTGTTCCTCTGTATTGGCAGTGTAGTATGTTCGTATGGTGGAATGCTACTGTGTGTGTGTGTGCGTGTGTTGGTGTCTCGCTTGTGTGTGTGCGTGTGTTGCTGCCTCGTTTGTTAACTTAAACCAACCACCTCATTTCGGTTCTCTCGGATCGGTTGTTTAATTGTGGCCCTAAGCTTTTGATCCAAAGTGCTTCCTTGATACGTAACGTGCCGACGTTTCTTTCTGTCGCTAGAATTGTGACCATGGGCCTTCCGTCTTTGTTTCCGCATTTGCCTATGTGTTTCCGGAAAGATATATATGTTTATATATATATATATATATATATATATATATATATAACCAGTACCTAGCACGCAATATTGTCTACCGATGTACAATAAATTCCGGAACCAACAAATGGTATTACGTCGGATGTACCGCAACTTCTTTCAAAGCTCGCCTATACCAACATCGATCTTCGATCAGGCACGAGAAAATGCGCTCCGTAACAACCCTCGCCGATAAAGCCTGGCAGCTCCGGAGGAACAATCAAGCATTCTCCCTTGATTGGCAAATTATTGCAGCTGCGCCTGCATAAGGCAAACTCATCGATTCTGCAAATTATGCATTTTAACGTCGGTAAACAAACTTTTGAACAGCAAAATTGAACGTTCTCTATACTGTAACCATCGTTTGAAAACGACTTTTTCTTTTTTTAAATGCATATAATGTTACCTTTTTACACCACCGTTTGCAAATTTCTGTTTTATATGTTTATACACAAGATATGGCTTTCTATAATAATAGTACTAAACACTGTTTTCTGGACCCCTTTAGAAATAACCTGCTACTATAATAGCCCCAATAACTTGTCTGTAACTCTGTACCACTTTCACCGCGTTAACTAAATTTTGTCCGAACAACACCACTAGAAGAATTTACTTCCCCCGCCAACCCTAACAAGCCTCATTAAGCTAACTGCTGCCAAAACATTCTCTCCTTACAATCTCTACTAGTCTGACAGTCTTAAATCCTAGGACTCCCTCCACCTTACTCACTTCCCTCTTCCCCTTCTCTTCCTACCTCCTTCTTTCTCTTTTATCTAGTGTATAAAATATGTTCATATCATTCCAATACAAAGGTCTGACAACATGGTGTGTTTCCTTACAGTGTACCTTCGGTTTATGATGATATTTTTATATTAAAATAGCGAGGTATAGGTAACCCATACACTATAGAAACAATTGTTACCTAATACATTCTTTATACCCGCATTTCCATTTCATAAACTTCTTCGCCATATATATTTATATATATATATTTATATATATATATATATATATATATATAAGTATGTACACGCACATACATATATGTATACAGACGTACATTAGTATGTATGTATATATATATATATACATACATGCACACATATATATATGTACGTATGGATTCACCGAACATTTATTATAATGCTCGGTGTGTTTGTAAACAAACATCCCATATTAAGGCGTAGTGTCCAGAAACCATCGTTGCTCATTTGTTCAATACTGACAAAGGAACGCTGTACTAGTTTCAAGCTTATTCGTTATCGTCAGCAACGTATACCTTCCTGCCGTACTAAGAGTGGGAAATGAAATTTCGTTTCATTTTTTCCGTTCATATATATATATTTATATATATATATATGCGTGTGTGTGTTTGCGTACGTACATATGAGGTGTTGTGTATCTATGCATATGTGTTTGTGTCTATGAATATTATCTAGTGACACGTTTGCCTGTATGTGAATTCAACAGCTGAATGGATATGGATATTACAACGGTTCGTTATATATGTTGCCTAACGGTTTGATTTATGAAATTGTTACTAAACAAAGGTCATCTAATGAGAAGGAGAAGTTTAATCTGTACATTTCTGCTTCAAGATAACGACAATGATAAAAATTTGATGATATCTCACAATCATTTGTATACTTCAATAGTAACGCAATTTAGCGGAATATTTTCAGTAATTCCTTATCTCGATATACTTCATTTTCTTCTTCACGCCACAGGTCATTAGCAGCCTAAATTCATATTAACTGCTGTAATCTAAATGTCATGACAATTAGCAACACATAAGTACACTCACATACAAAAGCACACGCATACATGTACGCAGAAACCTACTCAGAGAACGCGTAATACTGCGAATAAAGGAGAGAATATAGAGCAAGGAAAAAATGATAGAAAGAAAAGATGGGTGGTCGAGTAGAAGTGTTGATAAATAGGGAGCATTGCGAATTAGATAGTCAGACAAAGAGATAATTGGAATTAGTTGTTCGATTCTATAGATGATATCATTATATCAAGAAATTTCGTTTTCTTGATGTACACAAATTATGACAAAACTTCTACTGAATACGACACACACACACATAATCACACACTCACATGCACATACATATACACACACATATATATATATATATATATATATATATACACAGTTCAAGAGTAACCAATCTTAGAGGGAGAGATGGAGATAGTAGAGAAGATATTAGAGGAAAGGATGGATGAGTTAGTTAGAAGCCAAAGAACAAAGGCATGTGCTCAATGTGAAATATGCAGTAGAAAGCAGCTAGGTGGCTGGGTTCATGCAGAGGTTAGGTGCGCAGGGCTGGAAATATTCATTATTATTATTAATATTGTTATTATTATTATTCTCTACATTCCTTACATCAAACTAAAATATGTTGACAATCTTTTAATAATGTCTTCCTTGTGAAATTTGTATATATATATATATATATATATATATATATATATATATATAGAGAGAGAGAGAGAGAGAGAGAGAGAGAGAGAGAGAGAGAGCGTGACAGAGAGAGAGAGAGAGAGAGAGAGCGTGACAGTGAGAGGGATAGAGAGAGAGCGAGACAGAGCTATCGATAGATAGATAGATAGATATGTGCGTGTGTATAAGTGTGTATGTATGCACACACACGTCATGTGCTCAGCTTAGGCGCAGAAAAACTTCAATTGCAGTAAGGTGCTATAAAATAACTTATAAAAATCAGCTAAAAGAACATATGCATGTATACATATATATATGTGTGTGTCTACAGTCTATTTTTGGCATCGTTGAGTGAATTAAGAATGTTAAATAGAAAGCTAACTAAAAACTGGCATCTTTAAGGCTGGCTTATGATTATGAAAAATAGCATATGTAGCGTATAAAAACTTTAGACGCTCAAAGGTAGAGTGTGTCACACGTGGGACTCGAACTCCCATTTGTCGATAATCCCGGCTGTGCTTCTTTTGCACTAAACTGTGACTGCCCAATTTACTTTTTATTTAAGCTATATAAATCATTCAGAAGAAAGAGCCTGTATATATGGCTCCAACGTTTTTTTACTATGAAAAGCTGCCAATGTCAGTCAAATATACTCCTGCACGGAGGATAATTGGACAGCCACACCAGTGGGACTCGAATTCACATCTGCTATATGGTTTGCTTCTTTGCTACCATTAGTGAAACTGATCATTACAATCGTTAATTGAAGTTATATTAATCAGCACAAAGAAACACAACCATTCAGATTCTTAAGTATTTTCAATTTAAATCTAACTTGAATTAACAGCTTCGACGAATGCTTTTGACTAAGAAAAATTAATGTACGCTAGGGATATTATCCAGTGGGCGGACAAAACGTTACCTGCGCCACCCGTTAGATTCGAACAGCCACTGGCAGTCTAAAGGATAAGCGAACAACGATTACTGTAAATCTTATGACATAGTAACTTATAGCCAGATATCCGCCACAGTATGTTTTGTTTCGAGAATCGTATTTCAATGTAGGCGATATAATGATAGAAATTGCAACTTGGACTTCACCCATGTGGAGTTGAGCATATAACCTCCTGAAGCGGACATATATTGCGAAAATAAGACATATATTCACAGCTAGTGGAAAATATTGTACGAAGAATATGACCATAAAATACTCAACATTGAATTTAAAGTCCTGGCTTCACACAAGCATGGGAATCTATAAACGTATGTGTTGACTAACATTATTCTAATTGGTATTATTTACCGCCAAGACATATCAATACATTTTGAAATACATTATGAATTATTTTGCACCAGATCGTATGTTTACAGAATGAAAAGTGTAACGGAATGCGTTACTTCGAGATACGGAATACGCGCGATGGTAATTTTTGATAGCAATATTAGAAAACACTTGCATTGGACGTCCATAACCAAATTTCGTAAGATGCATCGTGTGTTGCGTCGAAATGTGTATGTCCGTACGTCAGAAAGTAGTTTACCTCCATGAGAAATACTGGTATAAAAATAGACTTTCCTGATCGACAAAACTAAGTAAATAATCCTTTTTTAATTTATTTTACATTTGTCCAAAGACTGGCGGCACAGTTTCACGCCACCAACAGAAGAAGATTCTCCCCGTTTATGCTCTGCCGTTCCCAGGCAAGTAGAGCTAATATATAAACAATTTGCATTACCACCAAGTGCTTAATTTGAGCCACGAAATTTCAGGTATCATTCGTTTTTATTATAGGGAATTACCCAAGTGCAATGAGATCCATGAAATGTGAGAGAATAAAGGTATTACTTCCTAGTAGCGTGTGCAATTTAAAAGCATAAGTCATTTTCCTATAGTTCAGCAAGGCAAGCAATTTCGATTACACATTCTTCCTATGTTTTAGCATCATGATTCTGAACTTATGATAAAACCTTTTTATTTGGCTAATCTAAAACATGAAACACCTGATTAGCTGAAAGAATATGTCAGTTTCATAAAGTGTGGTATTTCGTGTTTAATAATATTAAACGTCTGACATTTAAAATTACTATTTTCATATCAAAATGTTATGTTTTACGATAATCAAGATTGACATTTTATGCGCTTATGAATTGCTGCCTGATTTATATCAGCATTGACAGACCATGAAATGCTTTTTTATGTTTATTAAAATACACTATTTTCCGTATATCACATATTCTGTTGAATATATTAGCACTGAACTACATTGTGGTATTTCTTCACTCGTATTATGTATGTATTCAATAATGAATATCCCATAAACGTGACTAAATGCTACCGGCGGAAATGTAATATTTAGAGATGTTTCTCATATTGACGAAATAGTGGTAAACGAATCTCATAAGCATGCAGTTATATCGCAGAGGAAATAGTTGGTGTTAGCGGCAGTGTAATTGTTATTGCTCACTGGTTTTTATTAAGTGTTTTAATAGGTTAAATTGCTGTAAATAATTGAGGGTAGTGTGTTACGATAAAACTGCAAACATTTCTGTTTGACATTTGTGATTACATTTAAACCATTGTGCATGATCGAATGAGATTCAGGTATTAAAATAACGTATTGAATAATAAATAATATAGTGAACCCGTTGATGTTATTACAGGTGTTCAGGACTCTGTTGAAAGAAGGATATTTGTCAGGTTTTTTAGAGGCTGACTTTACTCGACTCTTCCTAGCTACAGCACTGGATTGTGAGATTTTTCTTTGGAGTTACAGGTATCACTCATTGATTGATCACGTTTAGTAGTATACCGCTGTTGATCCGGGATTGATTATTCGTCCGGAAGTTGCCCGCTTATATCGCAACGCACCATCATATCTGGTGATCGTATCACTATCCGCCACCTGCAAGCCGTTTTCTAGCAGAACAGCCCTTCGTGAAAACATTTTGCTTCAAGACTAGGAACTTCCCACTTCATAATTATTTTCATAAGATGATCACTGTTTGTTTATAAAACAATAAAAGTATGAAGTGACTTTAATAGTTTGCAGGAATAAATTAATGGCTAATATACACTAGCTGTAAAGGAATAAAATATGTTCATTTAATCAGATAGGTCTAATAACGTTTACCAAACAAATAAACCTATGTACGAAAGATATCTATGTAATTATTTAACTTAGAAATATATCTAATTACAATTTCTTTCATGACATTAACTAACTTTCGACGTAAGCAAATAATTAAACATATAAATATCTGATCTGACATAAGTCTCATTTAAACGGAATGCTAAACATTCTACAGTTAAGCATTCAAACATTATTTAACCCAATAAAAATGACATTGGTATCATTCATAAATATGCTATGAATAATGTTATACAAATTATTCTTTGCCATTACGGAATACTATTCATTCGTAGCACTGGCATGCTACTAATCAAAACAAAGCAATTTGCAACTTTTTGTTATTTGATATCATTGCTGACTTATCACGAAACTACGTCATATACTCACGCTCTAGGATGTTTAAATGACCAAATTTATGATGGGGCAATGAATCATAAAGTTATCTGATTTATCAAATCTAATTATGCCGTTAGATTGATTAGCAACTCTGACCACAGGCGTCGCTTTAAATGAGTTTTACTCCAATTTTTAAATGTCCGAAACAGTACGAAATACACGTCCAAATACATACGCTGATAGAAACACAAATGGAAACCTTTTCATTACCGTTCACAATCCAAAGAAAAGTTGTATAAATTGGTGTTACAAACATTTTTGAATGTAAGTACCAATTCATAAAACTTGTTGCTTTCTAATTGAATCAATTCCGGAAATTGAAATTGTTTTTTTCATTAAACAAACATGGAATCTTCAAAACGAGCATATTTCCAGATTCATCAGGCTTTAAAACAGTGATATTAATGGCGTCGAGTAATCATCTTATTTTCTTTGAGTAAATAAAGCCATGGCAGACTTATAAATGATTCAACATTACATGTTTAACTTCAACATAATATGCTTTGAGACAAATGCACATGCAGACACGGACATAACACTGCGACGAAAATAAATGCCTTGTAACATCTTATGTTGATCATTGTTAGTAGTTGATAAAGGGTAGCTGCAAATCCTAGTCGTATATATATATATATGGCGGAGTATTCCAGCCTAAAATTACGTTTCCGTCTTTGTGCTGATTTCAGTGACTTAGCGTTTATCCGAAGCGAGATCTATAAAATATACAACTGTCCTAAACAAATATGTACTATCTGGAATATGATTGATTAAGGTTGCGCCACAGCATGACCGTATTCTAATGATTAATTTCATTCTTTTGTCTTCAATCTTTTGTCTGTCACAGGAGAAAATTGATTTCATTTTACTTGAATGATAAATTTGACGTATAATGTATGTCACTAATAAGGTTTTGCAAAATGTTATACGCTTTTCTACAACCATCGAACCTCCCTTTCCAATGGTAAGTGATTTAGTTCTTATGTCATTGAGAGAATAGTTTCAGATTTAGTTAATTATAATTATAAGGTGTCAATATAGTATGTATTGTGATACATTTTGTACAGACACCTTTTGTTGAGGAATAAAGCCTGGGTGCCTGTTCACCATCCACAGATTTCCAGCAGGTGATACTGAAATTAGATGTTTATGCGTAATCTCGCTTTCTTAAAAAAAGTGTTCGTATTAAGAAACGTTGATTCTCATTCAGAGCTTATTAGCAAATACATAGATAATGATTCCTAAGTAATTTTTTCATCCTTTATGAATACAATACTAACTACCCCTAAATCGTTATTTGGAGAAAAAATGATTAATTTACTGGTGGGGAAACCTCACAAATACCATGTCTACCACATCAATGTGACAATGTATAGTACTTAGTAAAAAACATTTATTGTTAATGACAACCACTATCCTGTTGCACAGTGGTATGTAGAATCTAAAGAGTAGCTTGTATGGTCATTTCTTCACCAATAGTATCTAGCTTAATTGTATCCCTTATCAATAACATAAATGGGTGACAATCGTATTGATAAAATCGTTTGTGAGTAACGGAATATATATCCTGAATCGACGATACTGCCCTACTTACATTTCATCTTTGATCCTGTAGCAGTTGCATGTATTTAAAAAAATATTATTAGAGATATATTTTCATATTCATATTCTTCATTACCACAGCTGAATCATGTTGACTCGTACACATGTAGTATCACAGTGCTCTCTATATCTTCCTCGCTTGCACATATTTTCAGTTTATCGTTGGCATTGGGGCGGTAATGCCAACCTTGTGAATCTTCTAGTAAAACAATATTAATCTTTATCGCTACTAAAGGTAATGAATGATATTCCTGATAAAGTACTTCATATGTAATATTCAAAATTCAACAAATTTACCAGCAAGAAGTGATTAGGTTACATTATTCAACTTTTGCAAAACCTCTCAACATTCTTATCCAATTATAGAATTCGTAATTAGTTTCCATCCCTGCTTTCATAAATTACACTTAGTTTAAACTGGTGATATTGAACTTTACACTTCATAGGAAATATATGATACTTGGTTAGGTATGTAGACATCCGAACTTTTTAAATATTTATATTATAGCAGCATCTTACTCTGATATTTACAATACATACACACAGTCACACACACATACACATATACACAGATACACACTTACACACACACATACAAACACACACACACGCACACACACCCATATATATATATATATATTTATATATACAAATATATATATATATATATATATATATATATATATATATAGAAAGATTTGAATGGATACAGTTTAGTTGAAAGGAATTTATTGACACGTGTTTCTATAACAGTTACATAACCTAAAACAGCTATCTACAAACTTTTAGTTATGCAGACATTCAATATTTCAATGTTATTATTTACTGTCATTTCATCAGAATAATATTACTGAGGACCTATTTAGTTTTTATAGAGAATATTAGGAGGGAGGGGTGAAGTTGTTAGAAGAATAGTTGAAGGAGTGGTTTTTCGATAGCAGTGAGAATTCTTGGTGGCAGTGAGTAATTAGATTCCCATCTGTTGTTTTGACATTTTTTATAGAATATATTATTGGTTATTTTTCTAAATCTATGGAAGGATTAGAGATAGTGAAGATATGCGTGGTTGGTTTTGTGTTTGCACTTAATTAACATTCAGGCTTAAATTTTTCTTTCAAGTGTACGTATCCTTTCACCCACGCATTCACACACAAATATATTTGCACACCTCTACAAAATACATATACACACAATTCACATATTCATACTTACATATATATACACATGCATACACATATATATACACACATGTATTCATGTACATACATACGCGCTCATACATTTTCATACTCAACTTATCTTTATATACACACGTATAGACACACACATATATACATACATACTCTAGTCCATGTGTACACACATACACATACATACACATCCATATACACATATATACATACACATATATACATACATATATACATATACATATATATATATATATATATATATATATATATATATATATATATATATATATACATATGCATACATACACAAACATACATATACACACATATACATATATATATATATATAAGCACTTTAATACATGAATACACTTACATCTAACTATACACATCAAACATATATATATATTTACTTATTTATATACATTTTCACATATATATACATACTTATGGACGTTTTTAGACACATTCATTATCGCATATTTGTACCTATTCTCATCAGCATATCTTTTCATTATTAGTATGGTAATTTAAGGTTATTAATATATGTTGAGAAGAGATTGTTTTTATATTTTTCTAACTAGATTAAGGTTTATATAGTTGGGGGATGTCCCTCTTTTATGTAATATTCGGCTTGTAGTGGGAAAAAAGGGTTTTAGTTCTGTGACGGCAGAATAATGTTCGTTCAATTCTGTTATTCAGCAGTTTCTTCTTGTGTGTGATTATGTAATAAATCTCAAGATTACACAATTTGCAGAAATTTTGGCTCCTGGAAAAGCTTTGGGTTTTAGCTAATTTTTCCCATTTTAGGGTAAACTTTTGATCGCTATCCCTGAGCGTCCAAGCTTTTTCTGCTAGAGTTGTTACATTTCTTTGGCTCTGGTGTTTTATTGAGTAAGAATGCCTATACAATCGAGATTTAAACGATGTTGCCGTTGATCCCACGTAATACCACTCGTTGCCTCCGGATTTAATGGTACACTTATAAATAATATTTTTTTCCAGGCAGTTATTGCCGAGGGGGCAGTTGTCAGGATAGGTGCAGTTACAGTTGTGTACGTTGGGTTTTCTCTGGAGTAGTATTGCGGACGAACTTAGGTGTGGTTTATTTATGTTCTGTAGTGTATTGTCTACTGTTTTTTTTTTGTGTTCTTTGTACTTAAGTTCTTAGTGTTTTCGTTTAATCTTCTAGTATTGATCTTTTTTATGTGTAGTTCAAGGTTTAACGCTGTAGAGTATGACAGTCTTATAGTGGTAGGGTTTAGGATTTTGTGGTATTTGTGTGATGTGGGAAAATGTCTTTTAATTATTTTAAAGAAGAGTACTGGTAAATTTGTACTAATGGAGCTATTGTATTCGGGGTTATACCATAATTACTCTTTGCATCACTTTCTATTAGTTTTGTTTGTTGGTTTACTGGTGTGCATACTATGGTAGTAAGTGTGGTTTGGTGTTGTGTTATTATATCTACCTATGTGGGATTTATTTTGGGTGTTTTGATTGTTCCCATCTATGTACTCTATTTTGTTGAGGTAGCCTGCTTTACTAAGGGCGTTATCGTAGTACTCGGCGTGTTCCTTAAATACTTGTATGTTAGAAGATAGACCCGAGATTCTAAGGGAAATATTTTTAGGGATAGATTTAATTATAGAGATGGGGTGGTTAGACCCAACATTTACGTATTTGAGATTTTCATTCAATTTATGAAACGGTTTAATCAAACCCGAGTTTAAATTGAGTGTGACATCCAGGAAGTTAACTACTTTAAGGTTGTATTCATATGTTATAGTTAGTCCTATTTCGAGTAGTAGTTTTCTTATATCTTTGCGTAGTTTTTCTAGTTTTTGGTTATTAAGGTTTTTAGCTAGGAGGAGAACATCGTCGCGGTATATTCCGCCGTGGAGATTGCTGAATTTTTCCTGGAGTCTAAAGGCGATAAATAACCCCACAATATCAGTTATTTCCGCCGAATCGTTAGAGCCCATTGTTATGTCAAAGTTAGAGGGTCTATCTTTACGTACCCAATAACTGTTCTCAAATTTGACTATAGTTTTCCTAGCTTCTAATATAATCTTAATTTCATCGTTTGTAAGGTCAGAGTTATCCTTAGCAAACTTAATGGCTCTATTCAAAGTTTCAGGTGATATCGATGAGTAATATTCATCGATATCAAACTGGATAAACTTAGATTTATTCTTATTGCTAATGCTATTAAACCATCTTATTGCTTCTTGGGTCTTCCCCCAGAGTTTAATGTTAACCTTAGCCTTAATTTGGGGGATGATTCTATCTAAGATATATTTGCTTATTTTACCTATATCTGATTTAGAGGGGCAGATTAATCTGATTTTAGGGTCATTATCAAAGTTTACCTTGTGGTCCTTAAGATTGAAGGTGGGTACCGCCGGTAAGAGTGGTCCTGTCCTATCTTCGATTCCGAGATTTTTCACTATTTCGCATGCCTCATCATTGATGTGCTTAAGGGTTACTTCACTCGTTTTTCTATATTTTTTATGTAATTCTTTTCGAATGAAGTTGTTGTATGTAGTGCAATCCATAGTGTACAGGTTTGATGTTTTGTCCGCTTTTACTACAATTCCTTTGGTGTTTTTAAGGTCGTCCAGTAGTTTTTTTATATCTTTCTGTAATTTGCTGTTGGTGTTGCGTCCTTTGAATTTAATTTTAAGGATTAAGTTCATAAGGTCCTGCTCAAATGCATCTAATAGTGGGTTGGTGGGTGGGTTTTTACAAGTCCTAAAACCGAATTTGTTGTGTACACCACTTTCTAATGTGGGAGTTCATACGGCTTCTATCATAGTGGAGCGTTTTCCACCTGACACGTCGAATGAATTCATTAGTTTTTTGAATCATGCTCAATAAATATTCCTTTCTACCCTGGGTTGGTATGTTTTTGAGTGACATATCCAGGTAGTGTTTTTCCATTGTTGTGGTTGCGTTTGCTGTGTGGGTTGCTCGACTTTACAGGAGGTAAATATACATATATATATATATATATATATATATATATATATATATATATATATATATATATATATATATATATATATATATATATATATATATATAAATGTAAGTATGTATGTATACGTACATACATATGTATACAGACGTACAGTAGTATGTTTATATATAGATACATGAACACATATTTATATGTACGTATCGGATTACCGAACATTTATTATAATGCTCGGTTTGTTCGTTTGTAAACAAATAAAGAGCCCGGATTACGCCCTACAGTGTTCAGGCAACCATCGTCACACTTTTGTTCAACACTGACACAGGAACGATGTACTTGTTTTAAGCTTATTAGCTATCGTAATACGGGCTGTTTGTTTATTTACAAACGAACAAACCGAGCATTATAATAAATGTTCGCTAAACCGATACGTACATATATATATGTGTGCATATATGTATATATATACATACTACTGTACGTCTGTATACATATGTGTATGTACGTATACATACATACTTACATTTAAGTATCAGCCGTACTAAGAGTGAGAAATGAAATTTCGTTTCATTATTTTGAACGTATCGTTTTCTGTGCCCCGGCCGGCTAACTCACTCGATATGCAAATTAGGCTGCTCAGCCGTTAATATGCATAAGGAAAGTATATACTTTCAAACGTTCAATCATCTGGCAGAAATGTTTACGATGCTGACGATAGCTAATAAGCTTGAAACTAGTAAATGTTCCTGTGTCAGTGTTGAAGAAAAGGGCGACGACGGTTGCCTGAACCCTATACGGCGTAATTGGGGCTGTTTGTTTGTTTACAAACGAACAAACCGAGCATTATAATAAATTTTCGGTAAACCGATACGTTATTATATATGTGTGCAAGTATGTATATACATACTACTGTACTCTTAGTACGGCTGATAATTAAATGTAAGTATGTATGTACGTATACATACATACTTACATTTAAGTATCAGCCGTATTAAGAGTGAAAAATGAAATTTCGTTTGTTTCTTTTCCATTTATATATATATATTTGTATATATATATGTGTGTCTGTGCGCGCGTGTGTTTGAAAGTGTTTTTTTTTGTTTTTAAATGAATAAAAACGTGATGTTCTACACGAGTCAATGTATAAGCAAAAATGATGAAATCGAAAATGCAACAGGAGTAATTATAAGAATATTTCTTTTTTTTCTTTACGGGTTTCACAGTTCTTATGCTTTTCAAAAGTAGAATTGAGATGGAGGGTTTGTAGTTTTATATATATATATATTTCAAGGGTGCCAAAAAAATTATAAAAACATTCATAAAACTCTCTTTATATATATATATATATATATATATATATGAAAAGTGTAATTTACTACACAAAACGAAGGTTATAGAGAAAATTGAGGTTGGTAATGGCACATGGAATATATAAGAGACAGAATACTTTTTTGTGAAAAAGCATATAATTTTATAAGGTAAAGAAATAATAAAGGGTATAAAAAATGACCGGTTTCGATGGGTCTGCAAAAGCCATTTTTTTCAAATGTTGATTAATATTAAGAAAAATTAATAATAAGAAGAGTTCAAATTTGAGATTTGAAAATTCAAGTATAAAATTCATTGTGGGATTTCACAGTAGTTTTCATCTTGGTAGCAGTTCGTCGACTGCTGGATGCCTTTCTGGTAGTGAATGAGAAGTTACTTGGGGTTGTGGGTTATTTTATAAAGGTCAAATTTAGCAATGGCCAGGTGGCCAGCTGCTGGTCAGTGAGGGAGTGGAAGCAATATACATACATATATCTTCCTGTGGTAGGTTGGAGAGGGGAGATTGATAGAAAGGGATTTAGTGCACTTACACCTATATATACACACATACCTTCATCCACACATACATACATATACATATACATACACACATATACACACATACATACACACACACATACATATATATACACACACACATACACACACACATATATATGCACATACACACACACATATATATATATACACACACACACACACATATATATATACATACACATACATCCAGATACACCCCCCACACATACATACACACACACATATATATACATACACACATACAAACACACACACACACATATACACATACACACACATATATATACACACACACACACATATATATATACACATACGCATACATCCAGATACACACATACATACACACACACACATACGCACACACAATACATACATCCACATGCACACGCATACACACACACACACACACACACATATATACACACACACATACACCTACATACAGAGAAATGGCCTCCAAATATATATATATACATACATACACATATATTTTTCCCATAATATAAGAAGTTAGGACAGTGAAATTAAAATACAAGTCATTCTGATCACATTGAGTTCTTCATGTAGATTGGGCCCCGCAACCGACAGTGGTGAATTCTGTGTGCGCATATATATATAGATATATGTGTGTGCACGTGCAGGGTTTAACATGGATGTGTTGGTCACACAAAGACATGGTCTGTCAACGAATAAACCTGATTCTACAGAATTGGTCTCTGGTCTTTAATAGTAGTGATAATTATATACATGCACACATACAAACACATATATCTGTCACTCCGTGCGTATGTGTGTTTATATTTTATGACAATTCTATTGGGGTGATAACCCGTTTAGTTTTGGTTTAAATTTGTTAAGGAATAGATTTTCTTTGTTTATTCTTTGTTGCTGTGTGAACGAATCTGAGCACTTGTAGAAGGGGAAGATTTTAAAGTTGGGTAGTGTCATTCCTGCGCAGTTCGCAATATGGCTGCTCAATGGGATTTTTCTTGTGATAGCGTCCCGGATTTGTTGGTGGTGGATGGTCATTCTTTTGCGTAATGAGTGCCCGTCTGTCCTATGTAGTTGTGTTTGCACCCACCGCAAGTTATTGCGTAAATCAAGTTCTCCGAGTTGCAGGTGAAATTATTTTTTACTGTAAATGTTTGGCCATCTTTAAATGTACATTTTTGTCCTTCAGTGAGGTAGAGGCATGTTCCACAGTTTGTTCTACCACATTTGGTAACTGTAGGGTTGAGGATTGGTTTGGGTATATTTGGTCCAGTGAGAATGCGTTTTAGTGATTTGGGTTGTCTTTTACTTTTAAGGATCTTGTGTGTTTCAAGAATAGACTTCATTTTTACATCTTTAAGTAGGATGGGGAGGTTTTTGTGTAGGTGATCAAACATTTCGGTATTTCTGGGGTTGAAAGTGGATACATATGGCAGGGTGTTGAGTGTGGTTTTCCGTTTTGGATTGTTAAGTTGATGGGGATTTAGGTGTTTTGCCCTGTCTATTCTATTGTTGATTATTTCAAGTGGAAAGGCTCTTAGTCTTTTAGTTCCTTTAGTCTTTGCTCCCGTTTAGGTGGATCTGATACTATGGTACATATACTTTTGGCCAAATTGTAAGGAATGTTAAGTTTTGTATGTTTTGGGTGACTTGATGTGAAAAAGAGGTATTGCTTGGAATCTGTGGGTTTATAGAATATATCTGTATCTAATTTCCCGTCTATTACAGAGATGATCCAAGAATGCTAATTCTTTGGGATTGGATTCCATTGTGAATTGTATGTTATTATCTATGTTGTTTATCATGTTTTTAAACATAGTAAGTGAGTTCATGTCTTCTTGCCATAGGATAAAGCAGTCGTCTAGATATCATTTCCAATTGGCTTTGAGGTGTGTGTGGAAAGAGTCTCCAAATAAGAGAAGGGACTGACTGTATATTTGTTGTTCATGGAATCCCATGATTAGGTTGGCATATGTGGGTGCTACTTTCGTGCCCATTGCCGTACCTGATACTTGTCTGTATGTTGAACCATAGAATGTGAAGTAGTTATTTTGTAGGATAAAGCGGAGTCCGTCAGTGATAAAATCTTTGTTGATGCGTGTCGGTATTTCTGATGGGTGTGTGTTAAGCCAGTATTGGACTGCTGTTATTCCATAATTGTGGGGTATGTTTGTGTAGAGGTTTATTACGTCAAAGGAGACAAGAATTATATTTGCACTTACTGTTTTAGGGAGGTGTTTCAGCATGTCAAGGTCATCTCGTATGTAGCTCTGTATATGTTGTAGAAAGGGTTTCAGTAGGATGTCCAGAAAGTTGCTAAGTCTGTGGGTTTGACATGTAGGGCCTGCTATAATTGGCCTGAGTTTTAGGTCTTCTGGTGGTGTTAGTTCAATGTAATTGTTGGTTGAGGTGTCACATGCATCGTTTATGGGTTTACATTTGTGGAGTTTCGGTAAGCCGTAAAAAGAGCTTGTATTGCATTTGAAGTGGCTTATATAGTTAAACTCTTTTGTGGTTAAGCTGTTGCGGTATTTATTCAGTAAGGTCAAAAGGTTCCCCATTGTTTTGGTGTGTTTGTAGTTTTCTGTTTTTTCATAGTATGTGTTGTTTTCTAAAATGTTAAGTGCGAGGATCCTATAGTAGTCCGTATTCATAATTACAACAGTACTGCCTTTATCGGCTTCTTTGAAAGTTATCTCAGGGTTGTTTCTAAGAGTGAATAATTCTTCCCATTCGTGTGTAGATAGGTTTGATTTCGTGTGTTTATTTGTAATTTTTTCATAGGGAAAGTTGGTGATGTGTTCGCAGTACGTGTCCAGTGCTTTATTTCTTCCCTTTTGTGGGCAGAAATTGCTTTTATTTCTAACCAGTGATTCGTCTTCAGTGTTGGTGTCGTTGTGGAAGAATTCCGTTAGTCGCAGCTTTCGGCAGTATTCCATGATGTCATCCTTCATTTCGGGGAAGTTTGGTTTACGTGGTGTAGGTGTAAATTTCAGGCCCTTACTTAAAATGTTGATTTGTGTGTTGGTTAGAGGTGTCTTTGAGAGGTTGATTATTTTTGGTTTCTCCTGAGGGAGGGGGGGGGGGCATCGAGTATCCTGGTATTTCAGGCTTTTCCCTAAAAAAGGAATGTAGTTTTGTGTGTGATTATATTTTGTTGGTCTGTTGCGTGTGGGTCTGTAGCTTGTTGTTTCATGAGGGTGAATGTGATGCTGGGGGTGGCATGTGTTGTGGTTGTTGATGAGCAAGGGTTCTGTTGTTGGCTCATGTGGTCTGGGTGCGTTATTTCTGTGGTACAGAGTGTTGAGGTTGGGGGGTTGGCTTTTGTTGGATTGAGGGTGATGTCTGGTGTGGTTGTGGGTAAGTTCTGTTGTGATTTCAAGTGGTCTGGGTGGATTTCTTCTGAGGAATGTGGTGTATGTGTTGTGAGTTGGATCTATGTTATTTCGTCGTTGGTTTATGTAGGGGGCATTTCTACGGAAACCTGTGTTGTGGTGGTTGGGTGTGTTTCTGTTGGTATAGTTGGCCGTATTTGGTTTGTGTTGGTGGGGAATGTGCGTGTGGATAGTGTGTGTTGGGTTTGGTGGTGTAAATGTGTCTGTTGTAGTTCTTGTTATGTTCAAATGTTTTATAAAGGGGTTACCTGTTTGGTGCGTCCTTTTAAAGTCTTCTTCATATTTGAGGAACCAGTTTTCGGATTTTTCCCACCGTTTAAGGGAAATAATTTCTGCATTCTCGCAGTCCTGTTTCCACGATTTGATTAAATTTTGTAGGGTTGTTCCCTCGGCCTTTTTAGTGCATCCTTCCTCCATATTTTTATCAGTATTCTTATACTCTTGCTCGTTGGTGGTGGCCCTTAATTTTAGTAGTTCTATTTCCATGTTTATCCTGTTGAGTGACATTTGTTCACGGAGTTTTCTTTCCGGTTCAGGTTCGTTTGTAATATGCTTTATTTAGAATTTACGTAGTAAAACTATCGGTGTTGAGTTAATCCATTTTTGGTAAATTCCAGCTTTGTTGAGGTTGTTTATCACATTCCAGAAAGTGAATTTTCTGGTTTTAGATGTTTTTTCCAGAGGTGTCCCATTTGGTTTTTGATATGGAGCAATGTCGTCTGTTCTGTGTTGGTATTCATAAGTTTTTCGATGGAGTTGCATACGTTTTGAACGTTTAAATAAATTTGGTTGTCAGTCGGTGTGGTGGTTTAGGGTATATCCTGTTTTTTTGTCAGAATGGTGAGTTTTCCATTTATCTCTTTTAGGATTTTCAGGATTTCCTCATTTATATTGGAGTTTG
>OZ024743.1:30619986-30624986 GCA_964016885.1 Eledone cirrhosa | reverse complement strand
TAAACTTTCAAGAATTAGTGTCCGGACATGTCATTAGCAAGAAAACAAGTGCATTGAGAGAACATAAAGATAAATTAATTTAAATTCTATGCAGTTTTTAGTTCAATAGCAAATAAGGACTTTTGAGAAGTCCTAATGCTACATAATGAATATCCATACAAATTGTAATTTCCTTCCTAATGTGTCCGAAAAAGCAGCTAGACCTGCATGTTTATAAACAAAAGTTTTTAAAAGATATTTCAAGATATTAAAACAATAATCTCACCTAAAATGTTAATTACACTTCAGATAAATCTTTAGATATTGCCAGAATTAATTACATATCAAATCGAATTCATTCAAATATTTGACAAATAAAAATATTTTAAAGTTCTGTGATTTCTGAAAATTGCAATACCACAAACCGATTCATGAGAATTTTCAATTTTGTATTATAATCAATTGTTTTTCGAGTGGGTTCACTGTCGTTATTAAGAAATTAATTTTGAGGCGATAAACATGCCTCAAAATTCAATTCTTCTATAAATTGCATTTTCGTTGTAAATAACAGTCTTGTTCGAAAAAAGGATTCCTCTGGTACAAAGTATTTCCAAATTTAACTTGCGGTACTCCTGTAACGAATAAGCACACAAATAAACATACATATTTCTACTTTCTTTATTTCAATAGAAAGTCTGAATTCTGACACCCCAGCGAACCAGGCATATTCATTGAACCAGAACAATTCTCCCCATCCTATTTCTCTTGACCATTACCTTTTGTTTGGCAAAAAATTCTCTAAAAGGTTACAAAATAAACTCACAAATACAGGCGTAAAATGTAAAGAACTTGTTCACGTGACAGTCATAATTTCATTTATAACCAATCAAATTAAATGTATAAAAAAAAAGCCTTAATGAGCCACATTTTTTAAGTAAAAAGAAATTCAATCACACACTGGCACGAAAGTTGATGTGCTTATTCACGTGACTGAATCAACCAACCAAACTTTACTCATACATGAAAAAACAACCTGAGCCCCCCCCCCCCCCCCCCCCCGCCCCATTATTTGAAGAACTTTGTAACGCGAACTGGCGCGAAATTTATTATACTTATTCACCAACCAATTACTTCTCTAAATACCTGGCATTTCGAGGTCTTTTTTCCGTATAAAACAACTAACATTCAAAGACCAACCAGATGAGAGAAAATCCACAGACCCTCCATCTCAACTATACTTTTGAAAGGCATAAGAACTGCGAAACCGGTAAAGGAACCAAATAAATATATATATTTAAAAAAAAAAGACTCCAGTTTCATTTTCGATTTCATCTTTCTACCTTATATATATATATATATATATATATAAGATCAATAAAACTACAATAAAACTCACCTCCTACATTATATATATATATATATATATATATATATATATATATATATATTCAAAGCGTTGAAAGGATCACATTTTAGTTTAGAACATATATTTGCTGACAATTGCTTCTTCCAGAGGGAAATCTGGAATCATCGAAGCATAGGGAATGTCGATCATGTGACTAAAATGCTAGTTATTCAGAACATTTAGGGTACACAATTGTTCTTAGTGTCATAGGCATCATGTGGAGAGTCAGGAATTACAAATATGTTATGCTTGAGAGAAGACTATTACGGGCAGCACTGGTTGGAAGTGTAAGAGGTATAAGCGAAAAGTACCAGCAAAAAAGCAAAGAAAATTGGTGTACAATGAAGGGCTCAATACAACCAATAAGGCATGTATGAGGGAAGAGTTATAATGCAGTTGAAATATACATATTTTGTGTGGGGTGTTAAAGCATGTTATAATTGTTAGAAATGTTTAAGATAGTGTGCAATTTGTTAGAGAGGTATGTGGTGATAATGTAGATATGTGTCATGTGAGGTGTAATGCAAATGATAGAGTTGGATATGTGATTTTCATTCAAGTGTTTTTGTGTTGTAGTTCGTATGTATGTGTATATGTTGATTGTAACTCACGGCTATTAACCATGGGATTATTTTGAGTCGTATACAGTTAATAGGTGTTTGTTTGTTAAATGTAAATTCCACTGAATAAAATTTTCAGCCAGTGCTGCCTGTAATTGTGTTCTCTCAAGCATAACATCTTTTTAACTCCTGACTCTCCACATGATGCCTATGACACTAACAACAATTATGTACCCTAAATGTTCTGAATGACTAGGATTTTAGTCACATGTTTCGATATTTCCTATGCTCTGAATATTCCAGACTTCCCTCTCGAACAAACAATTGTCAGCAAATAAATGTTCTAAAGTAAAATTTGGTCGTTTTAACACTTTGTATCTCGGCTCTGTAAAATACTTGCATTGAGCCTTTTGTCATACCGGTAACCGGCTAGTACTTAGTACCACCTCCCATATTTATAGTTGTATTAAACTGATATAAATATAAATATTCTTATTACTATATATATATATATATATATATAGTTATGAATGGATCTCCACATATTGGATCAGGCACACTTTGGTGCAAACATTCTCGAATGGAAATGCTAGTATTGATAGAAACAACTAACATGATGACACTGTCCTTGTGTCACCGCAATGCAATAGCTTAAGTAATGAAATAACAGCCAACAAAGGTACTATAATATTTATGTAAGTTCCAATAACAAACAGTTTCTTGTGTTTCGCAAATTATACACTCAAACACTTAACTGTTCGATAGTATTGATTAAAATATTCCATCCTTTTTTTGTGACTCAGACCTGACGAAGTGATGATATAATCATATTCCTACACACTAATCTGAATAATATACAATATTGACGCTATTTATGTTTCAATACTACCTCAGTTATTGACATCCAATACATGTGAGTGTTCGCGCTCAAACCGTAGGTTGTCTTAGAGCACGACAATAATTGCAATTAAGCTACTATATATGACGCCCTGTGTCTGAAGAAAAGATTGCTTTTCTAAAAACTGATTAATTCTTTTGATCTGAATAAACGAATAAAGTCATGAAAGTTCTATAACTATTCTAGTTAACTAGCTACGAAAATCTGGCTATCGATTTGAGTACTATAAACCACTGAATATCCTTTCAACAAGATAATGACTTTATTCATCTACATTTTCTATCATATATGTAACGATACATTTAATCGAATAACACTTCGTGTTCAACTATTTTCAATATTTCATAACTATGAAACAATATACAGCAAAACGATATCTGCTATATATGACTGATCTAAAGATTATTAATAAATTAACGTATGGGAATTGTGCCCTGATATCAATCCTAGTAATAAAAACATATCATGTGTATATACCAAAGCATCATAAGATTTAAACTTACACCGATCAGTAAATATTTTATTGAGTGGATTTATACTACCTAATCGATAATTATGTAATGATTACTATAACACCAAAATCAACACACGCAATAAACCTAACACTGGTTGATACACAATATATATAATTCTATTTAATTGCAACGTGATTAATCGTTTCATTTATTAATCTATTAGGTTGTTAAATTGAAGCATGGAACGAAAACGCAGGAAAATTCTAAGCATATTGTGTACGTAAATTGACAATTCATTCACACACATAAGCCCACACATTTCGTGCCTATATAACTCCTCTCTCTCTCTCTATGTATATATATATATATGTATGTTAAAGGTAAACAAAAAAAAAAAAACGACATAATCGGTACAATTTATGGAAAGGATATATTAGGTCAACGCTTGATATAGCAGGATGAGGGTCTTAACATTTCGGACGCTAGAATCAGAAGAAAGAATGAGAAGTAAGATAGGTTGAGGGGACGGGCGGGTTGGAATCGGAAAAACCGTCTTTAGATAAAAATAACAGGTCCATTCGTGTTGACATCTGTTGCAAAACTGTTGGTGTTGGCGTTTTGTGTATGATTATATATATATATATACATATATATATATATATATATATATATATATATATATATATATATATATATATATATATATATATATATATAATATATATATATATAAATTCTGTTGGATAAATCTATATCCTGATTACTTTTGAATTGAGTTTGAATTATTTTCCCACATCTTACGTTAACTATTTTCCCATGTTGACGCAATAGTCACTTATCTATTATGGAATACTCTTGGCTTCTTGCTACAAAACTTTCTATACCTTTCATTTATATATATATATATATATATATATATATATATATATATGTGTGTGTGTGTGTGTGTGTGTGTGTATGTGTGTGTGTGTATGTGTGTGTGTGTATGTGTGTCTGTGGGCGTATGTGTGTATTTAAATATATATATATGTGTGTGTATGTAAATATATGTAAGTAGTAAGGGATGGATGGATGCATGTTTGAGTATGTGGATGAATGGAAAGATATGTGTGTAAAGCGAAATTTTAAAGTATATGTGAAGATTACATGACTTGGTTTGACACAGAAATCTATGGTGGTACATACCGTTTTGGAATGCTCAATATGCAGAGATTAGTGGAAATCCTATGAAATTTAAGAACTGGACTTCGAAATAGTATTACACATGATGCTTGTATGTTTTTCACGGCCTCATAGAGTTTGGTATCATGCAAATACAAAAAAAAAATATGTTTTAAACAGTCATAAACTTGCTCCGATATAATATTCTATGTGTGGGTTTCAAATCAACATGTACAATTTATTTATTTTATTACAAATATTCTAGCAAATATTCACACGCACACGCAAATCACAGACATATATATATATATATATATATATATATATATATACACACAGACACGCATATATGTGTTTGATAATGTGTGTGAGTGTGTGTGTTTGTGCGTGTACCTATCGATTTTTGTATATATACAGGAATCAGCGAATACATAGTGATTCCAAGCCAAGGCTAGAAAGAACTCTAATGGACAGGTAATTGTTTTCGTATATGAGATTTCATCCGTGGTTAAGGTGTGCTTTTTTAACTTTTATTTTGTGAA